>CATKUM010000130.1:276220-325269 GCA_949786405.1 Onychomys arenicola | reverse complement strand
CCTCGGCGTCCTCACATCATTGTTCCAACGTGACGAGGGATTATCCGGCGTGGACTGTGCACAAATGCGGCACCTTGTATAAACGACATTCCAAAATAAGCTATATTATTACAATTTTGAGCTGCACTGCAATCATATATAGTGAAGTGAAGTGGAGATGGAAACGTGAGTTCGGTAGGTGGAGTGGAATACCAAGCCATAGGTGCTAAGTGCGGGAAAGGCTGCGATGCTGCAAAAAGGAATGCCGTCCTGGCTGCTGTAGAAGTGCCATCTCAATTCGCCTGTTGAGGAAAGTTGTACTGTGCGAGGACATCTCCGTAGAGCGGTACTGTGAAACCGCCGAGCTCTGGCGTTTGTTATCACTGTCTAAAGAGGGTTTGCTACTGTCTCCACGTCTTCACTCTTCATGCTCTCACATGGTTACGGCAACCTTCGACACGTGGTGTTGACAACATTGGTGAGTTTCGTATATACTCTGTGCCACTCATGTGTCTACCTCTCCGGAGCAAGAAAGAACGGCCTGTGTTCCATATATTGTTGAAGTCGAATTGTGCTTTATAGGCGAACGATACAAGTCTCACATCAGCAAACACGATGCCTTTGCGAACTGACGTGCGCGGCAACTGACAAATGTCCGAATATGTCGAATTGGTATTCAGCGGATCAGAAGAGACCAGGAAAGGTACGAGAGGCTGAGATGCGACGAGAGGAGAGCTGACTGCATGTTTTCTCGGGCGCGAAAAACTCTCCCCCCTTTTACCCTGGGGTGCCTGCAAGGAAGTGGTTTCTCGGTGCAGAGACGGGTGAGACTTTCGGCGGAAAACGAGCACGTCAGGCTTCAGACACTATACGCGTATTCTCGGCGAAGTTGTAGAGCACAGCTAAGTTCTAGCTTGCTGAAAGGGAGTTGTGCACAAATGCTGGACTCATGATGCATCTTTGCAGTTTAAAGTGTTGTGCACTCAGCACGGGCGTCAAGATTTGGAAAAACCTGGTTGTATTAGGCTGGACGAGAATCACTAGGCACATTCAAATGCAATCCTGGCTATTGTTGACCACGACGGTACTCCGCTATAGCGATAACCACGCCTCTGCCTCTCGTCGTTTGATACAGTCTAGTGGTTGAACTCCAGGCATAGAATGAATACTCGAGTAATCAATGCCGCACGTGAACAGGGATCGCTGTCTACACCCCCTTGTACTCAACAGTTTTGCTGAAGCCGGATGATGCAGGAAGGCAAATGGAATCAGTGTATTCAAAGTCACATAAGTCTGACACGTAATCCTTTGATTTGAGTTCTACGCACACGCGGTTGAGATTCAGGGGGTACCTTGTCTCTGGTGTCAGAATAATCGGCATTACTGTCTATGGTGTCTGTCAGACCGAGCTGGACGCTGTGTTTACACGTTTTAACCACCCTGATTTTAGATAGTCGACGCAGTTGATAGACTTTAACGCGGTCGCTTCACTGTCTCGCCGACTGACCTGCGCATATTTGCATTCGGTCTGAAATAGAGCCAGCGCCTTCACGTCTATTGCAAAGACGAATATAGGTGAAGTGATGTGGGGCCGGTGCACAGCCTGTTGTCGACTAGATTGTATGCAGGAAGCGGTGAGGGATTACTGACCTCATCAAGTGTAAGCCTTCCCCGAGAGGACATTAGAGCCACCGGAAGCACAAGTGACGTCGACGCCTAATGTCGACGCGATTCGTGAAGGTGAACAGTCATTTACATAGAGAGCTGAAGTGTGAGAACGTCTTGCTGTACCGGTGGATGACATGTGAGCTCAGAGAACACGGCACAAGTGCCGCTTGTGGGAAAAACTTTGTCCCGGTTCTCCATTGACTACATTGTTTTCGATTGACAGTTGGTACGTCTCCCGGAGCACAAGGTCATTAGCATGATGCAGCAGCGAAAAAGCCGAGAACCAGTAGGAAAACAGACAGCGGCGCTAGGTTATTACCCAAAACAACTGTGCAGTTGACAGTGTTTAGATTCCGCGCAGTTGATGTAGTGTCTTGCTCTACAACATTTAAAAAGATGCATGCGATGTCCTTTAAGTTGCAGCGTCGTACCGGTTTTCCGTGTGAGAACTCGGACGTTGTGTAGACGAGACGTGCTGTGTGCCTTGAAAGCTGCTGACCAGCGCTCCATCATTTTTCACATTCGTTGATGTCTTTGACGACAGGCAACGGAAACTAGTTGAGCTTTTTTTTGCACGGCTTTGTAAGGCGAGAAAGCTACGGAGTCTTATTGGATAGCGAGCAATGGCCATGCTCACAGCAGAGCAACACAGTGGGTCACGAGCATGAAGTTCGTGGGATAAGTCTAAACAGGCGCCGAAGCGGACGCTGATGGATTTTCAGCGGGTTGGAGAGTCGGCTGCACGTAGTGGATGTGCATAATATACACGTTCTGCAGAAGGTAAGGTGGGCAGGGAGAGAGGCTGCGGCACTGCCAAAGAAATAAAAGAGGTTGGGTTGTGCAGTGAATGACGAGCAGCGCTCCCACTGATGCGAGCATGCGGGAGAATACTTTCTGCAAGTGGCCCTTTAAGTTTTTGACCTTTCGGAATGTAGGAAAGCGTTCAAAGGCACTGTGGGCTCCAACACATTGCAATAGAGTTGCGGCCCACGGCTTTTTCAGTGCTGCGATGCGTCTTCCTGTGGCAGGAAAGCGGAGCAACCCACAGGACACGTCCGTTCGGAGTTCCTTTTGCTTAGTCAGATGTTTGAGACCTTGAAGGACCTGGGGGGTACGAGGCTAGAGCGTTTCGGGCGCACAAGTGCGGAAATGTACGTCGGTGACAGGTGCAAAGGGGATGAGAGTGCGTTGAGGTGCGGGGTAACCAATATATGGAACAGCGGCTGTAGTTTTCTTGCCAGCGAAGGCAATGTAATATATTGTGGAGGTCTCTTTGATTGTATAGGTGGTCGTCGCGTGTGGCTGTGCGATGGCGTTGCACACCTCGTTGAAATACAAACATTTTTATTTGATCCTGCCCGAGTGGCTGACTGGCGTGTGCAGCGTCTGTTGAGAGTCTACCTGGAAATTGAACCTGTGGAGAGTGTTGAATTTACAACATCCACTCGTGTGCCCTCGTCAGATGTCTCAAGCAGGTGCCAGTGCTTAGGAATGTCAGGATGAGGTGCCTGCATGCGTTTGTATATTCGCTGGACTGTATACAGATCTTCTGTGTTTTATCAGGGCAAATAACTCTAGTTGAACTGATACTGCTGTGTTTCGCCTTCGCCCTTTCACGACAGAAAGTTTTGTGGCCTGTCGATGTAGGACCCATAGTTAGGTTCATCCGTTGTATACGAGGATGAATGCTGCCCTGGATCCGATGGCACGAGGCACGTTACATCGCGTCACCACTGCCTTTGAAACGAGTTGTGCTGTAATGATATGGCGCCCACGTTGAAGTCTGCCCGACGTAGATGTTTTGCATAGATCGGTGGTAGATTGGGTTGTATTTTGTTGCGGATGAATTACAAACCGCGCTTTTTCAATAGGCAGTACATCCTCCAACTGCCGCTTACTAGGGTGGCTGGAGAAGGTACCAACCCATGTACGGATATGGTACATGCGCAATATTCTGTCCTTTGTACTCCTCAGGCGTCTGCGGTTTACACTGAAGGCGTGTCAAAGCTGAAAAGTTTTGGCAGGGTGCGTGCGTGTTTGTTTCATTTCGTAAACGGTTTGCGCATGTACCGCTTGGCCGGTCGTGGATACATCACTAAAATCTAAACATCATGTTTGACTCTGCATACTGGAGCGTACAGCGCTCGGTGAGAGTTTCTGTGGATAACCCTTCTACGGAGAATTCTATTTTGCAAACTCCAGTCCTGTGCCCTCGTGAAACATCCAAATCAGGCGTCAATGGTCAGTAATGCCACAACGTTATGCATGCATGAATTAGAGGTGCTATTTTATATTATGTATATATTATACGAATATCTCACGTGTATTAACTGGTCAAAAGAGATTGGCGACAGTGTTATGGTGACTGGATGCGCCGTTGCACGACAGCATGCCCTGGGGCCTTTCGAGCGCCTCAACTCAACAGTATTAGTTCCGTCTCGACTAGGTATGTTGCCTACGACAATGGACGCTGCTCCGGATCCAGTGAGTTTGCTATGTTACATGGTACCAATGGCCTTCAAATCAGCTGTACTCTGACACAACTGCAAGTACGCTAAGTTCTGACTGACGAGGATGTTGCGCTTCGATCGGACGTGCAGCGATCTGCACTCAGTGCAACATAGTTGCAAATTGCATAGTTGCCGATAGCGTAGACATTCTTTCTGTGCGGATGAGTTGTGTGGCTGGAGAAGGAGCCAACAAGTCTGCAGACATGAGTTCTAGGGGTGGAAAGGAAAGGCCTTCTTGTCCCTGCGAGTCAAGCGTCTGCCCTGCATGCGAAGTCGTGCCGATGTTGGAGAATTCTGCGAGTGAGACATCAAAAACAAAATTTGATGCATGGCGGCAATGAATCACAAAGACGAGACTGTGTTGAGGAGCACGTTAGCCAAGAGGAAAACTGCTGCTGTCGTTGTTTCCTCATCCGATGACGATATACTGCATTGTGGCTGTCTTCTTGTTTGAAACCAGTCTCGACACGAGAGGCTCTTTGCTAGCCTTGCACACCTCCATAAAATCCAGACGGTCTGTTGATCGTGCCAGAACGTGCAACTGGCGTGTGCAGCGGCTGGCAAGAGTCTATCTGAAAACCTACCTGTGGAGCGGTTTCACTGTAGGAAGTCCAGCCCTGGACTCGCATGCAACACCTGACTCAAGCGTTACCGCTTACGAAGGCTAAAATGGGCTGTTTAGAGCACAGATGAAGTAGACACGTATCCATCATGCTTCATCCTCGCAAACCTGCTAGCTCAACGGGGACTGGCGTTGGACACGCCCTTGCACGACGGCGTGGCCTCGGACCTATCAATCCCGCCTGGCTACAACGTAGAATTACGCGCAGCAGTTGTCAAGGATGATAAATGCTGCCCGGGATTCGGTGACACAAGCGGCGTCACCTCGCATCGACAGTGCTTTCGAAACGTGTTGTGCTGTCGTAAGGCTGTGCCCACATTAACGTCCAACCGAGGGAGACGTTCTGGACCGTCGGTGGTACAGCGTTTGAATTCTATGAGGTGGATCTGCGGATTGCGGCTTTTCCAGTATGACGTTACATGCTTCCTCTGCCGCCTAGCTGTGTGCCTGGTGAAGGCGCCAACCAATGTACGGACATGGGTTATGGGAGTGGAGAAAAACGTCTTCCTCCTTGTGCCCGTCAGGCGTCTGCGTTCTTAAGTGAAGGCGTGCTCGACCTGGAGACTTCTGGCTAAGAAACGCCAGACACGAAATGAAGTATGCGAACGGGTGGAGTTATGGCTGTGTGCGCGGGAACCAATTGGGAACACGGCTAGTGCCGCTCCAAGGCAGGTGTATGCGCGTGTGGAACCTTCGCTTGCCTTGGACGTTTCATTGAAAACCGAAGGCTTTCTCTGTCCCGCCACATTGCTGATTTGACGTGTGCAGTGACAAATGAACGTGTACCTGAATTGCAATAATGTGAATGTTTTGTTGTTGCAACATGCAGTCCTGATATGTGTGTGGTTGCACCCAGATATACATGCATAAATATGTTTGCATATCTCCTCGTCAGCATATTCACATATGTGCGTACCCAGATGTCATGAAGCAGAGGACGTGCAACTGCATACCGATGCAGACACGCCACATAACTGGACAGTGACAAATTCGCCTGCCCCGATTTTCTCCGTGAAATAAACACCTCAACTTAGGAAGGTTAGCATATGTGGAGGTGCACAGCTGCAGAGCTCTCGCTTCGTTCCAAGGTGGCAGGATTGACTGCCCCAGCGTCTATATATAGAGCTAGAGATGCTCATCACGTAATACTCGAATCAAGTGTGTCCGGAAAGGCCACAGTGGGGCGCCTGCCGTGATCGGCGGAGAGAGGGTGATTAGAGGTGTATACACGTAATTCTGTGCTGGATGCGCGGAAGTCATTCTCGTTGAACGAGCGTTGACGTTGGGTCGGCCTTTGCACGGCAGTGCGAAGTAAGAGTCTCTCGATCGATTGTCCTCAAAATGCATGGTTACGTTCGCCCTTAGCACATGAAGTTAATTGCGTCCCAGGATCAGGCGGGTCCGCCTGCGTTACATTGTATCCAGCGCTTTTCAAACGAGCTGTGTTCTGACGATAATGCAGCCATACTAAATTCCAACCGAAAGGCCCTTGCGAATGAGTCAGTGGTACAACAATCTGTATTCTGTTGGGAGAGAGTTTGTCCCTTGCGGTATCCGAACGCGGTGCATTCCTTCTCCCTCGTTTAGCTGCGTCGCTGGAGGAGGCGCGAAACCGTTCAATGACATGGGTCACAGGGGTGGAGAAAAACGTCTTCCTCGATATGCTCGTCAGACGTCTGCGTTCTCGATCGAAGTCGTGCCCAACCTGGAGATTTCTGGCGGAGAAAGGCCAGAAAGGAAATTGAATGAAACGCGCAAACGGATCACAAGGGTGAGCCTGTGCTGTGTGCGCATTAACCACGTGGGGAAAGCGGCTACTGCCGCTCGAAGGCAGATTTTAAATTATAGAGACTTTTTGGATGGCAACATACTGCATCACGAGTGTCTATTTTATTGCAGTGATGAGTGGGGTATGTGGGCCTTCGCTGGCCGTGGACCCTCACTGAAATTCGAAGACCTTTTCTGTATTGCCAGCGTGTGAGATTGACGTGTAAAGCGGTTGGTGGCGTCTACCTGAATGACGACAATGTGAAGGTTTTGTCTATTTTCGCAACGTGCCGTCCTGCGCTCTCACAAAACATTCGAAGCAAGTGTGTTTTGAAAGAGCACAATGGGGTGCCTGTTTTTTTGCGATTACATGTGTGTACACGTATTTCTGTGCTGTATGGTTTCAAGACATTCTAGTTGAACGAGCGTTGACGGTGGGTGCACCCTTGCACAGCAGCACGGCTTAAGGGCTTTTCGATCGATTGTCCTCAGTATGCACAGTTACGTATATGTATATATATATATATATATTTATTTAGGCTCACGGAAGAGGGACAAGCACCCGGGAAGCATCCGCGTCTAATGTCAGCATAAACAGCCTTGCTGTCTTTGGGGCAAGTCAGATCTGCATGGATGCTGTGCTGGCACATTTCCGCCATCTGAGGTCTTGAACCGCCGATGTCGAACCCTCTAAGGCGGACAGTCTGTAAAGGGCCGGCGAAAGCGTCTCGCTGCTTCGAGACGCCAACTAACATGCGCGCATTTGTATTTGGAAAGAGGCCCCGCACGTCTACGTTTGCGTAGATACGCAACCACTGCACAGTTCACATAACATTTCTTTGAAGGCCGAAAGCGAATCGTACACTGATCTGATATGAAGCAGGTGCGCAGTCCGATGCCGGAGCGATTCGGGATGCAGGAAGCGGTAAGGGATTAGTGCATTCTTTAGGGCACGCCTTCGTTCAGAGGACCTGAAAATTACTGTGATAGCTGAAAGCGCAGGCGACTTTGAGGCTTAACATCAACGCTACACGTGACTGCTGAAGTGTGAGGGCGTCTTTGTATGTTAGAGGGTGGCGCATGAGCTGAGAAAACATGGCACAAGTTCTGTTTATGAGAAGGAGTCTGTTCCGGATCTTGGTTGAATAACCTGCTTTCACCATCTGTTTGGACATCTCACACATGGCACCGCCATTATGTAGGAGGTGACAGCGAAGCAGCGGGGTAGACGCGGACACGGTGGCATTTGACTTTTCATAGTTTGCGCATTTAACTGCTTCTGTCACTCTACAACAGTTGGTTTCTCATATGGCAGCGTCATAACAACACTTCTCTGTGTGAGAAGCCGAAAGATGTGTAGCAGAGGAGGAGAGGTGCTCCGGGCCTTGAGACCTGCTGTCGTGCGTTCCAACATTCTTCACATCCGCTGACGTCCTTGAAACAGAGATCTTGGAAAGAGTTGAGCTTCTGATTGCACGGCGGGGCAATTAAGGAGTGCTCGCTGGACGGCACGAAATGGCCATGTCCGCAGCACAGAGCGTAAGGGGTCACGAGCATGAGGATCCGGGCATTGGAACATTTCCCTCTGAGCAGGCGACGACGCGGAGGTGAATATATTTCAGCGGGTTGAGGATTCGGATGGACGTAGTGGAAGTGCATGGTATGTGCGTCGATGCAGAACTTAGAGCGGGCAGGTGGGAGAGGATGCGGCACTGTAAAAATATTTCACAGATCGGTTTGTGAGGCGACTTCATCGGCACCTTATACAATGAAACGTGTGCTCAGCGGAATTATTGGTGTATATGGCGTTCGTTTCGGAATGTTGCTGAGCGTTCGAAGGCATTGTGGGCTCTAATATGTTGCGATAGTGTTGCGGACTACGGCGTTTATACTGCTGTAGTACCTCTTCCCTGTGCGATTTAGTCGAGTGGCTGGTAGAGGCCGAAACCGAGACAGGATCGCTTCTTTTTTCCTCCCCCTGTATAGTGAAATGGTTGAGATCCTGGAGGAATTCAGTCCGAGGCTGGGGATTTTTGGACACACAAGTGCGGAAATGTATGTCGGTGACAGGTGCAAAAGTGCTCACCAGCACGAGAACGTGTCGAGATGCTTTTTAACGACAACGCATACACGACGCTGTTCGTCCCGTTCGAGAGTACAATGTTGTACCTTAGGTATCTGTTCCCTGTTACTTTAGCCGGCATATGTGGTGCTTCGCTAGCCTTGCACACGTCGTTGAAAGCTGTACATTACGTTTGATCCTACTAGAGTGGACCTGATCGGCGTGTGCAGCGGTTGGTGAGAGTCTAGTCGGATTGCAGCCTGTGGCGTTTTTCTGGTTGTGCGGTGCTGTGCTGCGCGCGCGTCGCACGTGTGGATCAAGAGTCGAAGTTCACAGATGACACGGTGGGGGTCGATACAAGCGTGTGAGGAGACGATACGCGCAGCATAGAGGTAGCTTCTGTATGTGATACAACCAGAACATATCAGGCATACCAATGCAAGTGTTGGATTCGCTGATCATCCCAGCAATGATTGCGGGGTTTGGAGTCCTAATAGTAGGATGCATAGAGGTGGTCAGTCTCAGATACATCGGTAAAATCAACCCTTCTCCTTGTATATTAGGACATGCGCGAGCCGAAAAAATACCTCTCAGATTAGCTGCTCTCTAGCTACGACGATGTGCGACCTCTTGTGTCGTTGAGGCGCCGAAGGCAATATTCGCTGGAGGTAATACGCGCCCTAGAGCGCAGTAGCGCTGTGCGCGCACGAGATGACTGGGTGTGTCGAATGCCACTGTGCTCTATGCGTGGCTCTTTCCGTGCTATGGAATCTCTTGTAAAGGGTGTTATGTTTTACATATGCTGACTCAAAGAGATTTATTGAAGGGAGACGGTTCGTGAGTTTGCAGCCGGTGTCGGATGGGGCTTCGTTGATGGTGCAGCCACCGCTGTATGCCTGTGGTTTCTGGCCTCGGTAGGAGTCTTATCTCTCCATTGCGTTCTTTGTGAGCTGCGAAGTTACGATTTGTCTGCGCAGCGGCAGGTAAAGATTGTGTGCGGACGCAAAACGAGCAGCGTCAGGATACTAGCACGTATGAAGCGAGAGTTTGAATTGTGGATTCGGCCTTGAAGCATAGGTTCAGGAATGATTCAGCAGTGGGACATGACATGCGGTGCCCCACTTCGCTTCCGCGGCTGAAGGCCCGCTATTATATCTAACAGCTATGATCTATGAATGCGTGACGACTGTTGGGCACATTCAGAGGCGGGCAGACGGGCAGACTCGTGGACACTTAGTGTCTGGCGCCGACGGCTGCCCCGTTGCAGGCGCAGAGCTGCGTCTCATTGCTTACTGCCTGAGGAAATACAAAAACAAAATGGATGCAAGACTACTGGCTGGAATTTGTGTGAAGGGATGCGTGCTGTCGTTCGCCTGTATAGTGCATCTGCATCCAACACTTTGTGAGAGCAGGTCGTTAGCACATGAGTGCTGTGCATGCAGTGAGAGTTGCTTGGCGCCTGAGACCTTGCACAGACTTGTCAGAGCACTGAAACCGCACTGTATGACGCTGCTGGCATGGGTGTTTTTCAGTCGACCTGGGGGCGTGGCAGTAAATGTCTTCACAGAACGCTGCTGTGTCCTCGTATAACGTCGAAGTCGTTGTTGTGTAAAGGTAATCCTTGTGCTTAACGGCAAGTGCACGCAACAATTCACGTACACCACCTGACGTATCCAACTTTGCATTCATTATGTTGTATACACGAGAAACCTCCGACAGTTTACTATATTATCCTAATAAGCCAAACCAGAGCGCTCTGGGTAAGACGTGATTGGTTGGACTTCAATTGACACGGAGGAAATGAAACACTCCGTTGCACTGGCGGTTACACGTAGGAGACGGCGCAACCCGCGCACTCACATCATCGAGAGGCAGCGAGTGCGACTGACGCCGGCCCCGCTGATAAGTTCGATATGAACGGAAGACCGAAGCACCACCGCGCGAGGAAGGTGCAGATCACGGCCAACGGACAGGCACACCTTTACAAACCGAGAACTGATCCTTTGTATAAACCACTGCAACGCACACGCCTTCGAGCGTGAAGGGTTACACTAGGCAAGGCGACTGTGTAAGCTGTATATCACCGTCAGCCAGAAACCTGATGTATAACAACTCTCTCATGCAAAATACTAGAACGAAGAGCCGGGGAGACAATGGACACGCTGGCAGTAACAACTGAGTTATTCCCGTCTGCGCAGTTAACAAAAACTCCATTCTGTGCAGCTGACGCATGTTATTAAGCTACACCAGTTGGAAACTTGCATGCGATGTCCTCTTTACAAGGCGCCGCTCTAACACATCACTGTATGAGAAGTCGCCCATCATGTAGAAGGGAGGTTCTGTACGCCTGAGAACTGCTGTCGTGCACTTCACCATTCCTCATTTTTGCGGGCGTCCTTGATGGGGGGCACCTCAAAGTTAGTTGAGATGCACGACTCTGTAGAACGGGGACGCTGATGAATGCTCATTAAACAGCGCATGATGAGCATGTCCGCAGCAGACTAGCAGATTGTGTCATGGGCATGATGTTCTGGGAGTAAGAGATTTCCATTCTGCAGAGGCGAGAACGCGGAGGCGAATGGAGTTTCAACGGGTTGATGTTTGACTGCAAGCAGAGAATGTGCACGCAGTACATGTCCTTGCAGAACCCGATGTGGCTACGTGAAACAATGCAAGACAAAAAGGAAAATAAGTTGTGCGGTGACGTTTACGAATAGATCATGCACTGAAGAGTACATGAAGGATAAAAAGAATTGCTGTCGATCAGCTGATTCATTGGCTTGCCCTGAGAATGTCACGGACTGCGACGCGTCGGAAAAGTTCATCACCTTTAACTATATGGCTGGAGAGGGGGACAAAGGGCGGGAGATCTTACCTCACTTGAACGAAATGCACACGTTCCGTGTTTCCTCCCGTAGGAAATTTGATTTGTTCCGACTAACCCGATACAGCATCGAAAAGCCTTGGGCACAACAGGGGACTTAACTATTTGATGAATGGAGCGACTGGTGCAAAAGCAGAATAATTCGTTCTTTTAGGCACAAGGTGGCGAAGGATAGCTGCATGTTGCCGCGCTGTTTAACACCAGTCGCACAAGCAAGTCACCTGCAATTCTATTTCTCTATAAACGGATCAACCATTAGGACGTTTAGCTGACGCATCGAGGAGTTTTGGAATTCGTTTGCTACACTCTCATGCCAGCGTAGTTTTGGGAGACATAGGCGACGGTGTATTGAGAGTGAAGGCATCATTTTCTCAACGTCTGATAAGTATGCGCTGAGGCGCTGTAGTTTTGCCGCCCTTCTGTATCAGATACCAGCGTCGACATCGGATAAGCAAGGATCCGTCTGTAGTGTGACTGCGCGCGAAGCAGAATCCACTACGGTCTGGGCGCATTCCTAATTGTGATGCGTTTGGATGGGAGTTACACTGTCCAAAACAAACTGACGCAACCATTTACGGTGCTATTCTGCTTCTCAGCCTATCGTAGAATTAGCCGTTACAAACCTGTAGACTCTGAATAATCATTGTCAATGCTCTGTGGTCTACCAACTGTTAGCGAAAAGCCAGCGACACTCTCCTTCTAATGACTACCTCAAGATATTGCTATTGAGACCTTAGAGGCCACCATCTACTCTGTGGATTTGGCGGTCCATGATAGCTTTCAGGAGAACTGCCGCAACTCCTGTATCAGGAAACCTGATATTGCTCAGTCAAGTCCAAAGCTGAAGGAGTCTAATTCTGCAGCACAGTCTATTTGTAAAGGCTTACGGCTAATACTCAAAATACTGCTGCAAACGGTTTTGTACCACAAGGACAAGTGATTGATGCACACGTCTCTTCTGCAGATAAATTCACATTAAGTGCTTAAGCAAACCGCTTGCATACGTCTCGAACAAACACACTGCATTCTGGTGCAGGAGAAACGAGATGGGCGCCCTTTTTTTGGACACATGACATCATGCAGTGTAGTATGCAGTCTCAGTTGTCGACCCGGACCGAGATGTGAAGAAAACAGCGAGCGGAACCGCTTTAAAAGAAAGTATACTGCGGACGCATGAATGCTCGAGAGATGGAGTGCTGTAAGGCTCTATTTGTTAAAGGAGGTGGGGTAGTTGGACACGAAGAGTGGTGAACGGGGCAGACGCGCTGCCGGCGCGTATCACGTGCCTTCGGTGAATTAGCAGACAGCATCATTGTGGGGGATACATGAATCTTAGGAGCTGCCTACAGAGGACCACACTTCAAGCTGCCGCGTTGCTTGCTGGTTGCAGTGCATGCCGTGGGTCGATGCTGGCCCCCTTCCTTCATGATTTCGGAAGTAGCCGTGTTACAATGCGTTGCCCGTATATGGAGAACCGCTTTTCCTATGCCGACGATTTGGCGCACATATACAGTTGGTGGCCCTCAATCGGTAGAGCACCTCGCAAAAGTGTAACGATGGTTGCTAGAGAAACGTTCGGTTTGAAAGGGGAGCAATCTTTCGCAGTCCACTTCAGTGTGAAAGAGAACCTGAGGTTGCGAGAGGAGGTTGCTGTGGAGAATCTAACGCACGAGGGTCCACCTGTGATCCTCCTGCGTACCCCTTACCTCTACTGTTTTCCCTTGTGCAGCTCTTAAAATGCTCAATCATGCAGAACCTTGTGAGTGGTTGGTGAACCGGCTTCTGTCAGAAAGCTACGACCCTTACCTGAAACACTGCCTTTTAGCGTTGCTTGCGAAGAGCGGCTCAATACCGCTTTAGACTGCAGATCAGGTTTTATGATGTATATGCCTGCAATGCCCGTCTCCGCTTAGTTTGTGCCCGTGCCCGACTAAGACGAGTTGACGAAGTCAGTAGAACACAATTTGCTTGTCCGTGCATGCCTGCGGACTGCCGATGCATTCGGACGCTCCTGTGACTTTGCTCGCTTGTGGGGTGAACATGTGAGCCCGCACTCAGTTACACACGTATCAAGCAGATGCCACAATAAGCGCTGATATAGAGACCTGTGCAGTAATCAGAGACATCGCTTCATTTCTCAGACAAAAAATCTCCCAAAAGCAATGGTGTAGTGTAGGCGAGGTGGCTGAAAAAGAAGTTGTGGCGAGTTCGTCGTAGGAACCGGCAGTACGCTAGAGATTTACGCTCTCCGCATGTCTTCTGCGTGACGCGGGACAGTCTATCACGTCGCCTATTTGCTGCCCATCGATTTATGTATATGCCTCCTTTCGTACCTCCCTCATGAACCAACACCCCAGTCACGCATTATCCCAATATCATCTGTACCGGTCGTCCAGTTAAAGATGGAAAACTGGCAGGAAGCGTTTGTGCAGCTGACAGCCATCACTTATGGGTCTTGTGGACCGTATGTTAACAACATCCTGAACGGCCATGTTCGTGATAGAACGTAGTTGCGTCTATGGCTGCCTTTTTTTGGGGTATACAGCGACAAGCAGGCCGCGAAGGCAGTATAACGTCTAATGACCTTGATTGTAGGATGCTTACTCGGGTGCCGGTCCTAAGGAGCGTGAGCCGTCATTATCTTTCCCTGCTTACACGGGAGTATATGGCTGCACCAAGGATGGATCCTTGCTTCTCGTTGCATCCGTGCTTGTGTGCTACCGCACCATCGTTGCTGTGCTCCAAATGTGACAACCAGAAGGAAAAGATTGCCTTGCGTTTCTCGAATGCCAAGTGCGACACATTCCCTTTGTGCTGAGTTTTGTACTTTCGTATCTAAGAATAAGGAAGTCGCGAACTGCAGTACCCAGTTCAGCCTTTGTACTTCTAGGCCTGCACCCAAAGGCATTCGGAAAAGATAGTCCAAAACTGCATTTACCGTTAACAGGGTGCTCTCTTGAATGCACCCAAAGAACAGAGGGACACTGCGACGACAAATATTCGAAGGTGCTTCATCCGAAGTTGGAAGAATGATCACTTTTGTGTAGACAGGAGGTGGAAGTAATGCTCCCTGCTGCTGTGTTGCTGCTGCGCGGGGGAAGGGGCGCTGTGCCCTCGCAGCTGCAACATCTGCTGCTGGTAATGAACGCATTTCACCTTTGAAGTTTTCCTCTTAGCACTTACACGTGTACAACCGCTGTTTTAGGCTTCACGCCTAGTTTGCAGATTACCATCGTCGAACACTTTAACTTGAAGGGCTTTGCCAATGAACTAACAATGAATTGCACCAGCTATATCGCACGCAGCGAAATCTATCTCGACGCAACTTCATGGACCTGCATGTTTGCCCGTGTCTTCACATCAAGGAGGCGCCTACCAAAAACTGTTATAATATTGACTGCTTTACTTGATGGCCGTCGATGAAAATGCATGTAACACACTCCCGCACAATCCGTACTTTACGTGCGCATGACGCGCACTGTGGTGCTAAGCAATGATAGCCTTGCTGAATCTCATGAAGATTTGCAGGCTAACAGTTAAGAATTATGCTATGCATGTTTACGTTTCTGCAAATACATATATTAACGGCTGAAAGCATGAATGTATATGTGAAATAAGGTAGTTCCCATTTTCTCATCCTTTGGCGTTGGCCGGCTGGTAAGGAAAACGATGCACAGAGAGCTCACTCGGAGTGGCAATCAACGGTGTATACAGCTTTGAGTGACGCAGTTGGAGTACTGACGTGAGATGCCAGTGAATGGTGATTCAATCAATGTTCAATAGGAGCGCGTAGTTCCTTAGTTGCGTGTCCACGGCACCCAAAAGCCGCTTGTACTCGTTCCATACGTAATGACCTTTGTGGCGTCTTCTATCTTCGACAGATTCCGGTAACTCCGGTGCTTCGCCTTGTCCAAGTAACATAAATCAGCTGGCCACATAAACAGAGGCCAACTGACAACTGACCCATTAATCTACTCATATTGTTACCCTGTATACGGGTGCAGCAGAGACCCAACAGTGGATTATTGTGCCATTAACGCATGTATGTTGCATCTGTCATCAACTACATGAACACTTCAACCATACGTATTTGGCTTAGCACCACGTGTCGCACGCTTAGTCGCCGTCTAGATGGATGTAGTCAAAAGCTTGCTGGTCCTTTTCGCAAAGTGAGGGTCTTTTATAAGGCGTTTCGACTTCCTACAGCAGGCCAGCTACTTGTGTGTTCCCGAACTGATGCATCCACAATGTGTTTAGATGCCCAAGGACACACCAGGATTTGTGCTATTTAATCCCAAGAAGAAGAGCAAGACTTCCTGCATGTGCACGGAGGAAGCGCATGTGTGTGGACTGCAGGAAAAATAAGAGCAATATTCGGAAGCTCACATGACAAATCACAGGGGCTGGCAGAGATTTCAACTTCCTTGGTCAGCATAACTTATGTAGGCGTAAACATATATCACAGTATAGCCAGAAATCGTACAACTCCTGAAGACGGTAATTCGCTACTGTGTGGATGTCCGAGACTGGTGCGTACCGATGCTCTGCGCACTTCGTAGTTGAATCGACGGCTACACATCTGGAATCACGTACTTTTGACGGCTGGGCCTGCATATGATGCTCCCAGAATATGAGCTATCTGTACGCTAGTTTCCTTGTGTAGGATCCAGCACACTGGCTGCGAGACGCGATGCTGGCATAAGATAACGTAAGCGACTTATCGAGTCTACGTTTCTTAGGCGTCCAGCTCCCGTCCACAACCAAGCGTATAAAGGCAGAGCTGCACACGACCGTGCGGACTTCCAGTTTTATTGCAGGCAAGGGCACCGTCGGTTGTTCAAGAGAACCATGCGATGCATGGTTGCTCGCGGGAGGAGGCCACAGGAGGGAAATCTTGAATACACTGGAAAATGACGTGCCCTAGACTACACCTCACGGATGTGGAAGGCATGGGCGGTTTGTGTAAGACGTTGGCTATGAGATATGCATGCTCAGACGTGTCAGGATATCTGGTAGTCTCAAACCCACGCTATTCTCTGCCTCATCCTATGCCAACCGCGTATTCTGCACCGGTCCAGAAACGGGTGAGAGTTTACGTGGACCATTAGGCCCTTTAGAAAGTGTGTATCCACTGCATTCGCTGCAGGCGTGTGAAACACCTGTCAACCTCGAAGGAGGACACTCTGCACTATTTCTGATGTAAATGTCTGCAATGTGTCAGTGCGGTCAACTGTGCGGTGCCTTCGTATGGACCTCTGAAGGCCCTATAACGTAAGCTTCGATTCGAGCACGCACAGTGACGACGTAGAAGGTTTCCTGCCTCTGGTTGACCAGTGAGGCACATCAATGCCATGCCGACGTCGGGTGTCCACTTGCACGCGAAATTCCTTGAGAGTTGTTTGAGTGTCCTTGTGCGTTGGAGAGTGGATGCATTGACATTCAACAGTGCAACTCTTCACTGTTGTGTTGAGAAGCTGCTCAATATAGCACAGGGTGCAGAGAACGGTATTGAATTTGGTGTTCAGAGCCTGTCCGTCGACCAGGTGGTGTGGATCTCTAGGGACACTTGCTGTACCGCAGCTCATCGAGCCTTCTGGTATGTGTTTGGAAGACCGGCGAACCTACTCAGAAGGGTAGTGTGCTGCTATTGGCAGGCTAGCCTGTGAGAGGCCGACTACTGGAACCCACTTCCAGTGCTCGCTGATTAAAGGAATGCTATGCAGCAACACAAGCGCGCATCTCCTCTGGTGTGTCACGCGGAAGCGGGAAGATGTTATGGCAGATATACTCTGTATATTTATATGTACTTTGGAGGCTCCAGGGTGCGTGGATGTCACGGGCGCCGGCTGAAAGATTTGCTCAATGTGCGTGCATTAAGAGGGATCTCCCCTAAAGGACGTCGCACGGTGCAGCTGCAGTGCACAGACGACGTTGCTTCACAACGGCCAAGAGCTGAAAGGACATGATTACAGAGACTGTAGTAATTGTCACGGAACCTCAATGAGCTTTCAGCAATACATGCGGCCCGGGCTATTACGATCATATCTGCAAGTGGGACAGAACAGCGCCTTTTGAATGATCCTTTCTCCACATGAGTATGTGTGAGTTGAACGAGCCCCGACCACGCCTAGCAGCTACAGTAATTCGTGCTCTGCTTTAAGCAGTGTCCAGCGACGCGGGCATCGATGACGTATTAAATGAAAACGTTCCGCGTCGAAGGAGCAAGGCACTGCGCACACACGCCGTACTGCCGTCGTCCCTCTACATCAGATCACAGCATCCAGACATGAACAGGTGGTCCGTAAATAATGTAAATTTCCCACTTTCCAGTGCAATCCCGTGTGCTCTGCTCTTCAAGATGCAGATCGGCTCTCACAATGGAGACGTTTACCGGCTCTCTCTTTGTACAGGTCGTGAATCCGGAATGTGGCGGTTTTCAAACGCGGAGTGGCAGTTATATCGCTGCTGCTGGAAATATAGAAATAAACTGCTTCAGAAGGAACAACAGCCGGAGAAAGACTAGGAGATGTTCAGTGTCCCAGCGCTATCACAGGTCTACTCACGGCCTTCGTCAGTCGCCGACTCCAGAAAGGAACGAGTCTAAAATCTACTTATGCAGCGTCGACTCTCTGCAACGGTGCTCGGGTAGCTTCTGTCTACGCTCGCCTTATATGCCCAAACGAGAAAACGCTTAACTGAATGCGTTGTAGCGTGACAACAGTGAAATCGGGTCTGTTCTCAAAATACTGTCTCCTTAGTGAATCGGTACGCTTAGGATTTTAGATAATACGAGTTTTGAGGGTTTAGGTTTTTAGTGTTTAAGGTTCAGGATTTTAAGGGGTTAGGGGTTAGAATTTAGGGATTGATGTTTAGAACTTGAAGTTTTAGGGTTCAAGGGTTTTGGGATCAGGGTTTGGCATTCAGGGTTTTAGCGTTCAGCGCTTTTAGTATCGAGGGTTTAGGGATTGGTGTCTAGCGTGTAACGCTCACGGAATAGGTGGTAAGGTTTTACCGCCTCAGGGTTTAGGTCTTATATTTAGGGTTAATGGTCTACAGTTGTAGGATTCCAGGGATTAGGGTTGAGTACTCTAGAAAAAATAATTTTTTTACTGTCTAAACTGAAGCAGTAATGTAGTTTCTTTCTGCGCAGCTGGAGGGATTAGTCGAACGCGGCCGCACTAATGTCAGAGATTTGCCCTTCATCTGCTTTCTCCTTTCAGTAAAGGGCAGAGGACTTGTCTTTTTGATAGGTGCTCCCTTCATGAGCGCGGCAACAACGCAGACACGCTTTTGACGGAGGAATTTCTGCTTTCTCAATAAGAACAAACGTGATGCACTACTGGTATTAAACTGGGCATCATCCTTCTAGCAGGCGACATTTGCGTGTTGGCAGATCGTATAGGACCCCCTGGAATCTTACCTTGGCAGTGTTGCACCTGCAGGGGGTAAGCACTTGTTTCCTAGCTTATGGAGGAAGGCGCAGAATTATAGTTGAAACATGCTTCACCACTTCGAGCGTATGTAGTAACAGCCGGAATAGTTCCTTGTGTACAGTGTCGATCTGTCCTGCACACCGTGTCCCACGGGCATGACAAGTGGATGTTAAATATCTGCAAGATGGTTCGACACGCTCCCCGGTGTGAATGTGTCTAACACGGCTCCGATATACCCAACAGTTTCATCGTGAGAAGAAGGGAAAGCGTAAGCGCCTTGCTTTTTCCTGGATATGTGGACAAGACGGTACCCGAATACTAGAGGGCGGCTAACGCAGATATCCGCGACGTCGTCTGGGCGTGTGGGAATTATGGTAATACCAGTGAGTTGACAGCACGTCTACTTGATAGCGATTCAGCAAGCACTCCAGTGAGTGTGTACAGGGGAAGGTCTTACGTGCTGAGAACCGCACTGCGACGCGAAGTTTGTTTTTTTTATAACCCGTTGCGTTGGACCGATTCAGGGGCACTGCAATAGGTGCAGCGCTGCATGCCAAATTTTCGAAAGCATCGGGTGCACGGATCTCCCTGCTGCCACACAGCCCTAATTGTCAGGAAAATAAATTTTTCTTCTCTAAGTCAAACCTGTAGCAGAGGCGCTCACGTCCGTATGAGCGAGCTGCCTTCGGGCAAAACCAGTGTGTCCGCGTCGCCATGTTAGTGGCATCGGACCATACGCAACGGAGAGGGGTGCTACTCTGTGGTACCCGCACTTGCTAGGAAGCTGCGTTGGTGTCCCCCGCGCACTCTCCGGGCGCCCCAGCGTGCGTTTACTAGTTCAGAGGCGATATGCTTGCAACAGTGGCAGGAAATAGTTCATTGCATGCACCGTCCATTCCACGTAAAAGCTCTTTACAGAAAAACAAGCCTTGGCGTGGACCGCACCCTTCACGGGGTGTAGGGTGCGCTGAATGTGAGCCCGGCACAAGCACGCCTTTGCCAGACGTAGGAAGGCGTAGGCGAAGTCAACAAAGCATATGTCGATGTTACGGCAGTGCTGGTTGCCCATCTCATTTTTAGCCAGACTCACTCTAATTGGCCCAATCGTCAATGTAGGGCGGCGACCGCAAGAGTACCTGATTGCTGATGTGTCGCGAAGTGCTTCCGAAGCGTCCGGTGTGGCCGTGGAAACCGTTGTTGAAGGTAGAGATCCACATAAAGCAGGGTAGAGTGCTAAACTGCCATATCAGCGGAGCGTGCCTTGTCTATTTCAAGTGCGAACGAATGCTGACTGTCCTTTACGGCTCGTCTACGGTAACTTCGAGGCATAAAACTCGTCCGGGCCGGTCTGAAGGGAGAGTTGTTCGAGGGACAATCATTGTGTCCTGTAGCGAGGTTTAAGTGGTATATGCTTTCGTCACAGAAAGATACAACACCACCAAACCCAACCCGTTGCCGGTTTCTTCGTCACTGATGGAACTCGGCGTTCGTTCGTGCTCACGAAACAACCGACAAGGTGCCGGCCAACAGCGTGGTTGAGCGGCGAAGGCTTGTGTGTCACTCCGTGTTGAGCGTTGCTCAGACGGGCCGCTATCAGCAAATTCGAATAGCACATTGGAGGTATGGGTCGTCAGTGCAAGTCTCTGTAGGTTGTGTGCTCCAGCTGCGGGTTCGAAGCAGTGACAGAAATCTAGCTGCTCTATTGCAGCGGTTGTGTCCTATTCTTGCCTGGGCAAGCTGCCTTTCTAGAGTCCCGGAGCGTTTTATACGTACCGTTTCTAGACGACGGTGCGACCGAAGCATATTCCAGCAACGCACCTACCTTGTTTAAGAGCTTCACTCAAAGTTGAGCTTGTTTAAGAGCTTCACTCAAAGTTGAGCAGGAATAGCACTGCCCCAATTTTCAGCCAGGGGACCCCTTCGGCCGCGCGTAGAAATCCATCATGTTTGGCCGCACCAGTATGAGGAAAAAGGCATCCCGTTTGTCCAGCGATCCTCGACATTACGAGGATAGCTCAACGTGGCGCAGGGTAGCCGGGCAGTCCGGTTCGCTCAGTACGCGAAAGCATACGCGTAGATCGTTTTGGCTCGTTGTCACCTCTCTACCGCACTTCTAACGTTAATCGCGATTGCTGCAGGTATTTGCGGACGTCTCATACAAGCCGTGCGTATACTACGACGCTTGCAGAATCATTGTATAGTTAAACTGATTCATGCGCAGATACATGTCACCGAGAGTATAAAAAGTCGTTACAAGGTCCGCCCGTTGTGCTAGCGGGTACAAAAGGCTGCTGTTCACGAGTTGCACAGTTCCTCAACTCATTACACGGGTGGTCACTCACGCTCAGCGTTCAGAACGTAAGCTGTCGCCGGACGACACTGAATTTGCAGTTACAACCACGTTAAAAGACGGGGGCATTCTATCTGATAATCGGCACACTGCCGTTATAACGAAACAGACTGAAGGTAAGCTCCACCGATTCGTGTCCTGGTGCTTTCCCGTGCATGTCACCCCGTCGTGTAATTCTGAGAAAAGCTGATTTATTTCAATCCATCGGATTCAAAAAGAGAACAGTGACCTCAATGTTGTCGCTACACATCACTGAAACAAACGCTACCTGCAATTCTTTCGAGCAGTGTCTGCAAGCATTCAGTGTGTTAAACGCTGGCGTACTCTGGCCACGAATGCCGCGTATCGGGGGCGAGACGCAGTGGTATTGGCGTGTTTGTTGCAACCTAAGACGTGCACGTAGAAGAAGCGATCCGCTACGCATATCGGCCAATATAAATACTGTGGTCGCGCTTTTCGTGCACGCTGCGACAAGCCTGCATCCTAGAAGTCCAGAGAATGACACTACGTTGGACCAGCTAGTTTCAGCGGCGTCTGTGTGCCAAACACGTGAACATGCCTATCTGCAGGCTTTTGCCGTGTTCGAGGGCTAACTGGTAGAAATACTATTGTGGATTATGCTTGCTGCGATCTACCGTGGTCCTTGTCATCAAGTCTAATCGCCGACACGGGGTAGAATTGAAGTAACACTGGCGTCAGCGATAAGAGGTCAAAATAAGGGGACATATATTAATTTGGTGGCAGCAAGACGCGCACCTGTGCATATCACAATGGAAGATTTACAATGGTGTGCTGGAAAAGTCGGTGGTGCTTCTGCTGCTGTGCAGTAGCGCTGATATAATGTCATAGAGTGGAGTCAATGCTTAGGCCCAGGAGAAACGTGATAGTAGTCACCGCGATGTATAAAAAAGCGACGCTGGTAAGAAAGGTATCCACGGGAGCAGTTGCTGGCTTTCTGCCAAGTACAAAAGCGTCACATTGTTGCGTTAAGGACGCAGGCAGGACTGGAATTTACTGCAGGTTTGGCGAGCACGCTGTTGCTGCTGGCCCCAGTGACCGACTTTTCTGAAGCTGATAGTGTCCATGTTCCATGCTCTATACAACGCCTGTTTTTACTCAGGTGTCCACATGAGAGTGTATGAGAATGCTACGGGGACCTGTACTCGTATAGCAGGGAGTATGAGAATGCTACAAGGACCTGTACTCGTATAGCAGGACTTCAATGTCCTGGGTCCCCAGGCCTCAGCCAGAGCGGACACATATTGCGCAGACAGAAATCTGGTAGCAGATAGTGTCCTGCCACCAGTAGGACTGTAGAGCGAATTCAGGAGCTAAGGATGGGGGCACGATGCGCCGTCACAGTGGAGCAGCAGACAGGTACGTACGACGATTACGAATGCTGTAGAACGTAAAATGGTAGACGCAGAATTGTGACTACACTAAACTGAGCTACGATCTGCGGCCACGGCAAGCGTCCGCGTCAAGACTGTACCGCGTCTGAAGTTTTGCCTACACAGGAGGCGCTCCATGTAGTACAGAAGCATGTCTTACGTCAGTGGTAGATGTTCGCTGCATATAAAGTGCTGTGTGCTTCAAATGAGGACGTGGACCTGTAGGGGGATAATCTTTATCATGATTCTCGCAGCGTGAACACATCTTTCACTTTTTGCCAAACAAGTACAGCGTGGCCTAACCGGAGCCGCATGTATCCTAGCATCATGAGTGAGTGCGAACGGAGGCCTGAGAGCGAAGTCGCCTCGAATGTAGTTTCTAGACAGGCGCGATAAACATGCACAGCAGGTTAAGGACAAGACCAGAGACAGGTGCGAGATAGCTGACCGCGGTAGCTGGCCGATAGACCCCGCTACGGCGAAGGCGTGCACTGCAGTTGGCGACGAAAAAGTCTCTCATCTAGTCAGGAAGTTAAGTGCCTTTTAAAAAGACGAGCATCCAAGGGACATCTCTCCCCAGAATAACATACTGGGTTGCCGAGTGTGACATATGCTGGGAATGTAATTTCTTCCGAGCTGCTTTGAAATGTCGGTTGAATTCGAAGAGACCGAGGCGGTGGAAATAGTTCGTGCAGCCAGGAATAAAGGATGACCTGAGTACCCAACGGCAGTCTTGCACGGCGATCTGGATTTTATGTTGCGTGACAGGAGAGCCTTTATCGCAGAAGGCGTTTTTAGGAGACAGAAAGCAGAACAGCCCGCCGTTGTGGAGGTGTCGAACTGAGCGGTGGCTGTGAAGGATGTCGGGCTTCAGATCCAGTCGAAAGAAAACATTCACACTGCTTCGATTCCACGCGTTGACGCCTCGTCAGGCGGCAACTGTGTGCACTGCGAATGTCAGTCAAAATCAAATTTGCTGATATGTTTCTGGGAAGTGACGGTCGGTAGCCGAACAGTGAGTATAATGCTGCCACTGCATCAGGAAACCCAGAATATGTTCGTGCGGATACTTGAGCGGATGACTCTTTCAGGAATAAGGTTTTCCATCCTTGAAGCCGCTAACTCTTGCAAAAGTGACCTATACGTCTCGATATCTACCAATAGCCCAGTCACATACTTGACGGATGCAGTGCACTGGGCTGAGCACTGCTGAGGTTTTCACAAACTGACAGAGGTGAGACGTTTGCCCAAGGCTAGGCGATGCTGCATAGTGTAGCGTCCCACTCCGTTTGACATTAGAAGTGTCACATGCATGGAATGAACGTCTAAGATGTACGCGCCATGGAGGTGCAGTACGCGAAGCTGTATTGCCGTGCACGAATGCGCGAGACACCATCCTCACCAGTTGTCCTGATGCGCAACGCCCATCCTACTGCGCCTGTCCCCAGAATACTGATGCGTGGCAGTGGGTACAAGAGTAACGTCGCCTGACAGGGCTGCCGTGAAGATAAAGTTGACGTTTGGCTTGCGGCGGTTGCAGCGACCCGACCAAAGAGGGAGAGCGTAAGACATCAGACGGCCTGAAGCGATCTGCAGTCCCGTACCGCCATTGCCAAATATAGCGAGCAATTTTGGTCATTCCTCCACACCGTGGCGTTTTTTGCTCATGCGCGTGCATGCCCTAGGAAGCCACGCCGGTTGTATGCAGTGACCTGGAGACAACAGTCTACTCAGCAATATGTTACGACGGGAGAGGAAAAGCGCGGTTTTGAGAAGACCGATCTCAATGATGTTTATATTTGTAGTTGGGTAGCGCAGACGGCTTGACGCACTCTGACGATAAGCTCTGGTTTGTATATGACTTGACGCACCTGACTTTGTATTTAGGTGATCCCACAGGCCACCCTTCCACGTCAAAAGGAGATGCGCACACGAAAGGCTGTTTTCTTTTTTCTCCATTGAAGCAGAACGTTTTTCTCAAGCGAGAGCTCGCCGTACCGACAGCCAGTTGTGCATAATGATGGCAATCTGGACGCGTCCATCCTGTACAGCAGTATAAACTAACATCCAACTGCATTGCAGCTACCGCCTTCGTGGTATGCTGTTATGACAAAACCGCGTCGAAACTCGATTTGGCAAGCACCAACAAGCTCGTCTACTCGCTTTAAAGATGATCGGAGTTTTTAGAATGAGCTTTGAATTACTGTGCATTGCGGACAATCAAATGCACAGTGTGTTAAAAAGAAGAGCGAGGTGTTCTTACAGTTGCGGTAGGCGGTGGATCTGCCGTCTGTCCTCAGGGCGGCAGCGCTTTCCGTCCAGCACCATAGTTAATGCCCACCTGAAATGAAAAAGATTGGATCGTCGATTACCCAGTCATGTCCCCAGTACTTTGCTAATATGTATGACCTCACTGCTGGTGTATGCCCTGGAATTGAAACTGCTCGCACTCTCGCAGGAAGAATGAAGAGCCTACGTGCCCTCAGAACCTCCCTATGTAATAAGCTACAACCTAGCTGAAGCCGGGACCAGTCTACAATCATCGTGAAGTCAGTAAACGTACAAGCCGTCATCATCATGACACAGAAAGTGGTCTGTTGCCTTATACTGCAGTAATCTATTGTACATGAAAGCCCATGGGGATTTCCTATCACTCAAACTCAGTCAAAGCAATGGATAAGAAATCCAGTTGTGAGACGTTTACCAAGGAGAAAGTTACACGCGGCGGTATCAGTGACATATGAGAACGACCAGGAACGATTTGCGGCTATCTGGTGTTCACCGATGAGTGGCACGAACAGCTCGCAAACTCCAGAAGTGCAATATGTGCGGATTTTTGTGACGTCCGTGCAGGGTTTTGCTGTATCCAGCAAGGAAGGTGAAGCTTGTTATGGTGGATTTGCAGCCAAAGTCCCGCAGTCCAAGTTCAATTTCACGTAGGGCGGTTTTAACCAGTGGAACTTGTGGAATTCGTAGGAGTCTGAAGTGCCATACAGACAGAAAGGAGGTGAATGCATTTGAGTGTGGCAGTTGTCTATTTGGCGACGCCGCGTTAGGGTCACGCCCCTGCATACACTGACAGCGGTTTGCTGACGCAGGAAGTGCCATTACAGCAAACAGCCTTGAGTTTTCTATGGTTAGTGGGGAGTACTTTTCAGGTATCGTCTGCTCTTGGAACGGTCTGATTTCTACGCAGGTTGTCCAACCAACATCGAGTCAGCACGCGAGGGGATGTGAATAAACATGTGCGCGGCTTTCGCAACTGTAGACACTTCTGACCTGATCCACGCTCTACCAAAACTACCACGCTGATACGAGTCGTTAGGTGAGACACGAATACGAGGGTATACCTTTTCGTTTCAAGGAAACTGCGCTGTGAAGTATCCTTTGCAAGTGATTACATTTGTGGGAGAGGTGGAGTTCAGTCAAATTAGCGCTAAGCGGTGCAGTACTAGAAACTTTGTTTTATTTCCGTGAACCCCTAGAAGTCGTCAAGCAATTCGGCATCTCTGGGGAAACGTAACTGCTTCAATACGTGGAGTAGCATCCACCTGAATATGCCAGTACGCCCAAACTACTTACATTGTCAACCGTGGGTGTTTACAGCGTAAGTGGGTACCATTGCCTTTGAACCCGACGAAAATGTGTGCAAGGCACGAGGGCGTGCTGTACTTCAAATTCCTTCGTTTTGTGCAAAACACCGAAATAAGTAAGGCACAATGCATGCTGCGAGCCACGAGCGCTGCCCTTATCAGGAGAGAGCCAGAGAGCGGCTAGACACAGAGAATCGTTGCAGGCATACCTGAAGCGACCCGCAAGAAGCCGCCGGACAGTGTGAGAGGGCGAGTTGAAAGGCATGGCGCAATGCTGCACCTAGCGACAGCCTGAAAGCCTCACGGCAGCATTTGAGTCTCTCGATCCTAACGGTGCCTAGGAGCGATGACCGAGGAAGAACATTTCTGGCGTATATATGTACAACACAGATCCCTAGAGTTCTTCACGTTCTGTCTATGCCGAGGCGTAACGTGCAGCATTGAGCAATCATATATTTTGGGTAGAATGAAACCAGTAAGGCGACTTTTGAGAAGCGTGCCTGGTAGTTTATGAATACCTCGGGAGGTGACGAGTCAGAGAGGACACATGCAACATTCCAGAAGAGGACAGTGTGTACCTGGGTATACAATAGCGACACAAATTCCAATGTTTACATCAAGAGAGTTGACCGCCACGAAATGTGGGCGAAGGCGATTTACTTGGAGGCCTTTCGACTTGAGCCACTCCTCTAATGGGAAACAGCAGAAACCTACTACGTAAGCTGTTGGGAGGCTGAGATGGTGGACTGTAGATGTGGGTGACAAGCATCATCGTCGATGAGGTGGGTGCTTGAGAACTTAAGTCAATCTCTCAGGCAAACAAGTTCTTTCGCTAATCTGTCAGTATAGTCAAAGATAGCTGTAAAAGGGTGCATTCCAGACTGCAGAGAGCGATTTAGGAGCGCCGCTGACAACTTTCGCATAGTACGGAAACCAAGATTGGCGTACAAGACAGAAGTAGCGCTGGTAGAAGCCAGTGTCTAAACAATCATACTGCTTCAAATATGTAAACAAAGACAGCTGACTAGATCGTTACAGACTCACGAAGGTCTTGATTTTCGGACGCACGCAGACACCGCCAACTCCACTCTGCTGATGTTGCATAGCTGGAGTACGAGCAGAGAAGTGCACGAACCAGAAGCAGGCGCCTGGAAGGACTTTTACTATTAAGCACCACATTCATACCTGCGCATTCGTGTACATGCATATCTGTATTTATGCAAGGATGCACTTCGCTTACTTTCTAAAATACAACGCTTGTTCACCCAGGTCTGCGAGACAGAAGCAAAGTGGTGTCGTCACGTGCACATTTGTATTCTGCTCCTCTGAGAGTTAGCAGGGCCATTCGAGACTACTTCAATCCGGCAAGTACATTATAAGTAATAAGAGGAACACCTTACCGCCGTTGAAATCCTCACCCGTCCTGCATTGTCCACCAAGTATAGCAAGCTGTACCACATAGATCTTGTATATCGCACGGACGGTGTGCAATCGTGCAGCCATCATTTCTCTCACATGTACTCCTGCTTACACTACAATGGTTCTTCCTGTTTCGACCCAGCTCAAATCTATTAAAACGCAGGCCGCGCGCAAAAGTAGTGCACGAACCTACGGCGGACTGGCAAGTCAAGCCAGCAGGCGAAGAAGGAACAACTGAAAAAAAGCGGCAGGCATGGGATTATTTTAGAGTCTCAGCCCTTGGATCCCGCTTGAAATCATGTGTAAAATGTGTAAAACTGAGGGTTTCCTAAAAAACAGGTAGGAAACACACTCATCTTGGCTCATTCTGCACTGCCACATAGATGGCCGTTTTATCACAACTGAAAACACTTAGCTTTGGCCAGCGCCCAACGAATCACACACATGCGTCAATCTATATCAGAGAATCCGGTATCCTATAATTCACGCATGAAGGACTAAGTCCGACAATGTCATACTTACACAAAACCTCACGGGTTGCGAATCACCGAGTAATTGAGGCGACACAGCTGTCAGGTGTATATCATTCTATGCGAAAGTCAGGTCGCGCTTGACTCAAGCTCACCGTTGACGAATCCGACCTGAACCTCTCATCCTATCAGACAGACTCGCAAATAGTGAAGGGTGTATATCGAAAATGGTGCGAACATTTCAGAGATCACCGGAGGCATAACAACTTAGTGCGGCAAAGGGCATTAAATCCCGGGTTTTATATCTATGACGGCAAACGCTCTGCAGAAAGTAAGTGTGTGCCCACTGGTACCCTTCCGTATATACGGGGGCGCTCTGATGTGATTGTGCACACTCTAACTGTTTGGCATTCTCATTGAAAGAGCGAATCCCTCTTGGGCCCAATGCGGTCTTCGTCAGGCAAATGTACTTAGAAATGTGCAGAAGTGCAGAGGGAAACGACTTGTGTCTTTTCCAGGGGGGCGCGATATGCTTTTCCAGTCAGATGGCGTCGCGGTGTGCGCCGGTGAGGAATGGCTGTTTCCCTTTAGATCTTATCATTGAATATAGAGAGTCTTCGGCAAGACGGAGAAAAAAAGAGATTCATGATGCGAGAACAGAACTGCCCAACAATTGAAGAACAAGTGACAAACTCGCGATTGCTAACGTGACAAATCTCACGATTGCTAACGTGACGAATCTCACGATTGCTAACCGTAATATCCACCTGCCTGCCAAACTGCCTGTGAACCGGTCGTGCGTAATTAGTTGAATCAGGACACGCGGCGAGTATAGGGTGAGAGTAGTGCCCTCTAAGGAGCAGGCGGCGTCTATGTTCAGGAAGCCTTATGGGGGACCCTTCGGATGATGAGAGTGAGCGAGAATTTGGCCATATCATTCGATAGACACTGATGTTCAGAAGGTGGGCGTGCACAGCGCTGCAACCAGCAAACGAGTAGTTACTTTCTGGTGGAAACGAGCCGGTCTGGTAGTGCTTTTGCTGGCGATAACCTTTTGTTTCTTGTTTGGCAAAGAACGGGAGAGCCATCCAAGATGAGACTTGAAGCATAAGCTTGTACCTGCTGACGTCGTTGCATTTCTGGACGAATGCATCAATTCCAGTCCTCACCGTTCACAGCCGTAAACTGCAATTGCTCCCCTTTGTGTGTTGTTCTGGTAAGCACCTTGAGGCAGAAGCAAAAAGCTACAAAGAGCCACGCAAGCAGAGTCAGGTCTCGTTGAGATATACGCGGTCCAAAGAGATATACTGGCTCACCCAGACCTTCAGTCAGATGTCGAACTCCTCTAGCTGAACACGTGTCCGTCCAACGTAGCAAGTTGCGAGTGTACATTTATCTGAACTACTTGCTATCAGCTATCTTGGACGGTCAAGAAGAATTCGTGCAGAATGTGTAGAACAATGGTGCGCACCTCGGGATCTCGGTCTTGCTGCATGCATGTAAAACTGCATTTAAAACAAAGTTTCCTCTCGGGGTCCCAAACCGAAGGGCGAAAAAATGAAGAAGAACTCGATTACTCTTCCTTTGGCCAAACATGTCTGGCAGCGCAGCAGTTGAAAGCCAAACCAGGGTCGGTTCTGTATCCAGAAAAGCCAAATGCGTACGCCCTTGTTGCCTCCTAATGTACGACTTATTGGGTCTGCATGGGGATTACAGGAAAGAATGCTTGACAGATCATTGTGGCATCATGACGGTGCAACAATTCCTACGAAAGCTGGATTGACGAGTATAGACAGATACCCTAAGTTATCCTCGACTGTGAAGTGTCGAGCACTCAATGCGAAGTGAAGGAAGGGTTGAATACACGTTCTGCTTCTGGGACACAGTGGTAAACATTGATAATGATCAGCCAGCGCGGAAGTTTCACTGCTTTCGAAATGCGAAACATAGGTTTCTGCTGATGCGGCACGTACATGCATTGCTGTGCAGCCGCTATAGAGTAGGAGAACTGAGGCGTACGTCTGAGAGTAGCTGCGGGAACAGAAGTATGACATCGCTGTTGTCCGCGCCTGAATGCAATCAAGACTCGTTGCTCTGCAGTGGGAAGAATCCTTTCCGACTGAGCTACAAGGCCTCAAAAGTCTGTTTAAGTCGCCTTCGGGCAGAGAAGAGCGATCAGAACTTCCGAGCTCTCTTACATGAGGCAAACATGAGGTGCTTATAGAAATCCAATGGGGGGCTGCTGAGTTTGAAAGGCGTTGCGGTCCCTGCGAAAGGGCCACATCAGCACTGGTGTGGTTCATGCAGCAGCACAACGTTGCGCGAAACCACACAACTACGCGCATACTGTACACCATTACCCCTTTGCACTCGAACTCGTGAAAAGGTGGAAGCGTGGCACGAGAGCAATGTAACGTGCAGAACCTGGCAGTCTTCTTCACACGATCCTGGCGTGCATATTTCGAAACCTGATGAGACGTGTCGCAGTGCTGATATGTAGCCGGGATTAGCACAAAGGAAATCCTGTGTGGTGGAGAAACAGCGGAATACATTTAGTCATTCACACCCTTCTGAGTGACGCGTACACACGTGAGCCGCAGCTGAGGCAGTCTGCGGACGACATCTGTAGCCAGAAAGAAAGAGTGTAAAAAAACCGAGCTGTCCTGTTTTTCATACATTTGGAGTTAGGCGCAGCCCGTCGCAGAGTCGAAACAAGGTAGTTGATGGTGAATTAGTGGCATTACGTTATGTAGAACTATCCAGTACGGATCTCGTATTATATGTGTAGAAAGTTTGTATACTTACAACGCAGAAGAAGCTGACAATTTGAGTGAGAAGCAAGGGGGCGAGAAAAAAATGGGAGAGACTTACATATGAGCTTGATTGGTTTTCCATTAAGTAGGAAATGAAATAAGAAGAAGGCAGAGCAGAGCAGTATACCACAGTGCTTTTTCCAGGAAGAATTTGCGGCTGTCGTGTTGTCCCCTAGTGTACAGATGAGAATTGAATGCTCGTCCTCATGAGCATTACCCTATCCAAGAGACCTGGTTGCGGCAGGAGTTTTGCAAGAGGACACTGAGTAGCATTCCGCCTAAATTGACAAGCGAGAAAACGCTGTAAATCATGGTTCGTCATGCCTTGTAGTGGGGTGTAGTCGCAAGGATGTTTTCTGGTGACGCTTTTGGGAATTGGTGGACACAGAACGTACATACCAGAATGATTTTGCCTGGCGGCAATAGGCAATGACCTGCACATAAGCGTAGAGTTGCGTATGCACTTCTGGCTTGTGCAAAACGGCAGTACGCTGAAAAAACGTAAAACAGCAGATAGTCATCTATGTGTTCGATGAGGTGTGCATCTTCCGTGTTTCTGATTGACTGATGAAGTCATGTAGCCTGAAAGAACTCTGCGGCGGAGGATAGCACTGTAGTGCAATCGCGAGAGCACGCCAGATGTTTCAAAAGCTCAAAGTAATGGATGGGAAAGCGGGTGCGCTGTGCAACAAAGAGGATGATCGCGGCAATGCCTGAGCAAGTTGCATCTCCAAAGTACTTGCGTAAGTACCTCATAGTATATACCCTTCCATATCGTCTGCGGTACAGTAACACTCTGCTAGACCTAGCAAGTCACCCTGTAAGAGTCGCTGCTCACGGTAGCCAGAGCTATTGAGAGTCTTTGACCCTATGGCGTAAACCCGATGTAAATTGATGTGGTGCCGCAATGCTTTTGTGGAAATTCGTCGCATGTAACATCTGCAAGATGTCGAATGCGTGTTTGTTGTGTTTGCAGAGCTGCCTCTCGGCGGTTGGCGCCATTATTTCGTTGTGTTTCATTTTTTTAACTGCCCAAGGGCTTTACCAAGACCTAATTTCTCAGTAGGCCAAGAGGTCGACCTGCACACTCGAAACGTTAAGCTTCCTTCACGTGTGTGCTAACGAGGTGTCCTCCAGTGTTAGAGGAGTTCTTTACGCCCTGTGTGATAGTTCCCCAAGCGCGTTACAGGTTGGAAATGCCGGCGAGGTTGCGCGAAGGAAGGGGCGCGGGGGGTGCAAGAGGCAGATATTTGGAAAAGCTGGCTACTTCTTATCAGGAAGACACACGCTGTCCCTAAGGCTAAATCTTCACTTCACGCACCGAAAAAGTTTTCACATACCCTCAGCTTTACTAAAGATCGAGATGGGAGATACTTTTAGAAGATGGGGGTCTACAAACTGCACAGGCGAAGAAGTGCTGGGGGGCGTTAAGAGTGGCTTCAATATAACAGAGCTTTAAAACATTTTTCCCTGACCTCGAAGGCAGAACATTATAAGGAACTGGATGTTGATACCATAGGGGCGAGGCCGGCACATGCTGAGATGAAGCTTGACGTTGTAAGTGGAATGAGCTGCGTCAATTGTTGTTCGCAAAAAAGGGCTCACTCGCTCACAATGAAATCAGGGTGGATAGTCACAGATGTGTTTCGTTACTGGGGGGCACAGTTGAACAACCAATGGCACACGGTGAGGACTTTGGGACAATCTGAGTCCTTGGTGAAGTTCGTGTTAATCTTTTTTTGAATACACTCTTTACTGCGGTACATTCAGTGCACACGACATTGGGGGAGTGTGCGCATCTTATGGTGTTTGGGTGCGGCTAACCTGTCACAGTTGCAAAAGTAAGCGCCATTGCGTTAAAACGGATCGGGAGTCTTCCGACTACCTGGCCAAGATATATTGTACCTGGTTCACTTAACCAGGTTAAGGCTGAGTCAGGAGATTGCGGCGAATATGGGAAAATGAAGGACGAGTTGAGAGCGTCTGCGGCAGCACACCCGCCGGCGGAGCGACGGCATAGTATAATCTTTTGAGCATCAATGGGTTTCGACGTATGGGAAAGTAAAGCATCGTTGTAGGAGGTTGCCGGCAAACAATCGCAATCGATCAATTTATTGAGGATGTATAACCTATGATGAACCCACCTTTCAAAAACGGTTCCAGCATCCGTGGCACCGTATTGATCTCTTCGCGCCCCAGCGTGCTGCGCCGGTACCCACAGTTTGCCCATCAGCTGCGTAAAGAAAGGACTGAGATAAATTGTGATAGGGTACGAGGTTGTAGGAGCGATGCAAACCACTTTAGACAGCAGCAGGGTGAGATGTGCTCTTTTCTGTCAGTTGACGTCTGCTTCGTCTTAAACTAGGAGTCTTGATGAAGCTGTAAGCATGACATGCTTCTAGCCGGAGACGCACGCTCGTGAATGACGGGAGTCTGTAGTCCAGCAGCTCGGTGGTAAACATTTGGAAATTTACGAGGTGGTCTCACACGTAGACGTAGCAACCGCGATCATGTCATAGATATGCACACAATGAAAGACATATACCACGGTACAATGCATGCTAAGAGACACACTTCTGTAGGCCTGGACGTTGATGGCCACGCTTCGCCTGGTCAAACGTCCACGTATGTCCAGTAGATGAAGCGTCGTTTTCGGTCAGTTTGGTTTGAAGGTGACCCTGCAGGAATATCAGATGTTTTTTCGATATCAGATATTCCGTACAAGGTGTGAAACTACAAGCTTGCGTCACGGTACTGACGGCGCGAAAATGACATACAGGGTTAGTGTTATATCCCTCGTTGCGTGTCTGACCCACTGGGTCAGGAAGTGCAACCTCACAAACGTGCCAATTAAATGCCGCAGAGACTGAATCAGCTAGGAAACGTTTAGCTAAATTTGCGAATAGCAAGGGGACGTAGAGGTCGTAGAGGGGCGGTCTACTGAGAGAAGAATATCCAGCAGGAAAATCAGGGAAAAAAGGTTTCTCAGTGAGCGGAAGGCGCTAAAAATGGTGAAGGAAGACAAGAATGGTACAAGCTGCCGATGCTGTGTAGGTGTGGGATATAAAACACAGTTGAGGTGAACGCCGCTAGAAAACGTAACGCGAAGATACGTGGGTTAGACTAAAGGCATCGTGTCTCGACTGTACATTGAGTAGAAGTTGGAAAACGTGGGCAGTGCCCCCCAAACCGGAATAAAATTCTACACATTGAGGCATGAGCGGAATTTTTCTTGAGGGTGTATGCAAGTTTTGCTGGTTTTTCTTTCCCGTGTAATACGATGTTGGTACCTTTTCTCTACGGGAGGCTGCTTGTATCAGGCGGCGTTAGCCTGGGTACGCTCGTATGAAATGGTAGAAGCTGATTCTAAGGAAACTAACGGCGCAGTACGGGACATGCGGCTCGCTGGGTCGAATGTCAAAGCTTCTGACGCAACTTTCGACACCGTACTTCATTTGTTGGAAGCTTTTGTAATCAAAAGAGAGTTAAACACTGCTTTTGTGTTGACAGAATAAAAGAGATCAGACCAACGTATACGTAGACAACTATCTGTCGCTTTGGCTGCTCTGGGTGTTCGGCAGGGCCATTGGTGGGTTGAGATCCGGAAAGAGGAACAAAAGAACTGTCTTGCTGAATGCAGGGAACCTGCGGCATTTTCTGACGCACACGCGCCACATATACGGCTAAGGACATGAGAGCTACGCATGTACAACAAAGCAGCGGCCAGGACAGTGCAAAATGTCCTGTTGCACCGTTAGGATGACCATTGAGAAAAGTCGAAGCACATATTAAAATACTTTCTGGATTCCAGCCTATTGCCCTCCAAAAAAACATGAGATACCAGGCCACGGAGACAAGCGTATACACGTAGAGGTGGTGGCAACACATGCGTATGAAACAGGTACTGTCCCCGGAAATCAAGTGACTGCTAGTGTCCAAACAGCACTAGAGTGCTTTTGTAGAATGCAGCGAGGAGCAGCGGAGCGTGAGCCCAAATCTGCACTAGCACCCCCTGGATTTTTTGCAGAGAGTATAGTCCATATTGAAAGCGGAAACGTACTTGATAGCGTCAGATGTCTAGTGGAGGTAGTGAAATACTCAACGTCACCATTGATAAAACAAACACTCCGGTGACTTCTACCAGCACGAGCGTACGGGCTACGTGCTTGTCCGACATGCAGTTTACATATGGGTGGAACTGAAAAACGCATGCACACTTTTGCCAGCCACAGTCATTTGGAAAATGACGACCATCCTACGCACGATCGTGTATACTTCACGAAACACAGAGGAGAAGAAGGTTTATGCAAGCAGATTGTCTCAAACGTACGGTACATGGAATGCTTGACTCTGACGCTACGGAGTGAGACAGTTATTGTGAACGTGCCGTGCGCTTTCACGGGAATGCTCTTTCTTATTCTGCAAGCTTATCACTTCAGACACTTGCTGCGTGTTACTGCGATGTTAACTTGCTGCTGGTGCTATTTCCAGAAGGCATCCCTAACGGTACGAACGCACAAATGTGACGTTGATTACTGTGTTGCGGACGAGCCAGATTGTGGTAATTACCATGACAGATAGGCAACAGTGACTCCTAGTAGTCACCGGCAGCTGCGTAAGCACATTGAACACTTTTGTCAGCAGACCTACACGGCTCTGTAGAGAGTGAGAGTCGTGCGTAGTGACGCACGCTGTCGATAAGTGAGAGGACCTCCTGGGAGCAACAGACGGCAAGATACCCCCTCGTCTGTGTTTTGTGTAGCCTACCGTCACCGATGATCTAAACCTCTGAGGACCAAAACGCATCCTCCATCATCTGCGCTGTGTCTCCTCTTGAAAAAAAAAAATGAATTTGCTAAAGCAGGGGATGGGCGTTAAACACATTCGACTGATGGACTGGCGTATAGGAAAATTTTTTGTGAAAGGTGGGCTGTTCGCCCACTAAGTGAAACAGGAACCGTTTGGGTACAGACAACATGAAAGATACGTGCTGCTCGGGTGGATTCGTGATGTTAGCTCACACGAGAGTTGGATGACTTCGAGTTTGCCCAGGTAGTTCGCTAAGTTTTTCAATCGATTGTTTCTCCGATTGTGATGCACGAGAACATGATATGTGCAAGACTTTGAAGCCAGAATCCGATGAGTTGCGCGCTTTCCTAGGGTCCTTTAGCTGGTTTATTGACTGGACAAGACAGAGTAAATAATCACGGCTCAGAGATTACGGGGCATCCTATGATGTTGTATGATCTCCTTTGGTTCTCTGAGTGAGTTCGGCTCACTATGTGATTCTGGCATCTGGATAGGTATTGTTGAATGCCTTACACTTGAGCAATCGATGCCTAAGCGCATTACTGTGGAGAAGAGTAACTGTTGAAGAGTTCCTTTTGGCGAACGACTGGAATTCGTGAAGTCGCTAGTATGCATCAGGAACTATACATACCTTTGAAATCACAATGGAAGCGATGTCGCTTGCTCGGCAGAGTCTAAAAGTACAATGCACGTTATTGACATGATACAGAAGTATGCGACACTTTCTGTCGCGCCGTAGAATGCGGAGAAGACCCCACTTGTGTGAGGAAGGCAATTTCATCACGCCGTAGAGAGGACAAGGTAAAGATGAATCAGCAGGTACCGATTGGCGTCTAACGCAGATACTCATAGTGTGAGTATTTTCTGCTGTTTACCTGTAAGTTTACGGGTAAGGTTGTGAGAACCCCTCAGTAATCCGGCATCGTTAATAGGAAGTACGAACTCTAGGAGTAGATGCGCATTCAAACATTAGCTCTATTCAAGATAAAGTGCACGCACGTGTGTCGGAGAATGAATGAGTGGACGACACTTGTGCTAGTGCCTTTTCGAGGGTCTTGCTGCAGGGGATTACGCGCGGAGAAGCGTCGCCCTCCTGTTTTATAAACAGGCTCCCCATCTATGCAGGCGCGGGCCACTTGCAAACGTCCTTGGGGTAATGAAGATTAGATGCATTCTTTAGGGCTAGAAAAAAAATACGGTTTTCTAAAGATGTACTTCCCGGCGCACCCTTATTGTGAATTGAGTACTCAATCCTATGTTGATGATAGGCGCAATCACGCCTTTTATAAACAACAGACATCATGCCAATTAAACTGCATGGTAGTCACTGAGGGCACGACGTGAATGAGAGAAGACGTCATGCGGCGTTTGCCAGGGGAGACGACGATAATGCTGAGGGCGGTCTTGTCTCATAAGCAATTTGGTACACTATCGTGCACAGTCATGCATTAATAGGTCAAAGGGTTGGTGCCTTCGACAAAATAAAGGGTTTGCCGAACTATTCGTGCATGCTTCCGAGCGTTGCTAGTAAGATGAGTAAGAGCCAACAATGCTTGAAAGCTCTTTTCCTCCAAGCAGATGGAGCCAGGGCTGGAATGGCCCATTAGCGTGTGCAACCTCGAGCTCATCAAGCAGGCTACGGATCAGCCGTTCCGTAGCAGCGCCGCAGCAGAAAACCTCGAAATGCAGAAATAAAAGCCGGTTGTGACTATCGAGTGCGCCGGTGTCATTACGTTGTGCTGCGTATGAAGATATTTGATAGTCCTGAAAGAAACCCTTGCCGGCATTGCTTCGGGTGCACTGGTATCAGAGGGCATGCATTGTCTTAGAAAATTGAATCACGTACGCCGCGTTCGGTCGTCGGCAAAAAACACTCCAGTTTTTATTCAAGTATTGAAGACGGCGCGGGTGCTGAGATTGCACGGCTGAGACGATTCGAGACTATCATCGCCACATTACTTGCTTTGATGCGTGTCGGGCATTAAGGATGTCGAGTCCTTTTGCCGTGCTACACCAACACATTGAAAATCATAAGAGTACCTGTTTTGGTGGTGGCCGGGCGGACGCGTTGGCTCAGACGTTCACAGATTGCAAAATCAACCGTCATGTGCTGTTTATTGTGTGTAAGCGCCCATACTACTGGACGTGGGATGTCCCACCGTTTACTGCTAGGCAGTGCATTTCGGATACCGACAATAAGGAAACGCGTTTTTGCGTAAAAAACCTCAGCTTTGGTATCTAACTGTACGCACTTCGTATGCGATGAGCAGAGTAGAGGCGACACACTGCTGAGACGTATTGATAGAAGTTTTCCACTGATATGCCACACGCTTGCATGTATGGTGAGGAAGGCACTGGAGAAACTCCTACCAAGCAATCAGGCACGAAAGTCCGCAACGCGCAGAAGTGAGGCGAGACTTCTAGTTGCAGGGTTGGACCCACCTCAAGCGTCGGATATAAACTTTCCAACACGCGCTTTTCCCCTACTCACCTGTACGCATTGAACAAATGCGCGGACGGCGCAACTGGATGTCGCAACCTTCCAGAAGAGAAAGAGAACTCAACATGGTAGAAGAATTTATCCCAGACAATTTCTTGCTGCCAATTAGAAACGCCCCGACTATAACAAACTCTTACGGACTGCCCGGCAGAGTGGGAGGCGCTGAGTAAACAGCATCGCATCAGATGAGGCGTCTACTCCGTTCTACACTGAAAGCTATGACGAAGCATATGTCGAAGTACCCATCAGTCATGTTGAGGCTGTGTCAGTTATGCAGATATGGGTGTCAAGCCGACTGGGCTTCTAAGAAAGTAGCATGTTGATAGTTGACAACAAGCTGACCACGACAATTGCAGAACTAGAGGTCACTGAGGTATCTTTCAGTTGCTTTTGTTGCAGCGGCGTGCACGCTGCAATAGGGACTTGCACTTAAAGAGCTGGTTCGGGGAATTCATAGGTGTCTTGTTAATATTGCAGTTGTGCTGGGCTCTGAAACGTTGGCGAAAAGCTGTGTATGCGTAAATTCGGGTATGGGGGGAGAATACGCTAGCTGGGTGTGCGAAACCTCCGCTCTGTCTTCCTAATCGATGCATGATGTTCATATTGTTGCACTAGATACGGGCCAGCTGTTGGGATTTCAAAAAAGAAGCACGTGAGCCTTTCACATGGAAGAAATCATTCGGCGATGGAGACTTTAACGTTGAAGATGAACGAGGGCTTCGCTCTAGCGTCGCTGCAACGTGCAGCACGCTACGCAGCACTTGTGCTTATGTCTGTGCCTCTTGTTGGTACCATGACTGAGAACAGGCTGGCAAAACGCGCCGGCAGAGCAAGTTTTGTAAGTGTGTAATTATAATTCATTATTGGATTAACGAAGTCAGTTGAGCGAGGCCATGCACAAATGTATGGCTGAATGGAAAAGAGATATTGGGATATGGAGTTCTTCTGCTTGGACAAGTTTACACTTTATGCTGCTGCGTCTGCTAGTCGGAGCAGGACAAGCTTTGCTGCAGCATGACGAGTGGTCCTCCTGCTGTTGTTGATGCGATTGTAACTTCACCACCACCACCTCCCCTTGCAGCTGCTGTTTTTTCAAGCTTCAAGTAGGACAGGCGACTGGAGAGACTTTCTCAGTTGCCAGCTTGACGCTAAAGTGCGATGTCTACGTTGTTCGGAAACACTCAAATTGCATTGGCAACAATCAGTGAATTGGTGTTTAGCAGCATAGACGCAGGATGGCTTGCAATTCGTTGTTTTGAAGGTAGACGTCTACAATGAGAGCTGAGGGGTCTAGTCGAATAATGTATATCCTCCATGATCGTGGGAATACTGCAGTTCTCTATGGTTCATTTTGTAATTGTACTTTACGGTGACGACGAAGGTGCCAACGTCAAGGAATTGCGATATATACACAGAAGCCAATTTTTTGCGCAATTTACAAAAAAGAGGAAAAGGCATAAGCTAAAGACAATTGTAGTCGAACTTGCGCTAAGCGCAGCAATCGCAGCAATTCTTGCTGCACGATTGAAAAGTACACCTACATTGAGGGAGTTGGAAGTATGAGGCGCGCTGGCTAGCACACCTGCGGTGGGGGTGTAATTCTTTGGGTTGGGACGAAGAAAAAAGCATTTTGACACTTTGATCGAATAACCTGGGGAGAAGGAAGAAGGAACACATTGGATTCTATGCTGCTCAAAACAAGGGAAGCTCTCTCGAACGAGAAACAGACTGCAACCATCTCTGTCTGCAGGTCCATGATGCAATTCTGGTTTTAGGCGTGAAAGCGCAAGAGTATAAAGTAAGTGGCGCAGTAGGCCGCGTGTGACTTCGCGCTGTAGGAGCCTACTAAGGGCCCGGCGAAGAAAGAGTTTTCACAGGTTGCTGGAGTGTCACTTGAGTAGTTAACACCATGCGTGGGGCAGTCGATACTACATTTAATTGGACAGTCACGATCAAAAGAGATACACTCTAGTCGCTCTAGGCTGCGCCCATACTTCTGGCTTACGACGTCCTTTGTCCGTAGTTTTGCGGGCGACACCAAGGGAGAGCGTGCTGGAGCAGAGCAGCAACGAACTGGCTTAAGAGCACATTCTTTAGTAGGTTTCACGTGCCGTGGGTATGAAATTCCTCCGAAGTTGATGCAGAAAGCCTTCGAAGTACTACTGTGTCGAAATGCAAACTTGCAGTATGCGGTTAAATCAGCAAACTCCGAGCAGGTCACTGCAGGTTTGAAATTTGCGGCATTCCGTCGTGCGTTTCTGCACGAGTAGGAATAGTGACACGCACTCCATCTATTTGCAGCTTAGTCATGAATGAGACTCATGCCTGTACACGTACCAAGAAGTACGCTGCAACGACCCGTGGAAGGTTTTTCAGATATTGTGCACAGACCGTAGAAGATACTTCAAATGTTCCGGAGGACTGTAGCTGTTATTCAGCGTTAGAAGCTGGAAATACAGAGCAGATAAAGGTCAGTGAGGTGCTGGAAACTACGTCGGGCCTCTGGCGTATTGATTTCACCGTCCGTGGAGGCCGCTACTGTTGTAGTAGTCACTGTACCCTGGAAGGGACACTTGCTGTGACGCAAGGCTTGCAGTCGTCACTAGGACTGATGTGAGGAAGTACACCCTTGCAAAATTGCTCTATCGTGTGACGGAACTTTAGAGCACGAGAATAATGTCCACGTTCTAGACATCCAGATTAAGGACTTCAAAAAGTACACGAATTACACACATTGTAGTGCGCCCTGTCTGCTTGCGGTGTCGTCCCCTACTATACAGCGTAAATACATCTCAGTGTCCTCACTTCTCTCCGGTTCATTTCCTGTCAGCTACATCCTTTAAAATGAACAGAACACTTTGACAATGAGGCGCTACCAGCCAAAACTTTACCGCTGGTGCACCACACATCAACAGCACCATCATGACGCGCAGACAGATTACTCCACGTGTTGTACTGGGCTTGCCGGCTTCGGGGATAGCAGTACCACTCTTCTGCGGCTGAATACTTTCATCCGTTCCATCGGCGTGTTTTAGAAACTGGTACATTGGATAAAGTAAGATCTGTACTCCGACGGTCCGACACGTGAGTCCGTTGTGCAGTTGCGACGAACAGTGTTCATTGGTGCTCCCCTATCTGCGCCCTGAATATACTTTGTGGTCGTGCTGGTCTTCATCGCACGTGCGGAGGTAGCCTGAAATGATTCACAGACTCTCCTTGTGCGGAAGATGCTCGGAGGGCTTCTCACCCTGCTAGTACAACTGTGCTTTGGCGCGGTGAAAGCGAGTTCACCTCACCTTGGTTTATAAAGTGCATGCTGCAACCCGCGTCTCTCCAGGGCACCACAGCAAGCAAGCAATGTGTGTCGTTCCCCAGACCGTCTATATCAAAAAGAAATACACACTCGCAGCGTAGAACACATTCACATATTTAGGTGTTCGCAGATAAATAGCGTGAAACCGAGCACAGATATACAGATATGCTTTTGCGCACGAGAATTGTGGCCTTCTCACATATGAACGAACCTGCCGCGAGTGAAGTGGGTCTACTGGCGGAATGCTAGGGGGCGTATCCATGCAGTGCACAACAACAACTTCGTCGGGCAGCAACCGGTAAGTGCCTGTTGACTTGCGAGTGTATATACATATATATATATATATATGCCGTTAACCTTCAGGACATTCGCTCACACGTCTGTAGCTGCCGAGAGTAGAAATGTGGACTCTGCGAAAAATCATGGCAACTGGATGGCAGCGGGCGAGGGCAGCTAACAACTACGCAGTGTGTCTACATTTCAGCTGAGACCAGATACCACACTTGAAGCCCGAAAGGATCAACAGGCCCAAGAAGCGGTTTTGGAAACTCGTAAACAGGCGCTAAGGGCAGCTAACTACTTGCTCTTTGTTCCTTTCTGCTGATATTTTACATGAGACTAGAAGTCATATTTGAAACGGCAGAAACACGTCACCAATTTTCATTGCTAAAAGCCCTAATGCTTTGGCCAACATGTCAGGCGCCTACGACAGAGATCAAAGAAGACAGGGAGCGAATGAAAAGCTTCAAATACAGCTGGGATGAGCACTTAGTCATGTACACGCTCGAATAAGCAAATGACCGACGGGATGAAGCAGTGTCAGAGTCTGTCTGAACCCTTTGAAGTCGTCTTGTGGAGCACGAGTATATGAGCGGGGGAAACTGGAGAGTTCCGACGCCGCAGTCATGGGGCACAACCGGATTTCACAATGCGACGCGCACTGCTGTTTCCCTCTCATGTTCTTGTTAATAGCTGAAGAACAGAATGAGCTTACAATCGCCTCGCTGTAGACACAGACCTAGTTCTACGGATCCAAACTGTTACGTTCTATAGCCCGCTTCCTTCCGACGCTGCATTGCTGATGTTTCGCGTAGTATCACGCAAGCCGGATACTAGTTCCCGACCACTTCGGCATTTTAGTCCTTCCTGCAACAAGAGTCGCGCCTCATCGTGTTACGTGCCTCCGTCTCGTTACACTCCAAGGTAACTGCAGCGATGAGTGAAACGTTGTATCTTGTAGGGCTAGCAGAATGAGAAGGACCTTCACTCCATGGTGCTGTTGACGCAGATATACACAGACGCGCTTCTCCTCACTTGTTTCTCTGTGTGGTCGTGTTCAGCTTTCAAAGTTAGCGAGTGAACGTGTACGTACTCACAGGCGCCACTAATTGTGAAGGCTCCTGTGAGGAGGAGGCGAGGACTGGGACATGAAAACGTGCGGCTGATCAGCTTGGAGCCGTCGGCGATGAGGGCCGCTGAGGAGAAAGATTGGATGTGCGAACTCGTGTGGATGGACGACATGCGTGCGTCGGTTGTCACATCCGCTCTGCAGCTCAAGACGTTGGCGGTGCGCGTGGTGATTTGTTTGATTTGGCGTAAGCTGCACCGTACGCGAACGATGAGGGACGCTGCCATCTCTTCGGGAAATGCTTCGATCATGACAGTTGCACGTTTGCAATTTAGACTGGATCACAACTCTCGCGTGAGCAGTAGGGTAGCGCACATGTGAAGGGACCTGCGTTGGCCTGAAATGGAAGGCGGTGAGAAAATGTGTGTGGGCGACCGGCCAGAGTCACTGTAAACTTCGACATTCTGTGGAATAGGAGGTTTGCCATGACTTGGAGAGCGTAGTGATCGATGCAGTTTGGAACGGGTTTCCCTGTCATCTGCATTTCAGATCGAGGTAGGAAAATCGGTGGCTCCGATCTCGAAGACTATGACCAGAGTAAGTCAGTCGCCATACTGAAGGCGAAGGTTGCGGAGTGGTTAGAACAAGCCTTGATATTGAACATTCTTTTCAATCTGACGAGGACCCTGGCGAGAGGCCGGGAGACCTAATCGAGGCGGCGCACAATGACGCGTGGGCACCACCCAGCGACACCGACGTGACCACTGCTGCCTGCGACAATACTGGTGAGGGAGACGACGCCTAAAGGATGAACATTAATGTGGTGCGCCACGTCGGACTGCTGTCCACAAACCGCACCCTTTATGGAAAGCGCAAGGAAAGGGGACGGCGATGGTAGTGTTGCGCGACTGGAAGTCCTGAAGCAGAACTGCTCTCATGCATCGACTAGACATTTGAAGCAGTCTTTCATGCGTTGACTCTATGCGGAGTAGGGAAGGCTTCCGCACAGGAAGCGGTATCCCTGGGATTTGAGCACGACCCTTTGTTTGTCAGAATTTGCCTGAGCTGAAAGACTTGGGGAGGCAGCGAGAGGAGACATGGACGGGCGATGCGCGTAGTACCCTGCCTGAGCAAAATGGTAGACTGGCGTGCAGCGAACCGGCTTACCGCTTCAGTAGCCTGTTACAATCACCATTCGCTGGCGTTCTCGACGGTGAGGAAGTAAGGCAGTGAAGCCGGAACACGCCAGAGGGACGTCCATCCTGGCAGACCATTGTCCTGCTACACAATTTTACAGCATGCAGTCTCGTTGTGCCGTCGCATGTATGCATTCAGGGGGGAAGGCTAGTGAGGCTGACGGAACGGCTGATGTATAGATTTTCAAAGAAATGAACCAAACGTATTTGTAGAGCAGACAAAATTCTGCGGGGCCAACCGTGGTACACATCTTTTTGAGCGGGACTGCATCCACATAATATGTGGCAGGCAAATCGGGAATATGCAGAACGGGGAAAAATGTTGGAGCAATGGTTCTGCACCAGATCCCATGACGGGGTTTGGGGACTATTATGGTGCAGCAACTCGGTGCCACAAGCTACGAGCTCCGAGGAACTGCGTCAGGTGGTCGGGCGGGCATGCCAATTTTGACGAAGAGCGGCGACATACCAGCTGCGCCAGAAAACGTCTGGTGGAGTGACGTCAGCGTTTCGGAGTTTGTTCGCAAACCGAGCCCCGAAGAAAGGAGAGGCCAAGAGTCGCGGTGTAACCGCATGTGCATCGCATGGAACGAGGAGTTACGTGCGAGTTCAGAGTGCCGAGGCAGCTGTGCCTCTGTCGACGTATCTACTAGGTGTATGAATAGGTTGAGCTCACAGTGTGTGCACGGCTGCCGGGTGCGTTGCGTACCACACAAATGTCCTGCTGGGACTCTTTTCTGCAGAACGAGCCACGCCCGTTTTGATACTCGCGGAGACGGTGCCACTGAGTTTGTCTCGCTGACATTTCAGTAGACGACCCCATTCACTTGGGCTACGCTGGGGCTTTGTGGGCGTGATTGTAGGCTACGTGTGCTCCAATGTGTAACTCGTGTAATGCATGTCCCAAATAGATACCACTTTGGAGATTGCAGTCTGCATGTTGGAATACGTATGAGGTTGGTACCGGCAGAGGGTTGCGAGCAGGAGGGGGGCCTGTGCCGGAAGAGAAAGGCTGCCGCCTGTGATTGGTTGGCGATGCATGTTGGCGGGTGCAGTCGGCCCTCACAGCTAACGCGCAAAACCGCTGACGTAGCAAATGTGGCGTCAGGTGGACTGCGTTAGGGGTGCGAGGCTGTTCTCCCGGTACATGACTGCATCTGCTACAGCGTTGATCTGTAGGGTTGCTGTCCCCCTACCATGTGTACGTGTCCCTACGCACGAGTACTCGTGTACTCTGTATGCGTTGCGCGGTAATATCATCCCTGAGCCCTGTGTGGGCTCGCGGGCGTCGAGTTGTTTGCTCTGCTCGTGTTTTACAATGTGGCTGCAGGGTACTCTGTTCGTTCCTCGTATACCGCTGTCCTCGAGTTCCCAATATTATTGTTCAAAATCACACTGTTTCTTTACGTCTCCCTTTTGCTGTCTCCCCTAATTGTCATCGCCCTCATGCGTTTGAGCTACAGTGGGGTCGTCGCTTTCAGGCATGGCTGTGAAACACCACTATCAGCTTACGCTGGAGAACCTGCCTGGGACAGGATGCTAGCGAGGCCGTCGGGAACAGGAATGCATGTTTTCGGACGAATCATGTACCTGTTGTCTTTCTACAGTAGAAAAGGGTAGTTACAGTGGATGACTGGAGCCGTCGGCGATGAGGGGTCGCTGAGGAGAAAGACTGAATGTGCGAGCTCGTGCGGCTGGACGGCATGCGTGCGTCGGTTGTCACATCCGCTCTGCAGCTCAAGACGTTGGCGGTGCGCGTGGTGATTTTTTTGATTTGGCGTAAGCTGCACCGTACGCGAACGATGAGGGACGCTGCCATCTCTTCGGGAAATGCTTCGATCATGACAGTTGCACGTTTGCAATTTAGACTGGATCACAACTCTCGCGTGAGCAGTAGGGCAGCGCACATGTGAAGGGACCTGCGTTGGGCCTGAAATGGAAGGCGGTGAGAAAATGTGTGTGGGCGACGGGCGAGAGTCACTGTAAACTTCGACGTTCTGTGGAATAGGAGGTTTGCCATGACTTGGAGAGCGTAGTGATCGATGCAGTTTGGAACGGGTTTCCCTGTCATCTGCATTTCAGATCGAGGTAGGAAAATCGGTGGCTCCGATCTCGAAGACTATGACCAGAGTAAGTCAGTCGCCATACTGAAGGCGAAGGTTGCGAAGTGGTTAGAACAAGCCTTGATATTGAACATTCTTTTCAATCTGACGAGGACCCTGGCGAGAGGCCGGGAGACCTAATCGAGGCCGGCGCACGTTGACGCGTGGGCACCACCCAGCGACACCGACGTGACCACTGCTGCCTGCGACAATACTGGTGAGGGAGACGACGCCTAAAGGATGAACATTAATGTGGTGCGCCACGTCGGACTGCTGTCCACACCGCACCCTTTATGGAAAGCGCAAGGAAAGGGGACGGCGATGGTAGTGTTGCGCGACTGGAAGTCCTGAAGCAGAACTGCTCTCATGCATCGACTAGACATTTGAAGCAGTCTTTCATGCGTTGACTCTATGCGGCATAGGGAAGGCTTCCGCACAGGAAGCGGTATCCCTGGGATTTGAGCACGACCCTTTGTTTGTCAGAATTTGCCTGAGCTGAAAGACTTGGGGAGGCAGCGAGAGGAGACATGGACGGGCGATGCGCGTAGTACCCTGCCTGAGCAAAATGGTAGACTGGCGTGCAGCGAACCGGCTTACCGCTTCAATAGCCTGTTACAATCACCATTCGCTGGCGTTCTCGACGGTGAGGAAGTAAGGCAGTGAAGCCGGAACACGCCAGAGGGACGTCCATCCTGGCAGACCATTGTCCTGCTACACAATTTACAGCATGCAGTCTCGTTGTGCCGTCGCATGTATGCATTCAGGGGGGAAGGCTAGTGAGGCTGACGGAACGGCTGATGTATAGATTTCAAAGAAATGAACCAAACGTATTTGTAGAGCAGACAAAATCCTGCGGGGCCAACCGTGGTACACATCTTTTTGAGCGGGATTGCATCCACATAATATGTGGCAGGCAAATCGGGAATATGCAGAACGGGGAAAAATGTTGGAGCAATGGTTCTGCACCAGATCCCATGACGAGGTTTGGGGACTATTATGGTGCAGCAACTCGGTGCCACAAGCTACGAGCTCCGAGGAACTGCGTCAGGTGGTCGGGCGGGCATGCCAATTTTGACGAAGAGCGGCGACATACCAGCTGCGCCAGAAAACGTCTGGTGGAGTGACGTCAGCGTTTCGGAGTTTGTTCGCAAACCGAGCCCCGAAGAAAGGAGAGGCCAAGAGTCGCAGTGTAACCGCATGTGCATCGCATGGAACGAGGAGTTACGTGCGAGTTCAGAGTGCCGAGGCAGCAGTGCCTCTGTCGACGTATCTACTAGGTGTATGAATAGGTTGAGCTCACATTGTGTGCACGGCTGCCGGGTGCGTTGCGTACCACAAAAATGTCCTGCTGGGACTCTTTTCTGCAGAACGAGCCACGCCCGTTTTGATACTCGCGGAGACGGTGCCACTGAGTTTGTCTCGCTGACATTTCAGTAGACGACCCCATTCACTTGGGCTACGCTGGGGCTTTGTGGGCGTGATTGTAGGCTACGCGTGCTCCAATGTGTAACTCGTGTAATGCATGTCCCATATAGATACCACTTTGGAGATTGCAGTCTGCATGTTGGAATACGTATGAGGTTGGTACCGGCAGAGGGTTGCGAGCAGGAGGGGGGCCTGTGCCGGAAGAGAAAGGCTGCCGCCTGTGATTGGTTGGCGATGCTTGTTGGCGGAGGTGGTGGGCCCTCACAGCTAACTCGCAAAACCGCTGACGTAGCAAATGTGGCGTCAGGTGGACTGCGTTAGGGGTGCGAGGCTGTTCACCCGGTACATGGACTGCATCTGCTACAGCGTTGATCTGTAGGGTTGCTGTCCCCCTACCATGTGTACGTGTCCCTACGCACGAGTACTCGTGTACTCTGTATGCGTTGTGCGGTAATATCATCCCTGAGCCCTGTGTGGGCGTGTCCCTACGCACGAGTACTCGTGTACTCTGTATGCGTTGTGCGGTAATATCATCCCTGAGCCCTGTGTGGGCTCGCGGGCGTCGAGTTTGTTTGCTCTGCTCGTGTTTTACAATGTGGCTGCAGGGTACTCTGTTCGTTCCTCGTATACCGCTGTCCTCGAGTTCCCAATATTATTGTTCAAAATCACACTGTTTCTTTACGTCTCCCTTTTGCTGTCTCCCCTAATTGTCATCGCCCTCATGCGTTTGAGCTACAGTGGGGTCGTCGCTTTCAGGCATGGCTGTGAAACACCACTATCAGCTTACGCTGGAGAACCTGCCTGGGACAGGATGCTAGCGAGGCCGATGGGAACAGGAATGCATGTTTTCGGACGAATCATGTACCTGTTGTCTTTCTACAGTAGAAAAGGGTAGTTACAGTGGATGACTGGAGCCGTCGGCGATGAGGGGTCGCTGAGGAGAAAGACTGAATGTGCGAGCTCGTGCGGCTGGACGGCATGCGTGCGTCGGTTGTCACATCCGCTCTGCAGCTCAAGACGTTGGCGGTGCGCGTGGTGATTTTTTTGATTTGGCGTAAGCTGCACCGTACGCGAACGATGAGGGACGCTGCCATCTCTTCGGGAAATGCTTCGATCATGACAGTTGCACGTTTGCAATTTAGACTGGATCACAACTCTCGCGTGAGCAGTAGGGCAGCGCACATGTGAAGGGACCTGCGTTGGCCTGAAATGGAAGGCGGTGAGAAAATGTGTGTGGGCGACGGGCGAGAGTCACTGTAAACTTCGACGTTCTGTGGAATAGGAGGTTTGCCATGACTTGGAGAGCGTAGTGATCGATGCAGTTTGGAACGGGTTTCCCTGTCATCTGCATTTCAGATCGAGGTAGGAAAATCGGTGGCTCCGATCTCGAAGACT
>CATKUM010000130.1:215843-276020 GCA_949786405.1 Onychomys arenicola | reverse complement strand
TACCACTTTGGAGATTGCAGTCTGCATGTTGGAATACGTATGAGGTTGGTACCGGCAGAGGGTTGCGAGCAGGAGGGGGGCCTGTGCCGGAAGAGAAAGGCTGCCGCCTGTGATTGGTTGGCGATGCTTGTTGGCGGGTGCAGTCGGCCCTCACAGCTAACGCGCAAAAACCGCTGACGTAGCAAATGTGGCGTCAGGTGGACTGCGTTAGGGGTGCGAGGCTGTTCATCCGGTACATGACTGCATCTGCTACTGCGTTGATCTCTAGGATTGCTGTCCCCCCTACCATGTGTACGTGTCCCTACGCACGAGTACTCGTGTACTCTGTATGCGTTGTGCGGTAATATCATCCCTGAGCCCTGTGTGGGCTCGCGGGCGTCGAGTTTGTTTGCTCTGCTCGTGTTTTACAATGTGGCTGCAGGGTACTCTGGTTCGTTCCTCGTATACCGCTGTCCTCGAGTTCCCAATATTATTGCTCAAAATCACACTGTTTCTTTACGTCTCCCTTTTGCTGTCTCCCCTAATTGTCATCGCCCTCATGCGTTTGAGCTACAGTGGGGTCGTCGCTTTCATGCATGGCTGTGAAACACCACTATCAGCTTACGCTGGAGAACCTGCCTGGGACAGGATGCTAGCGAGGCCGTCGGGAACAGGAATGCATGTTTTCGGACGAATCATGTACCTGTTGTCTTTCTACAGTAGAAAAGGGTAGTTACAGTGATGACTGGAGCCGTCGGCGATGAGGGGTCGCTGAGGAGAAAGACTGAATGTGCGAGCTCGTGCGGCTGGACGGCATGCGTGCGTCGGTTGTCACATCCGCTCTGCAGCTCAAGACGTTGGCGGTGCGCGTGGTGATTTTTTTGATTTGGCGTAAGCTGCACCGTACGCGAACGATGAGGGACGCTGCCATCTCTTCGGGAAATGCTTCGATCATGACAGTTGCACGTTTGCAATTTAGACTGGATCACAACTCTCGCGTGACAGCGCACATGTGAAGGGACCTGCGTTGGCCTGAAATGGAAGGCGGTGAGAAAATGTGTGTGGGCGACGGGCGAGAGTCACTGTAAACTTCGACGTTCTGTGGAATAGGAGGTTTGCCATGACTTGGAGAGCGTAGTGATCGATGCAGTTTGGAACGGGTTTCCCTGTCATCTGCATTTCAGATCGAGGTAGGAAAATCGGTGGCTCCGATCTCGAAGACTATGACCAGAGTAAGTCAGTCGCCATACTGAAGGCGAAGGTTGCGAAGTGGTTAGAACAAGCCTTGATATTGAACATTCTTTTCAATCTGACGAGGACCCTGGCGAGAGGCCGGGAGACCTAATCGAGGCCGGCGCACGTTGACGCGTGGGCACCATCCAGAGACACCGACGTGACCACTGCTGCCTGCGACAATACTGGTGAGGGAGACGACGCCTAAAGGATGAACATTGATGTGGTGCGCCACGTCGGACTGCTGTCCACACCGCACCCTTTATGGAGAGCGCAAGGAAAGGGGACGGCGATGGTAGTGTTGCGCGACTGGAAGTCCTGAAGCAGAACTGCTCTCATGCATCGACTAGACATTTGAAGCAATCTTTCATGCGTTGACGCTATGCGGAGTAGGGCAGGCTTCCCCAGAGGAAGCGATATCCCTGGGATTTGAGCACGACCCTTTGTTTGTCAGAATTTGCCTGAGCTGAAAGACTTGGGGAGGCAGCGAGAGGAGACATGGACGGGCGATGCGCGTAGTACCCTGCCTGAGCAAAATGGTAGACTGGCGTGCAGCGAACCGGCTTATCGCTTCAGTAGCCTGTTACAACCATTATTCGCTGGCGTTCTCGACGGTGAGGAAGTAAGGCAGTGAAGCCGGAACACGCCAGAGGGACGTCCATCCTGGCAGACCATTGTCCCGCTACACAATTTACAGCATGCAGTCTCGTTGTGCCGTCGCATGTATGCATGCAGGGGGAAGGCTAGTAAGGCTGGCGGAACGGCTGATGTATAGATTTTCAAAGAAATGAACCAAACGTATTTGTAGAGCAGACAAAATTCTGCGGGGCCAACCGTGGTACACATCTTTTTGAGCGGGACTGCATCCACATAATATGTGGCAGGCAAATCGGGAATAGAACGGGGAAAAATGTTGGAGCAATGGTTCTGCACCAGATCCCATGACGAGGTTTGGGGAGTATTATGGTGCAGCAACTCGGTGCCACAAGCTACGAGCTCCGAGGAACTGCGTCAGGTGGTCGGGCGGGCATGCCAATTTTGACGAAGAGCGGCGACATACCAGCTGCGCCAGAAAACGTCTGGTGGAGTGACGTCAGCGTTTCGGAGTTTGTTCGCAAACCGAGCCCCGAAGAAAGGAGAGGCCAAGAGTCGCAGTGTAACCGCATGTGCATCGCATGGAACGAGGAGTTACGTGCGAGTTCAGAGTGCCGAGGCAGCTGTGCCTCTGTCGACGTATCTACTAGGTGTATGAATAGGTTGAGCTCACATTGTGTGCACGGTTGCCGGGTGCGTTGCGTACCACAAAAATGTCCTGCTGGGACTCTTTTCTGCAGAACGAGCCACGCCCGTTTTGATACTCGCGGAGACGGTGCCACTGAGTTTGTCTCGCTGACATTTCAGTAGACGACCCCATTCACTTGGGCTACGCTGGGGCTTTGTGGGCGTGATTGTAGGCTACGTGTGCTCCAATGTGTAACTCGTGTAATGCATGTCCCATATAGATACCACTTTGGAGATTGCAGTCTGCATGTTGGAATACGTATGAGGTTGGTACCGGCAGAGGGTTGCGAGCAGGAGGGGGGCCTGTGCCGGAAGAGAAAGGCTGCCGCCTGTGATTGGTTGGCGATGCTTGTTGGCGGGTGCAGTCGGCCCTCACAGCTAACGCGCAAAACCGCTGACGTAGCAAATGTGGCGTCAGGTGGACTGCGTTAGGGGTGCGAGGCTGTTCATCCGGTACATGACTGCATCTGCTACTGCGTTGATCTCTAGGATTGCTGTCCCCCTACCATGTGTACGTGTCCCTACGCACGAGTACTCGTGTACTCTGTATGCGTTGTGCGGTAATATCATCCCTGAGCCCTGTGTGGGCTCGCGGGCGTCGAGTTTGTTTGCTCTGCTCGTGTTTTACAATGTGGCTGCAGGGTACTCTGGTTCGTTCCTCGTATACCGCTGTCCTCGAGTTCCCAATATTATTGCTCAAAATCACACTGTTTCTTTACGTCTCCCTTTTGCTGTCTCCCCTAATTGTCATCGCCCTCATGCGTTTGAGCTACAGTGGGTCGTCGCTTTCATGCATGGCTGTGAAACACCACTATCAGCTTACGCTGGAGAACCTGCCTGGGACAGGATGCTAGCGAGGCCGTCGGGAACAGGAATGCATGTTTTCGGACGAATCATGTACCTGTTGTCTTTCTACAGTAGAAAAGGGTAGTTACAGTGGATGACTGGAGCCGTCGGCGATGAGGGGTCGCTGAGGAGAAAGACTGAATGTGCGAGCTCGTGCGGCTGGACGGCATGCGTGCGTCGGTTGTCACATCCGCTCTGCAGCTCAAGACGTTGGCGGTGCGCGTGGTGATTTTTTTGATTTGGCGTAAGCTGCACCGTACGCGAACGATGAGGGACGCTGCCATCTCTTCGGGAAATGCTTCGATCATGACAGTTGCACGTTTGCAATTTAGACTGGATCACAACTCTCGCGTGACAGCGCACATGTGAAGGGACCTGCGTTGGCCTGAAATGGAAGGCGGTGAGAAAATGTGTGTGGGCGACGGGCGAGAGTCACTGTAAACTTCGACGTTCTGTGGAATAGGAGGTTTGCCATGACTTGGAGAGCGTAGTGATCGATGCAGTTTGGAACGGGTTTCCCTGTCATCTGCATTTCAGATCGAGGTAGGAAAATCGGTGGCTCCGATCTCGAAGACTATGACCAGAGTAAGTCAGTCGCCATACTGAAGGCGAAGGTTGCGAAGTGGTTAGAACAAGCCTTGATATTGAACATTCTTTTCAATCTGACGAGGACCCTGGCGAGAGGCCGGGAGACCTAATCGAGGCCGGCGCACGTTGACGCGTGGGCACCATCCAGAGACACCGACGTGACCACTGCTGCCTGCGACAATACTGGTGAGGGAGACGACGCCTAAAGGATGAACATTGATGTGGTGCGCCACGTCGGACTGCTGTCCACACCGCACCCTTTATGGAGAGCGCAAGGAAAGGGGACGGCGATGGTAGTGTTGCGCGACTGGAAGTCCTGAAGCAGAACTGCTCTCATGCATCGACTAGACATTTGAAGCAATCTTTCATGCGTTGACGCTATGCGGAGTAGGGCAGGCTTCCCCAGAGGAAGCGATATCCCTGGATTTGAGCACGACCCTTTGTTTGTCAGAATTTGCCTGAGCTGAAAGACTTGGGGAGGCAGCGAGAGGAGACATGGACGGGCGATGCGCGTAGTACCCTGCCTGAGCAAAATGGTAGACTGGCGTGCAGCGAACCGGCTTACCGCTTCAGTAGCCTGCTACAATCACCATTCGCTGGCGTTCTCGACGGTGAGGAAGTAAGGCAGTGAAGCCGGAACACGCCAGAGGGACGTCCATCCTGGCAGACCATTGTCCCGCTGCACAATTTACAGCATGCAGTCTCGTTGTGCCGTCGCAGGTATGCATGCAGGGGGAAGGCTAGTGAGGCTGGCGGAACGGCTGATGTATAGATTCTCAAAGAACTGAACCAAACGTATTTGTAGAACAGACAAAATCCTGCAGGGCTAACCGTGGTACACATCTTTTTGAGCGGGATTGCATCCACATAATATGTGGCAGGCAAATCGGGAATAGAACGGGGAAAAATGTTGGAGCAATGGTTCTGCACCAGATCCCGTGACGAGGTTTCGAGACTATTATGGTGCAGCAACTCGGTGCCACAAGCTACGAGCTCCGAGGAACTGCGTCAGGTGGTCGGGCGGGCATGCCAATTTTGACGAAGAGCGGCGACATACCAGCTGCGCCAGAAAACGTCTGGTGGAGTGACGTCAGCGTTTCGGAGTTTGTTCGCAAACCGAGCCCCGAAGAAAGGAGAGGCCAAGAGTCGCAGTGTAACCGCATGTGCATCGCATGGAACGAGGAGTTACGTGCGAGTTCAGAGTGCCGAGGCAGCTGTGCCTCTGTCGACGTATCTACTAGGTGTATGAATAGGTTGAGCTCACATTGTGTGCACGGCTGCCGGGTGCGTTGCGTACCACACAAATGTCCTGCTGGGACTCTTTTCTGCAGAACGAGCCACGCCCGTTTTGATACTCGCGGAGACGGTGCCACTGAGTTTGTCTCGCTGACATTTCAGTAGACGACCCCATCCACTTGGGCTACGCTGGGGCTTTGTGGGCGTGATTGTAGGCTACGCGTGCTCCAATGTGTAACTCGTGTAATGCATGTCCCATATAGATACCACTTTGGAGATTGCAGTCTGCATGTTGGAATACGTATGAGGTTGGTACCGGCAGAGGGTTGCGAGCAGGAGGGGGGCCTGTGCCGGAAGAGAAAGGCTGCCGCCTGTGATTGGTTGGCGATGCTTGTTGGCGGAGGTGGTGGGCCCTCACAGCTAACGAGCAAAATCGCTGACGTAGCAAATGTGGCGTCAGGCGGACTGCGTTAGGGGAGCGAGGCTGTTCACCCGGTACATGACTGCATCTGCTACAGCGTTGATCTCTAGGGTTGCTGTCCCCCTACCATGTGTACGTGTCCCTAGGCACGAGTACTCGTGTACTTTGTATGCGTTGCGCGGTAGTATCATCCCTGAGCCCTGTGGGGGCTCGCGGGCGTCGAGTTTGTTTGCTCTGCTCGTGTTTTACAATGTGGCTGCAGGGTACTCTGGTTCGTTCCTCGTATACCGCTGTCCTCGAGTTCCCAATATTATTGTTCAAAATCACACTGTTTCTTTACGTCTCCCTTTTGCTGTCTCCCCTAATTGTCATCGCCCTCATGCGTTTGAGCTACAGTGGGGTCGTCGCTTTCAGGCATGGCTGTGAAAACACCACTATCAGCTTACGCTGGAGAACCTGCCTGGGACAGGATGCTAGCGAGGCCGTCGGGAACAGGAATGCATGTTTTCGGACGAATCATGTACCTGTTGTCTTTCTACAGTAGAAAAGGGTAGTTACAGTGGATGACTGGAGCCGTCGGCGATGAGGGGTCGCTGAGGAGAAAGACTGAATGTGCGAGCTCGTGCGGCTGGACGGCATGCGTGCTTCGGTTGTCACATCCGCTCTGCAGCTCAAGACGTTGGCGGTGCGCGTGGTGATTTGTTTGATTTGGCGTAAGCTGCACCGTACGCGAACGATGAGGGACGCTGCCATCTCTTCGGGAAATGCTTCGATCATGACAGTTGCACGTTTGCAATTTAGACTGGATCACAACTCTCGCGTGAGCAGTAGGGTAGCGCACATGTGAAGGGACCTGCGTTGGCCTGAAATGGAAGGCGGTGAGAAAATGTGTGTGGGCGACGGGCGAGAGTCACTGTAAACTTCGACGTTCTGTGGAATAGGAGGTTTGCCATGACTTGGAGAGCGTAGTGATCGATGCAGTTTGGAACGGGTTTCCCTGTCATCTGCATTTCAGATCGAGGTAGGAAAATCGGTGGCTCCGATCTCGAAGACTATGACCAGAGTAAGTCAGTCGCCATACTGAAGGCGAAGGTTGCGAAGTGGTTAGAACAAGCCTTGATATTGAACATTCTTTTCAATCTGACGAGGACCCTGGCGAGAGGCCGGGAGACCTAATCGAGGCCGGCGCACAATGACGCGTGGGCACCATCCAGAGACACCGACGTGACCACTGCTGCCTGCGACAATACTGGTGAGAGAGACGACGCCTAAAGGATGAACATTGATGTGGTGCGCCGCGTCGAACTGCTGTCTACACCGCACCCTTTATGGAGAGCGCAAGGAAAGGGGACGGCGATGGTAGTGTTGCGCGACTGGAAGTCCTGAAGCAGAACTGCTCTCATGCATCGACCTAGACATTTGAAGCAGTCTTTCATGCGTTGACGCTATGCGGAGTAGGGCAGGCTTCCCCAGAGGAAGCGATATCCCTGGGATTTGAGCACGACCCTTTGTCTGTCAGAATTTGCATGAAATGATAGACTTGCAGGCGGCGTCTCCTGCAGAAAGCGCATACACATAGGTTTGACTGTGTGTCTGTCTTCGTCAGCGCTAGCGCATAGCGTTGACGGCGGTACGTCCTGTGGAAGATGACTGTTTGCTCGCTGGCACAAGTCAGAACAGAACAGATGGGCTTATTCATGAGGAAATGCTGCTTGCTGCGACCAGGTGGTGGAGATAGAGAAGTGTAATTCTTTTCACAGCATTCTACTACCCTTCAGAGTAGTCTTGCGGAGAGAGGCGGGAGTCGCACAGACCTTCCACGCACTGCACACGTCATCGCACCCAAATGAGACTTTGTGCCGTGTGGCGTTGGCGTGGTGAGGATGGCGTAAATGTGGGAGGGTAGGGAGAGGAGAAATGGACGGGCGATGCGCGTAGTAGTTGCGTGAGCAAAATGGTAGACTGGCGTGCGCCGAACCGGCTTACCGCTTCAGTAGCCTGTTACAATCACCATTCGCTGGCGTTCTCGACGGTGAGGAAGTAAGGCAGTGAAGCCGGAACACGCCAGAGGGACGTTCATCCTGGCAGACCATTGTCCCGCTACACAATTTACAGCATGCAGTCTCGTTGTGCCGTCGCATGTATGCATTCAGGGGAGAAGGCTAGTGAGGCTGACGGAACGCTAGCGGCTGATGTATAGATTTTCAAAGAAATGAACCAAACGTATTTGTAGAACAGACAAAATCCTGCAGGGCCAACCGTGGTACACATCTTTTTGAGCGGGATTGCATCCACATAATATGTGGCAGGCAAATCGGGAATATGCAGAACGGGGAAAAATGTTGGAGCAATGGTTCTGCACCAGATCCCATGACGAGGTTTGGGGACTATTATGGTGCAGCAACTCGGTGCCACAAGCTACGAGCTCCGAGGAACTGCGTCAGGTGGTCGGGCGGGCATGCCAATTTTGACGAAGAGCGGCGACATACCAGCTGCGCCAGAAAACGTCTGGTGGAGTGACGTCAGCGTTTCGGAGTTTGTTCGCAAACCGAGCCCCGAAGAAAGGAGAGGCCAAGAGTCGCAGTGTAACCGCATGTGCATCGCATGGAACGAGGAGTTACGTGCGAGTTCAGAGTGCCGAGGCAGCTGTGCCTCTGTCGACGTATCTACTAGGTGTATGAATAGGTTGAGCTCACATTGTGTGCACGGCTGCCGGGTGCGTTGCGTACCACAAAAATGTTCTGCTGGGACTCTTTTCTGCAGAACGAGCCACGCCCGTTTTGATACTCGCGGAGACGGTGCCACTGAGTTTGTCTCGCTGACATTTCAGTAGACGACCCCATCCACTTGGGCTACGCTGGGGCTTTGTGGGCGTGATTGTAGGCTACGCGTGCTCCAATGTGTAACTCGTGTAATGCATGTCCCATATAGATACCACTTTGGAGATTGCAGTCTGCATGTTGGAATACGTATGAGGTTGGTACCGGCAGAGGGTTGCGAGCAGGAGGGGGGCCTGTGCCGGAAGAGAAAGGCTGCCGCCTGTGATTGGTTGGCGATGCTTGTTGGCGGAGGTGGTGGGCCCTCACAGCTAACGGGCAAAACCGCTGACGTAGCAAATGTGGCGTCAGGTGGACTGCGTTAGGGGTGCGAGGTTGTTCACCCGGTACATGACCTGCATCTGCTACAGCGTTGATCTCTAGGATTGCTGTCCCCCTACCATTTGTACGTGTCCCTACGCACGAGTACTCGTGTACTCTGTATGCGTTGCGCGGTAATATCATCCCTGAGCCCTGTGTGGGCTCGCGGGCGTCGAGTTTGTTTGCTCTGCTCGTGTTTTACAATGTGGCTGCAGGGTACTCTGGTTCGTTCCTCGTATACCGCTGTCCTCGAGTTCCCAATATTATTGCTCAAAATCACACTGTTTCTTTACGTCTCCCTTTTGCTGTCTCCCCTAATTGTCATCGCCCTCATGCGTTTGAGCTACAGTGGGGTCGTCGCTTTCAGGCATGGCTGTGAAACACCACTATCAGCTTACGCTGGAGAACCTGCCTGGGACAGGATGCTAGCGAGGCCGTCGGGAACAGGAATGCATGTTTTCGGACGAATCATGTACCTGTTGTCTTTCTACAGTAGAAAAGGGTAGTTACAGTGGATGACTGGAGCCGTCGGCGATGAGGGGTCGCTGAGGAGAAAGACTGAATGTGCGAGCTCGTGCGACTGGACGACATGCGTGCGTCGGTTGTCACATCCGCTCTGCAGCTCAAGACGTTGGCGGTGCGCGTGGTGATTTTTTTGATTTGGCGTAAGCTGCACCGTACGCGAACGATGAGGGACGCTGCCATCTCTTCGGGAAATGCTTCGATCATGACAGTTGCACGTTTGCAATTTAGACTGGATCACAACTCTCGCGTGAGCAGTAGGGTAGCGCACATGTGAAGGGACCTGCGTTGGCCTGAAATGGAAGGTGGTGAGAAAATGTGTGTGGGCGACGGGCGAGAGTCACTGTAAACTTCGACATTCTGTGGAATAGGAGGTTTGCCATGACTTGGAGAGCGTAGTGATCGATGCAGTTTGGAACGGGTTTCCCTGTCATCTGCATTTCAGATCGAGGTAGGAAAATCGGTGGCTCCGATCTCGAAGACTATGACCAGAGTAAGTCAGTCGCCATACTGAAGGCGAAGGTTGCGAAGTGGTTAGAACAAGCCTTGATATTGAACATTCTTTTCAATCTGACGAGGACCCTGGCGAGAGGCCGGGAGACCTAATCGAGGCCGGCGCACGTTGACGCGTGGGCACCACCCCAGCGACACCGACGTGACCACTGCTGCCTGCGACAATACTGGTGAGGGAGACGACGCCTAAAGGATGAACATTGATGTGGTGCGCCACGTCGGACTGCTGTCCACACCGCACCCTTTATGGAAAGCGCAAGGAAAGGGGACGGCGATGGTAGTGTTGCGCGACTGGAAGTCCTGAAGCAGAACTGCTCTCATGCATCGACTAGACATTTGAAGCAGTCTTTCATGCGTTGACTCTATGCGGAGTAGGGAAGGCTTCCGCACAGGAAGCGGTATCCCTGGGATTTGAGCACGACCCTTTGTTTGTCAGAATTTGCCTGAGCTGAAAGACTTGGGGAGGCAGCGAGAGGAGACATGGACGGGCGATGCGCGTAGTACCCCTGCCTGAGCAAAATGGTAGACTGGCGTGCAGCGAACCGGCTTATCGCTTCAGTAGCCTGTTACAACCATTATTCGCTGGCGTTCTCGACGGTGAGGAAGTAAGGCAGTGAAGCCGGAACACGCCAGAGGGACGTCCATCCTGGCAGACCATTGTCCCGCTGCACAATTTACAGCATGCAGTCTCGTTGTGCCGTCGCATGTATGCATGCAGGGGGAAGGCTAGTGAGGCTGGCGGGACGGCTGATGTATAGATTCTCAAAGAACTGAACCAACCGTATTTGTAGAACAGACAAAATCCTGCAGGGCTAACCGTGGTACACATCTTTTTGAGCGGGATTGCATCCACATAATATGTGGCAGGCAAATCGGGAATATGCAGAACGGGGAAAAATGTGGGAGCAATGGTTCTGCACCAGATCCCATGACGAGGTTTGGGGAGTATTATGGTGCAGCAACTCGGTGCCACAAGCTACGAGCTCCGAGGAACTGCGTCAGGTGGTCGGGCGGGCATGCCAATTTTGACGAAGAGCGGCGACATACCAGCTGCGCCAGAAAACGTCTGGTGGAGTGACGTCAGCGTTTCGGAGTTTGTTCGCAAACCGAGCCCCGAAGAAAGGAGAGGCCAAGAGTCGCAGTGTAACCGCATGTGCATCGCATGGAACGAGGAGTTACGTGCGAGTTCAGAGTGCCGAGGCAGCTGTGCCTCTGTCGACGTATCTACTAGGTGTATGAATAGGTTGAGCTCACATTGTGTGCACGGTTGCCGGGTGCGTTGCGTACCACAAAAATGTCCTGCTGGGACTCTTTTCTGCAGAACGAGCCACGCCCGTTTTGATACTCGCGGAGACGGTGCCACTGAGTTTGTCTCGCTGACATTTCAGTAGACGACCCCATTCACTTGGGCTACGCTGGGGCTTTGTGGGCGTGATTGTAGGCTACGCGTGCTCCAATGTGTAACTCGTGTAATGCATGTCCCAAATAGATACCACTTTGGAGATTGCAGTCTGCATGTTGGAATACGTATGAGGTTGGTACCGGCAGAGGGTTGCGAGCAGGAGGGGGGCCTGTGCCGGAAGAGAAAGGCTGCCGCCTGTGATTGGTTGGCGATGCTTGTTGGCGGAGGTGGTGGGCCCTCACAGCTAACGAGCAAAATCGCTGACGTAGCAAATGTGGCGTCAGGCGGACTGCGTTAGGGGAGCGAGGCTGTTCACCCGGTACATGACTGCATCTGCTACAGCGTTGATCTCTAGGATTGCTGTCCCCCTACCATTTGTACGTGTCCCTACGCACGAGTACTCGTGTACTCTGTATGCGTTGTGCGGTAATATCATCCCTGAGCCCTGTGTGGGCTCGCGGGCGTCGAGTTTGTTTGCTCTGCTCGTGTTTTACAATGTGGCTGCAGGGTACTCTGGTTCGTTCCTCGTATACCGCTGTCCTCGAGTTCCCAATATTATTGCTCAAAATCACACTGTTTCTTTACGTCTCCCTTTTGCTGTCTCCCCTAATTGTCATCGCCCTCATGCGTTTGAGCTACAGTGGGGTCGTCGCTTTCAGGCATGGCTGTGAAACACCACTATCAGCTTACGCTGGAGAACCTGCCTGGGACAGGATGCTAGCGAGGCCGTCGGGAACAGGAATGCATGTTTTCGGACGAATCATGTACCTGTTGTCTTTCTACAGTAGAAAAGGGTAGTTACAGTGGATGACTGGAGCCGTCGGCGATGAGGGGTCGCTGAGGAGAAAGACTGAATGTGCGAGCTCGTGCGGCTGGACAGCATGCGTGCTTCGGTTGTCACATCCGCTCTGCAGCTCAAGACGTTGGCGGTGCGCGTGGTGATTTGTTTGGTTTGGCGTAAGCTGCACCGTACGCGAACGATGAGGGATGCTGCCATCTTTTCGGGAAATGCTTCGAACATGACAGTTGCACGTTTGCAATTTAGACTGGATCACAACTCTCGCGTGAGCAGTAGGGCAGCGCACATGTGAAGGGACCTGCGTTGGCCTGAAATGGAAGGTGGTGAGAAAATGTGTGTGGGCGACGGGCGAGAGTCACTGTAAACTTCGACGTTCTGTGGAATAGGAGGTTTGCCATGACTTGGAGAGCGTAGTGATCGATGCAGTTTGGAACGTGTTTCCCTGTCATCTGCATTTCACATCGAGGTAGGAAAATCGGTGGCTCCGATCTCGAAGACTATGACCAGAGTAAGTCAGTCGCCATACTGAAGGCGAAGGTTGCGAAGTGGTTAGAACAAGCCTTGATATTGAACATTCTTTTCAATCTGACGAGGACCCTGGCGAGAGGCCGGGAGACCTAATCGAGGCCGGCGCACAATGACGCGTGGGCACCATCCAGAGACACCGACGTGACCACTGCTGCCTGCGACAATACTGGTGAGAGAGACGACGCCTAAAGGATGAACATTGATGTGGTGCGCCGCGTCGAACTGCTGTCTACACCGCACCCTTTATGGAGAGCGCAAGGAAAGGGGACGGCGATGGTAGTGTTGCGCGACTGGAAGTCCTGAAGCAGAACTGCTCTCATGCATCGACTAGACATTTGAAGCAATCTTTCATGCGTTGACGCTATGCGGAGTAGGGCAGGCTTCCCCAGAGGAAGCGATATCCCTGGGATTTGAGCACGACCCTTTGTCTGTCAGAATTTGCATGAAATGATAGACTTGCAGGCGGCGTCTCCTGCAGAAAGCGCATACACATAGATTTGACTGTGTGTCTGTCTTCGTCAGCGCTAGCGCATAGCGTTGACGGCGGTACGTCCTGTGGAAGATGACTGTTTGCTCGCTGGCACAAGTCAGAACAGAACAGATGGGCTTATTCATGAGGAAATGCTGCTTGCTGCGACCAGGTGGTGGAGATAGAGAAGTGTAATTCTTTTCACAGCATTCTACTACCCTTCAGAGTAGTCTTGCGGAGAGAGGCGGGAGTCGCACAGACCTTCCACGCACTGCACACGTCATCGCACCCAAATGAGACTTTGTGCCGTGTGGCGTTGGCGTGGTGAGGATGGCGTAAATGTGGGAGGTAGGGAGAGGAGAAATGGACGGGCGATGCGCGTAGTAGTTGCGTGAGCAAAATGGTAGACTGGCGTGCAGCGAACCGGCTTACCGCTTCAGTAGCCTGTTACAATCACCATTCGCTGGCGTTCTCGACGGTGAGGAAGTAAGGCAGTGAAGCCGGAACACGCCAGAGGGACGTCCATCCTGGCAGACCATTGTCCCGCTACACAATTTACAGCATGCAGTCTCGTTGTGCCGTCGCATGTATGCATTCAGGGGGGAAGGCTAGTGAGGCTGACGGAACGCTAGCGGCTGATGTATAGATTTTCAAAGAAATGAACCAAACGTATTTGTAGAACAGACAAAATCCTGCAGGGCCAACCGTGGTACACATCTTTTTGAGCGGGATTGCATCCACATAATATGTGGCAGGCAAATCGGGAATATGCAGAACGGGGAAAAATGTTGGAGCAATGGTTCTGCACCAGATCCCATGACGAGGTTTGGGGAGTATTATGGTGCAGCAACTCGGTGCCACAAGCTACGAGCTCCGAGGAACTGCGTCAGGTGGTCGGGCGGGCATGCCAATTTTGACGAAGAGCGGCGACATACCAGCTGCGCCAGAAAACGTCTGGTGGAGTGACGTCAGCGTTTCGGAGTTTGTTCGCAAACCGAGCCCCGAAGAAAGGAGAGGCCAAGAGTCGCAGTGTAACCGCATGTGCATCGCATGGAACGGGGAGTTACGTGCGAGTTCAGAGTGCCGAGGCAGCTGTGCCTCTGTCGACGTATCTACTAGGTGTATGAATAGGTTGAGCTCACATTGTGTGCACGGCTGCCGGGTGCGTTGCGTACCACAAAAATGTCCTGCTGGGACTCTTTTCTGCAGAACGAGCCACGCCCGTTTTGATACTCGCGGAGACGGTGCCACTGAGTTTGTCTCGCTGACATTTCAGTAGACGACCCCATCCACTTGAGCTACCCTGGGGCTTTGTGGGCGTGATTGTAGGCTACGTGTGCTCCAATGTGTAACTCGTGTAATGCATGTCCCAAATAGATACCACTTTGGAGATTGCAGTCTGCATGTTGGAATACGTATGAGGTTGGTACCGGCAGAGGGGTTGCGAGCAGGAGGGGGGCCTGTGCCGAAGGAGAATGGCTGCCGCCTGTGGTTGGTTGGCGATGCTTGTTGGCGGATGTGGTGGGCCCTCACAGCTAACGAGCAAAATCGCTGACGTAGCAATTGTGGTGTCCATTGCTGGGCAATTCACCTCGCAATCGCTGCAGCTGAGGCAATGTTGGTTTGCAACAGTTGTGTAGGGATGTGCCCGGCGGTGGCGTTGAGGTCTGCACGCCCCCACCTCCTGAGGGCGGTCTGATTACTTCTTGGGTTACATCGGGGCTGCGCACGCTCCTTTTGTTCTTCATGTATCGCTGCCATGGCTGTTGCCCCAGCACTTGGTATCCCCAATGTCATGCTCCCTTGGTCCCCTCTTCTATGCATCCTGTGGTCTGCTTTGAGCTGTCCTTTATTATTTCTCGGGCGCTGCTTTTTGAGGATGCTTGTAAGCGTCCACGCAGTCCTGTTCCACCGCCTGCTGATGCTGGTGAATGTACTGGATGTGGTGTATTCGTTCGTCGTACTAAAGGGGGACATCGACGTAAGCGGGCTGGGACGTTTCTCTAATCACGTGCTGTAGAGTGATACCTTTCACGAAGACATGGTTGAGTTGCTCAGCGGTGTAGATCGTTGACACGGACTGTAGGAGCACGGCCCCCATTGCAATATTTGACGTACGTAGGCACCACGAGGCGTAGAAACGAGGGCATTTCGAGGTGCGGCGTGCCGACAAATAATCTCGCTCTGCCCCTCCAGGTGTGGACGACGAATGTTTACATCCACTATATTTTTGGCATGATGTAAAGCAGATGGCTGAATGGAAGGCACAAGGCTCTGCTTGGCTGTCCTAGGATAGTCACTGGTTTGGGTGGTGGGACTTGACCCTTCACTTAGGTGTCTGCTTTCTGCTGTGACAGCAGGTATGTGGGAGATCGGTGTTGCGCCTGCATACAGTAGACTGCAGTCGTTATGAATATTCAGTTGCACGAAAAGGTGAATCACTGAGAGTATTTTTGCGCACATTTCTTAAAGTCGAGCCTAGACATAGTTCTACGTATGAATGTGCGAATCTTATTGGAGAACGGAGTCCACAAGTACGGATTCTCGGAAGCAATGACGCACCCTTTCTTTCATGTTGCGAGGAAGCATCTTCCCAGCCTTAGCGCCATACTTTCACTTTGTCCAGTATCCTCAGGCCTACACTCATTTGATTGGGTCTGAAATAGCTAGTTTCTGCAGGCTAGAGCGTTCGGTCAAACAACGCCATGCATGAAGCCTGAATTGGCGGTGTCTAAAGGTGTCTGTGCCAACGAGACCTGTGATACATGTCAGATGTGTAATGTGAAAGAGAGTTGTGCCGTGCCTCATTCCACTGTGCGATTAAGACTGTATTTCAGTTTCAGACATGAGGGCGAAACGTAATGAAGATATGCTGTGTACAGACTTGGTGAACCAGTATATTGTGCGTTCGTTTAATACAGAAAGCTTAGTAGAATACTCCCTCTATCTAAGCCGGAGTAATTGACGCGTCCTGTGGAAGCAGTGAGGCGGCTGCTTGCAGGAGCATATTTTGCCTTGTGTGGATCAGCAACTTGCTCGTTTGCTTAATGGTGCCTTTGGAGTGTGTCGTGTATTATGGTCCTCGTTCCTTGGGTGTAGAGGCACTGCCAGAGGTGGTCGGCTGAGGGCTGTTGTCGGTCACCCCGCTGCGTGCTGGACAAGTCTGGCTATGCAGACAACCTGTCAGTTGTCTAAATGCATTAAACATGTCTCTATTTGTAGGCTGAGACAGTTGTGCATATGCTTTTTTCTGCCATTGTGCTGAATATGAGTTGAAGCTATCCAACACTGGCTAGGCTACTCGCACTTGTGCTCTGCGCAAATTACAACGAGCCTACGGAATTGGGAGGCACGACTGCTAGTGGTTGGCAGGTGAGGACGGAGGACAGGAGGCTGCAATCCTTTAGGGTGTCATCCTGAAAAGACAGGGGGGAGATGTAGAGACAGCACGCATTAAAGTGTGGGCTGTGTACTCACTACTCGTTTCAATGCTCGCATTTTGCCAGTGAAGACAAACTGCGCGGGACCGATATCTCAATTGGGATCGGGAAGTAGACAGATATTTACAGCCATGAAGAGTAACTCTGTAAGACGATGAAGTCCAACTCTGCCTGTATAGACCGTGACAGGAATGTGGCATGGCGGAATGGCAGAGTGCCAGAATGGCATCCGCGCTGATGTCTCGTTTTCGGAAAATGTAACTGGCGTGGCTTCGTATTTTTGTGTTTACGCCTGAGCCGGTACAGTAGTAGGAGATGCAAATCCTTCATGCAGAGCAAGGCTAGCCTTTGGAGGACCTCACACGTCCCAGCATTGTAGCCTTCTGGACTTGTTCAAATCACTCTTCTGTGCAGACGCGAACGGCTCCAGACAATTCGTGTGCTCCCGAGCTGCTCGATGATTCAGCCTCTACGCGAATTGGGGTTTTATACCTCTCCTCGTCCGCAGACAGACAATCGAGCGAGAGTTGAAACTATACATGGGAGATGGCCTGATGAAATCCTGATTTTGGCACAGGCTGGCGCTGCCTTCTGAAGAGCTATGTGAATACAAAATCCGGGCCTCGTTTATATACCAACCTACTTACACTATCGCTTCTGTCTGCACTCAGACGCATTCCCCTGTTATCTAATCCACTGAGGGGGAGAGAAGCAAAGGAAGAGAACAACACGTAAGTCTAAAAGCTTGATGTTTTAGGGCTCTTGCTAGACTGCCATGAGCATTGCTCCTTAGAACCTGCTACACAGCTAATGCAGTTCGTGGGCCTGGTACTATCCGCCTGCGACCCCTTCCGTCCAAAGTAGGTCGGAATTGGACCTGGTTGCTACTGAATGTCCAAACAGGAGATCAAACTTCAGAACGATATACCTTGAGGGGGAAATCTTTCGGTTTATCGGTGAGCTTTGGAAAATTACAAGTGAGGGAAGTTCCACATAGCACAGACGTAACGCGTGCGGCAATGGCTCCGCGCAGTTGTAATGGAGAGAGCACGCCACAGCGGAGTACCGGCAGCTAGGATAATGCAGGCAAGGCGTGAGAACACAGTGCATTACCGCTTTTCTTCACAACCTGACGCGTGTCGGAGGCTTCACGCTCTGCACTGCACAGTCTTATCGGATTGGCTGTGCTTCTACTCACACAGTCGTCTGGCGCAGAAGAAAGGAAGGAATTGCCACGGAAACGTTGTTGCCGACTAGTGTGTGCGGGTCGTCAGAGTGCGATGTCATTCGTACTGCAGCCGCATGTGTCAGCGTAGATAGAAGTGCATCACCGGTGGCACCGTTTCCTCCGGCTCAAGCAGAGGAGTACCGCTTCGGTTGCTTTCTAAAGGTACTAGAGGTATATTAACTTAAACGCAAAATGTTAAGCAGGGCCTGCGAGATTGTTGGGTTTCACCAGATTGTGGCAATAACGCAAGTCGGAACTGTGCTGATGACAAGACGACTGAACGTGCGACGTACCGAGATACTTGATACTCAGCGTGCGACTTTTTCTTGGTTCGGGCTATATTCTAGTACGAAGTGAGTAGCTCTCTAACACGCCGGAGAGTGGGATCATTGTGTGTGCGACATCATACATATATATATATATATATATGAAGTAATGTTCGACCCCTCGAACTCTGAGATCGTTATTCCATTACATACGTAGTGAAACCGCTATCCACCGGGGCAACTCAGTTATCCTTGTCCCACTTCTCCAGTGTCAGCTGCGTGTTTTCGTTTGGTCGAACGAAGGACTACATGTAACTATTTCCCTTTTCCGAGACCAGCTATCAAGCTGATCAAGTCAGGAGAGAGTATGCTGCATCGCTAGCAGTATCCGCGGCCCCCGAGTCGCACGCGTCGTCAGGTGGGAGCAGACCGAACATGGTTGCCTGGGGGTCTGGACGTCAGGCTCCTGAGACGCTTGACGGCGAAAGAAATATAGGGCGCGTATACATAGCTCAGATTGAAAGTAGCCGTTACACGCGCTACGAATATTTGGAAAGAGCTGAGGATCCCCGAAAGAAATTGGCTGTTTGACGACTTCCTGTATTGTTTCCTACACGCTTCTCGAACGCGGGGAGGAAGGCCTAGAGATGTAATACGTGTTAAATATGTTTATCGGTTTTGACCCTTCCACGTGGTTTGACTGTCATCTACTGACACTCGTGGCGACCTTCACATCATGAGGAAGTTAGAGTGGCGTGGGTGGAGCAAGAAGAAGTGTTGCATGGAAGGAGCCACAAATTGCTTGCCTGATAGGAGTCCACCGTGAGGTAACACTCGTCTCCCCGACGTATCTAGGTTCGTGAAGACGATGACCAGGCAATGAGCGGAGGGAGCAGCGGGACGCTAGAGATGGATAAGCACAGAATACCTTGTTTACAATGTATTTGTGGGAGTCTTCTGTCCCGTGTCCGTGTATGTGTCTGTACAACAGGAGATGCAAACCGACCGCACGCATTGCAAGTTTCCACTGGTAAAGGGTCCATACTCATTATACCAAAGTCTCGTGCTATGGTGCGAATTGTACTCTGTCGGAGATTCAAAGGGCTGCTGTCGGCATACCTGACGTTGGACTACACTGTATTTCCCCGTCTAGTGCAGCTGAGGTTCTACAATTGTTCTACGAGTCCCGACTGCTGTTCTTGCCGAATAATCGCTACGGCTGGCTGGGGGATCTAGGGATACACGTACGTGCCGAAGAGGGTCATACTACTGAAGGCGCTAGCGGTGCAGAAGCGTAGTCACTGGTAGCCGCAAGCCTGTGCAGCGATACTCGGTGTGCGGGATCATGGAGTGCCTGCTGTGTCTGAATGTGAGGCCTGGTGCTGTGAGACGTTTCTGCGTCAAAAACTAAGGAATGCATAGTCAAGTGAAATTGCCAAGCTATTACGTTGTCACTATGGGTTGCTTTATCGGGTATTATGTCATCATTTGCGGAATAGACGCACTGGGACAAACGGGCACCTTGACGTCTTCGTCTCCATCCTCGTGAGTGCACTTGTTGATCGTCTCGTCGGATGCGTTGAGCGAGCCAGGCACAGCCAGTTTTTACAAGCGGGATGCCTCCTTATTTTCTACGTGAGTGCGCGGTATCGGCTTTGCGTTTGCTACAACGACTTTCCAGCAGAAGTATACAGCTGGAAGCAGTCAATAGCACACGTGGAAGGAGTCGAATCGCATTTCTGGTAACGTGTACAAAAACGCATTCAGAAGCTTCTGTACTTTACTGAAAAAACTTCGCGTCATCGAATGCTTATGCTGCATGCGGCATGCAAGATATGCGGGAAGGAGTAATTTCATAACGTATTGACGGGAAGAGTTTCTGAGTAACGCAATAGCACAGGATCCAATTGCTGCTACGTCGTATGATAGCGACAAGGAAAAAAGTGCAACCACATCCTCCAGCTTTGACGTGGCAAAGGGGTGAGGGACTGCCATGCGGAGCCACACTTGAGTCTCTGAGATCGCAACTAGACTGTGCGAGCAAAGGGGGGCGGCCGAGTAGATCCTGCCAGTGATTGGTGTGTCGCAAATTTAGAAGGAGGAGAACGTTGGTTTGCAAGCACTCCCTTGCGTGAGACTTCCGACGTTGAATCGTCTGAGACGGTAAACCGTATGCGGTTACCACAACTAAATATGTCTGCGTGGGAACATTAACCGCACGTCTGCTGTGCAGCCCGTGACAATATTATTGCCACTGCGACACGCTGTCGCCTACGCTGACTTTCCACGAGTACCGGTCGCACAGCATGAACAAAGTCGCTAGCCTCAGAGGAATTTGCGGCCACAGTTTGTTGATGTGAAGGCGCTGCATAGCTAGATCTATATCAGCAGAAGGTATATGGAAGCATGCACAGAGGTGTGTACGGGATTTAATCCGTGTAGGGCTGCAGTGGAATGAGAGCTAAAAACTGACAGCGCCCCGGCAAAAAATGGTGAGAGACGCTTTGTTTGGAGGTTCTCTGATGGTGGAGGACCGGCGAAAGGGGGAGGCGGCGAAGATTTGTATGGTTTGATATGAATGTAGACACGCGTGCACACATGCGACCTGATTACAGGCGGGCAGCAGTAGCTTTTCTGTCAGGTTGGCGCTTTCAACATCTAGAGCGTGTCAGATATGCCAACCTCCAATCCTTCCACGTTGTGGATCCCAAGTACAAAAAGTAAGGCGAGTCGATCCTACGATGCAACGCTTCCAGTTTCTGCGTTCCTACAACAGATACTTCTTGTTAAACTCTTTGTGCCTTAAAACGGCCCGATTGACTTGAGCGTGGTTGCAACGTCGTACCTAAGCGTGCAGGCGAACATGAGATATAAATGTCGAATCCAGAATTTGCACTGGAGGAGAGACTGACTGCAAGTATTTTCGCGTCTTGTGACTTGCTGCCACGGATGTTGGCTTGAAAGAATGATCCCGTGGTGGTGGCTCGCAGATGCGGCAAATTATAGCCTCTGCGTCTGTGAGAGCGTGCAGGAGGCGCCGTCTAGACGAATCGATTGCAGATTCTTCCGCATCGACTTGTAGTATGACCGGACGCTAACACAGCGTAAGCTTCTCCTTGGAGCTCTGAGCATGTGCTCAGAGCGAGCAGCAATTCGTGAGCCAAATCAAAATTCTGCGCCTCAACGTGAGATTTAATCCCCGCTTTCAAAGGCAGGCAGCGACCAAAGCGGAATAGTGCTGAAGCAGTGGGCCGAGCCTGTTCAAAAATGACGTGAAGAATGAAACCGCAAGGCGTGCAACTGTTTTAATTGCCTTTGTGTCACGAGGCACTTTTGATGAACAGAAGGGACGGGTTTCTTTAAGACCTTTCCACATTCCTCCATTGAAGTGCAGAAGTTTGATTCAATGCAACAAGCTTTCAAAAGCGCCTCAACGTCGTACACCATAAATGAGGAAACGTGCGTCACGCCGGGTACCGCGGTGTAGACTGAGGAGCTGTTAGCATCTACAGGCGCCTTATACTCCTTCCGTAGGCGGCTGCTAGAAAGCAGGCATCTAAATGGATTTCCTCGTCACTACTGGCCCTGTTCCTTATCTTTTTGACCTACATGCACTTGAGGCAGCTACTATGCACGCATCCCTGGCCAAGTCTGTGGAATACGAAAGCTACAGCATTTTTCTCTCGTGATGCCTTTGTGCAGCTATAAACATTCTGGACATTTTGGCATGCTAGGTCTAATACAGTTCGACCTGAACTTCGAGTTAGGAAGAGCATCTGAATTCAGGGGCAGACGTTGCAAAGCTTCGGTAGTAAGAGAGGCCAACGCCATCCTCGTAAACGTGTGCTTTTCTAGAATATATTCTCAAGACTGGAGATGACAGCCACACAGGCACGTAGTTATCCTGGAGAATAGCGTGCTTTAGAGCCGTCTCTAGAGCTCAACGATACTCCTTCACCGTCCATCGGAAGTGTTCCAGTGGCGCGCAGCAGGGCTGATGAGACAGAAAAATGGCAGTAGAGTTTGAGCCTAAGCTCATACAGGTAGTGGAGAAATTGAAGGAACCACCTCAGAGTATGATGAGATACATTGCAGCTCGTGGCATGGAAAAACAGGAGGTAAGTTGATGGACCAGAGGAAAGCCAGAGAGACGCACCACCTTGGGCGCGCACTGTTGTTCTGCTGCATAATACTGAAACTCCTTGGTATGCTCGCGTTCTCACCTCTGCACGTAAACTCGCTGAAGTTTGGAAGACGCGATGCAAGGATACATGAGGTATTTTTAGTGCCTTACTGCCCACCACGTCAGAGTCTAACGGTGTGCTTTAAACAGATGATTGCTAGCCAACGTGGACGACTACTACAAATGCACTGTACTCGGGATGCTCTCCAGATACCATCCGCTATGACTCGACTCACTCAGTCCCCTTACGTGGTTCAGACATGCAGCAGCCGACGTAGGCGAGAGTGTTTGAGTCAAAGAGAAGATTGAGCTCAAATTAAGGCCTGACAGCAGTGCAGGAGCGAACGGCGGAGTCAGAGCTAGGCCGCCCACATCAGATGTCTGGACTCGCGTCATGAATGCACTCTGGGTGCATGATTTTCATGACTTGCTGGCTAGATTAACGTTGCTAATGCTGCTAACGCTACAGCTCTTGCACACAGTTTGTAGCAAGTCCCAGATGCAAGCAAACGTCGAAGAGCAGAAATCACTTCAAAGGATGCATCGCACATCTTGATGTTGTATATGTTTCGCGACGACGCTACCGAGTCATTTTCCGTGCAACCACCCGACAGTCCAACGAGAGTTCACTGGTTTCTGAACAGCCACCCTTGCGCATGCATTCCATGTCTACCTGTTCTCGTCGGCTGAACAAGCGGGTCGTACAGCTTGTACCATCGTCTACCCTTCAGTTTCTTCGCTAGTGCGTAGTACCCACTTTGTGTTTGCTGCATCCATCTGCCGGATATACACAACTTTATGCACTCATTAAAAGAAGCGCATAAAGGCGTAATATCCTGCCCGAGAAAAGTATCATGCACACGTGATATCCTTGTCGAGGAACTCAAACTAAACGGAAAAGCCTCCTTTACCCAATGAATGCTGATTGTATGTAGCAAATACCAAACGAACGTGTCACGACGCGAGGTGAAGGGAAGCACACCAGGTTGTTGTGTGAAAGGCAGAGTTCATGTCTGACAGACGAGAGAAGGACTGGTGATTGTGAGGACTCCGGGGAACGGTCGCGAAGTGTGCAGTGGCGTCTTCGTTTCAGACAAGCGTCGGCGCATGGCGCGCTTCAAGCATCTCCCTAGGGTTATGTGTCAGTTTCTCTGAGCCCCCAGACAACATTTCGAGAGCAGTACCGGAGGTTTGGAGATGTTCAATGTAAGATTCCGTCAACCCTGCAATAGGAGAAAATGAGCACGCCGTTTCAATACTTTCAATTGCAGTAGCAATTGAGGTGGGTCGCCCTAGCATGGCCATATAGAGGTGCGACAAGACTTGAATGCGTCGGGGGGTCGTCTTCCATTGAATATTTTTGTTTGCGTGCAGCGACACTGCCTACGTTGGAGGACGACGTGTTATCGTTGATGCTGCTTGTCCGGATCCCATTGCTCCACTCCGTATATGGTTGCGTTGACCAGAACCGGACATGCGGCTATAACTGGCGGATAACGGTACGTGTAGTGCTCTGTCCGTGCTAGAAGGAAACGAAATAGAGAAACATAGGTGCATGAAGAAGGTCATACGTATGCCTCGCTGGACAAATTCGTTCGATCGAATGAAGCGGTGGAAGGACTGGTCCCGCGTAATCATTTTAGTCTCTTGTCTTGGGAAGCCGGTGCAGGTGTTTAGTGGGTCACCAGCTCGGGCGCGCTAAATTAACTATAAAAGCATGCCGGCAGGAAAACAAGAATTCGAAATGGGCATGGGAATGGTGTGAGACTTGTGGGGTCGTCTACGATTGATACTAAAGAATTGTCGAAGTCTATGGTGACTCTCACTGTCGGGATGTTTGCTTCAAGTCTTATTTCCGCAGTATGCAGTCAGCACTTGCCTTAACTGTGGCTAGTTTTGTCGACCGCGTTTCCAGCGGCTCAACGTTCGTTTCTCACAGCTTGTTTTCGGGACCTAGTGACCAGGTTTCAGCGTGGCAGTTGTCGCGTATGTGCATTCCTGGTGTCTGCTACGTCCGTCTCCATGTGCACCTCTTTCTCGACTGCTCGGGCTCGCTATTCGCGCTGATACGGTATTTCGACATCGGCTCCTTTGGACCCGCTGGGGAACTCCGCAGTCGTACGCTGCAGGTTCATGTTGATGTGTTCGCAAGGACCACATGGCGGCTGGCGAGGCGATCTAGAGAGCGTGCTCGAAAAAGCGTTGACAACTAGATGGAAATTGAGCTCTGTACGGATGGCTGATTCAGCATTCTGTTTCGTTACGTTAGGCTAGGGAGAGCGTAGGACTGCTGTGTGGTAGACAGTGTTAGGAGCTGTGAAGCGAACAAAAGCCATGACCTTGCAATGCTCTGAGGTGTAGAAAAGGAGTGTGGTCCTCTATCGGGCAATGCGCACTTCCACCGTGTTCGTGCGCAGTTGCTGTTTTGGCATCATGTATGCTTCAGGGCCGTATAACTGCAATGCCACAGAAGTCGTTTGTATAACGCCTTATGCTGTGGCTTATACCGTAGGACAATGTAAGGCATTGTGGGGGCTGTGGACTGCGAGCTCACCGTCTGCGCGTCTTTTCAGGAGCCGTACTATATTATCCATGTTTTGGGTCAGTGCCTCTATTTGTCCAGTGTCAGCGCGGTTGTTTTGACTCGTGCATGGCGGCTGTAGAGTTCGCTTTTCATATGAGGGTATTGAAAAACTGTTCAAATACAAGCGCATGCGAACCATGACACTCTTTGTGCTCTTTGGCAGCGTCGAACAACGTCAGCTGCGGATTTCGATTGACCAGCACGCGCAGATGAAGCGCACAATCACTATAGCAAGGAAATTGTGCTCTTGCATCCTTTTCATTTCCAGGCTGAGTATGCAGTGGTGCGCCAGTTCGAGGTAAGATGAGAGCAAATTTTCCAATGTTTCTCATTTCTCGCACAAGTTAGACTTTTGCGTTACCGTAGCGAGACGGAGAGCTGTTTCCGAGCGCTCACGTCGTGTTCATGAATGGAAGCGAAATGCGTAAAAGTGTTCCAGCAGCCATTTTTCAAAAGGAAATGCCGTCGTTATCGGTCAGGATGTGTGATCCACTATTGGACTCTGAATGCATCCTATCGGGTAGATAAAAACCTCAAAATATTTGGTTGCACATGTCTCTGACAGAGTGCACGTAGGATACGATTGCTGATGTGATCTGATGCCGTGATGTGCGTTGGCATGGAGAATACGCTGGAGCAAAGCACATGCACAGCTGCGCTTGTGGCAGAGGTCCGGTGTAGCGAGAAAGGACTTCCGGCAGTAAAAGTCAATGAGAAACACAGCGCTGACAAGTTGTTTCTCTCTTCCAGAGTCGCCAAGAAAAGAAGGCAACATAATGGAGACATACCTTTCTTCGGGAGTATTAATGATGTGTGGCACTGTGCTGCTCAAGAGAGCCTTTGACGGACGCGAAAATCATGAAAAGGTATTCCACTGGTGAGGATGAGCGTGATTCTACTTGATAAACAGTGGAGTGTCCGGGGAAAGCGCCGCGCAGAAGACAGAAAGAGGGGAAGTGACTTTGTGTAGGTTGAGTCCTTCTCCGCTTGTGTCCTCAAAGAGGTTTTCTTGCTGTTGGCACCCTGTCCCGCAATATGTATGGTCTTTCTGGCGCCGCATGTTCTCGCTTATGTCGGCGTAGTAGGCTGAGATGCAACTGCGTAGCGACTGGAACGAGGATGCGTTCCTAGAGCTTCACGGGCACCAGCGATAAAGCGTCCTCTGCTGTGAAAGGATACGCCGTCATGTAGGTGAACAGCTACAGCTCTAGGATATATTTTGCGGGCTGCTGTTGCAACTGAAAGCTTGCCCTCCTACGTATGTCATCCTCACCACAACCTATGCAAAAGGACTGCAGCGAGCAAGTGCTAGTATGTAGGGCGCGAAATGGGAAACACTGCTCTTTTTGCTGAAACGAACAATCGACATACGAACGCGTATACCGCTTCCTGTAAGATTATGGCGAATTTGTCGGCCTTCTAAACTGCAGAAAAGAGACATAATGTGCCCAGCAGCATATACACATGAACCATTGGCGGCGATAAAAAAAAAAAGAAAACAAGGTTAAGTTTCAGTTGGAGGCGCTGTGGAGCTTGGCAAATAACATGAGCAGTCGTTGTTCAGCAGCAGTCCAGGTCAAACATGAATCCATCGCGTGACGTCCTTCGTCACCTACATAGTGATGTGGGAACACAGCCTGTAGTGTTAGAAGATCCGCTTTGTATATTCAATGAATGCGCACTTCCCTATCTATATTTACTGTTTCGCTCTACCGGTAATATGTATGCAACTACAGAGTCTGTCTAAGGTAGACAGCGCCGACGCGCATTGACGTACGCCACAACTGGCTGCGAATCTTTGTTGGAACACTACTCACACAGCAGCAGTAGTCTATGTGAGAAGCCTTGAGCAAAGATGTGAACGAGTCCTTCTACGGTGTGTTGTTGCAGAGACTTGTGGCTGACGCGCCAGCGCAACAAGTACCTCTCCTATGATGCAGGACATCGGAAACCATGCAGCCGCCCGCCCCTGCTATGCTGGCTAGCGGTAGCCTGATGCATGGAATGAGGTCAGCTTATAATCGGCGCTCACGAGTTTGAACGGTTCCTGCAGTCTGTTAGCCTTCCCCGCATCAAACGCCATGCGTCACCTGAGGCGCTTCGGTTGCCTACGCTTCTTGACGTGGACGCATCTTAATGTCCTACCAGTGATCCGTTTCCAGAGCAGTGAAAACCCTCAACGTAGCAAAGAAATTGTGACGGTTGCGTGCAGTGGCGAGGGTGACATCTACTGCGCCGCACAAATCACAGTGCATGTAGCACGCGTGCAATCGTTCTCTGTACGCCTCATTGGAGAGGTTGAATGTGCACAGTAGAGGCCAGATGCGTGCTGAGCTAATATGCAGCGTTGAACAGAGAAACTAATGAGGGCCTATTGGGAACGCATGCTAGGTTCGTCGTGTCCTGCTCGTGAGGGTGTGGAAAGGTGCAAACAGAACCTTGAAACTGCCTTTCATTAGACACAGAAGTACGCAATAAGGGTGCACTAAAATCGACGGCACCACAGGCAGAGGTAATGAAAACGGGCGTGTTCTACGCGATATAACAACACTGACTGATATTTGAAGACATTAGGGGCGGAACACGTGAGTGCAATTACTGGAGGCCCCTTACTAGACAGATGCGCTTGCAAGGTCCATCTCGTTCACCACTTTTAGCTTTACGGTTCTAGTGTAGACTATTCTTGTTCAGGCACCAGGAGTTCACAACTACTGCACACGTCCAGTTATACAGTTCCCTGTAGTACCTTCCTCGGCGTTGCGCTCGTCCTTGCTGCTATGTGTAACGTTGCTTTTGCGTCCCGTTTAAGCTTTGTCTTCCAATATCCCATTTCTCTTCGCAGTTCTGTGTGCCATTCTATTTGAGAAGTGGTGGCCTCCTTCTTGGCCGCGGGCCCCCAATCAATTCACACAAAAGCCTGCTCTTGTGAAAGATATACACGACGGTGCTGTAGCTTAGGACCATGAAATTCTCGTGTTTTGGAAGGGGTTGGTGTACTAAGTTGAGGCTCTGGTGTCATTTCCATATGCATAGACTGCGCGTGGGAGGGAGAGCATCTTGAAGGAAGCACGGATCCCGGCGCGGAACCAGTTGCGTCCCAATCGATGGCACAAGAGAACACGGCGCGCACGCAAAACATTACGATACATACCGACGCCTCTTTACTTGAAGAGCCTCTGAAGCTTTCCTTTTTGCATGCTACGTTTTGAGTAATGTGAAATGTGCGGGCGCAAGACGATAATTTTACCACACCCTTGACAGATACTCCGGTTAGCCAATACGGAAGTTTGTTTTGAAAAGGGTCGCTGGATCTTTCCTTACGCGTGAGCTAGTGCAGCTGAAATACCTGCATTCCACTGCGACGAAAGGGAATACGAAAGGCGGACGTGCCATTGCAACCTGTGTTGTAGGCAATTGATACTGTGAAACATGCCTGGTGCCAATTATGACACATTACAGGACAACGCTAGCAACATAGAGTATTTTCTAGCACGCCGTGGTGCTCACGCTTGGTCTAACCTTAGGTCGAAGTGAAAACGCGGGTGATTAACTGGACAGAAGAGTACGCACTCACACTTCGTCAGGCGCCTTATCTTAGCCTCACTTTCCAGCCTCGTCATAGCGGTTCGTCCACATCACCACAGTGTTTTTGATTCTCTCGGTGTCCTGGAGCTTCAAATCATTCCCTCTATGCTTTACAGCTGCTCCACCCAACAACAGAGACGGCCAATAAAGGGGACAGATACCTGCAGCTGCCTTGACCTTCCACATCAGCGTCTGTTGTAGTCTTGCTTGACAGGAAAACTATACGTGAGGCACAAGAATTTGGAGTCGTAGGATCAAACCTAGCACAGAAAACGATGGGTCAAAATAACTATGAAGGATAATCGAGTTCGAGTCTATGGTGGTGATAAAATAACTGCCAAGTGGTAGGATCACTAAAGATCTTTCCACGTTCCTCCATTGAAGTGCAGAAGTTTTGATTCAATGCAACAAGCTTTCAAAAGCGCCTCACGTCGTACACCATAAATGAGGAGGCGTGCGTCACGCCGGGTACCGCGGTGTAGACTGAGGAGCTGTTAGCATCTACAGGCGCCTTATACTCCTTCCGTAGGCGGCTGCTAGAAAGCAGGCATCTAAATGGATTTCCTCGTCACTACTGGCCCTGTTCCTTATCTTTTTGACCTACATGCACTTGAGGCAGCTACTATGCACGCATCCCTGGCCAAGTCTGTGGAATACGAAAGCTACAGCATTTTTCCCTCGTGATGCTTTGTGCAGTTATAAACATTCTGGACGTTTTGGCATGCTAGGTCTAATACAGTTCGACCTGAACTTCGAGTTAGGAAGAGCATCTGAATTCAGGGGCAGACGTTGCAAAACTTCGGTAGTAAGAGATGCCAACGCCATCCTCGTAAACGTGTGCTTTTCTAGAATATATTCTCAAGACTGGAGATGACAGCCACACAGGCACGTAGTTATCCTGGAGAATAGCGTGCTTTAGAGCCGTCTCTAGAGCTCAACGATACTCCTTCACCGTCCATCGGAAGTGTTCCAGTGGCGCGCAGCAGGGCTGATGAGACAGAAAAATGGCAGTAGAGTTTGAGCCTAAGCTCATACAGGTAGTGGAGAAATTGAAGGAACCACCTCAAAGTATGATGAGATACATTTCAGCTCGTGGCATGGAAAAACAGGAGGTAAGTTGATGGACCAGAGGAAAGCCAGAGAGACACACCACCTTGGGCGCGCACTATTGTTCTGCTGCATAATACTGAAACTCCTTGGTATGCTCGCGTTCTCACCTCTGCACGTAAACTCGCTGAAGTTTGGAAGACGCGATGCAAGGATACATGAGGTATTTTTAGTGCCTTACTGCCCACCACGTCAGAGTCTAACGGTGTGCTTTAAACAGATGATTGCTAGCCAACGTGGACGACTACTACAAATGCACTGTACTCGGGATGCTCTCCAGATACCATCCGCTATGACTCGACTCACTCAGTCCCCTTACGTGGTTCAGACATGCAGCAGCCGACGTAGGCGAGAGTGTTTGAGTCAAAGAGAAGATTGAGCTCAAATTAAGGCCTGACAGCAGTGCAGGAGCGAACGGCGGAGTCAGAGCTAGGCCGCCCACATCAGATGTCTGGACTCGCGTCATGAATGCACTCTGGGTGCATGATTTTCATGACTTGCTGGCTAGATTAACGTTGATAATGCTGCTAACGCTACAGCTCTTGCACACAGTTTGTAGCAAGTCCCAGATGCAAGCAAACGTCGAAGAGCAGAAATCACTTCAAAGGATGCATCGCACATCTTGATGTTGTATATGTTTCGCGACGACGCTACCGAGTCATTTTCCGTGCAACCACCCGACAGTCCAACGAGAGTTCACTGGTTTCTGAACAGCCACCCTTGCGCATGCATTCCATGTCTACCTGTTCTCGTCGGCTGAACAAGCGGGTCGTACAGCTTGTACCATCGTCTACCCTTCAGTTTCTTCGCTAGTGCGTAGTACCCACTTTGTGTTTGCTGCATCCATCTGCCGGATATACACAACTTTATGCACTCATTGAAAGAAGCGCATAAAGGCGAATTATCCTGCCCGAGAAGAGTATCATGCACACGTGATATCCTTGTCGAGGAACTCAAATTAAACGGAAAAGCCTCCTTTACCCAATGAATGCTGATTGTATGTAGCAAATACCAAACGAACGCGTCACGACGCGAGGTGAAGGGAAGCACACCAGGTTGTTGTGTGAAAGGCAGAGTTCATGTCTGACAGACGAGAGAAGGACCGGGGATTGTGAGGACTCCGGGGAACGGTCGCGAAGTGTGCAGTGGCGTCTTCGTTTCAGACAAGCGTCGGTGCATGGCGCGCTTCAAGCATCTCCCTAGGGTTATGTGTCAGTTTCTCTGAGCCCCCAGACAACATTTCGAGAGCAGTACCGGAGGTTTGGACATGTTCAATGTAAGATTCCGTCAACCCTGCAATAGGAGAAAATGAGCACGCCGTTTCAATACTTTCAATTGCAGTAGCAATTGATGTTGAGTCGCCCTAGCATGGCCATATAGAGGTGCGACAAGACTTGAATGCGTCGGGGGGTCGTCTTCCATTGAATATTTTTGTTTGCGTGCAGCGACACTGCCTACGTTGGAGGACGACGTGCTATCGTTGATGCTCTTTGTCCGGATCCCATTGCTCCACTCCGTATATGGTTGCGTTGACCAGAGCCGGACATGCGGCTATAACTGGCGGATAACGGTACGTGTAGTGCTCTGTCCGTGCTAGAAGGAAACGAAATAGAGAAACATAGGTGCATGAAGAAGGTCATATGTATGCCTCGCTGGACAAATTCGTTCGATCGAAATGAAGCGGTGGAAGGACTGGTCCCGCGTAATCATTTTAGTCTCTTGTCTTGGGAAGCCGGTGCAGGTGTTTAGTGGGTCACCAGCTCGGGCGCGCTAAATTAACTATAAAAGCATGCCGGCAGGAAAACAAGAATTCGAAATGGGCATGGGAATGGTGTGAGACTTGTGGGGTCGTCTACGATTGATAATAAAGGAATGTCGAAGTCTATGGTGACTTTCACTGTCGGGATGTTTGCTTCAAGTCTTATTTCCGCAATACGCAGTCAGCAGTGGTCTTGCCTTAACTGTGGCTAGTTTTGTCGACCGCGTTTCCAGCCGCTCAACGTTGGTATCTCATAACCTGTTTTCGGAACCTAGTGACCAGGTTTCAGCGTGGCAGTTGTCGTGTATGTGCATTCCTGGGGTCTGCTACGTCCGTCTCCATGTGCACCTCTTTCTCGACTGCTCGGGCTAGCTATTTGCGCTGATACGGTATTTCGACATCGGCGTCTCTGGAACCGATGGGGAACTCCGCAGTCGTACGCTGCACGTTCATGTTGATGTGTTCGCAAGAGCACATGGCGGCTGGCGAGGCGATCTAGAGAGCGTGGAGGCTCGAAAAAGCGTTGACAACTAGGTGGAGATTGAGCTCTGTACGGATGGCTGATTCAGCATTCTGTTTCGTTACGTTAGGCTAGGGAGAGCGTAGGACTGCTGTGAGGTAGGCATTGTTAGGAGCTGTGAAGCGAACAGAAACCATGACCTGGCAAAGCTATGAAACGTGGATAGGGAAAGCGATCCTGTATCGGCCATTGTGCACTTTTAGCGTGTTCGTTCGCAAGTGGATCCTGGACCACCATGCAGAGTACAATGGTATACTGCACGCGTTGCTGCGATTTCTACTGTCGCTTAATGTTTCTGGCATCGTGGTCGATACAAGTTTAGATGCGGAGATGATATTTTGAGAGCGGACGCAATACAGTGGAGGTGCTAGGCAGTCTGTGGTGGACTGCGCAGTAGAGTTATACGCAGGGCATTTGAAGCCGTCTCTCCGTCTCCCAGGTCGCAGACGCCGCGGTCTGTGGGCCATCTACCATCGGGACACTCAGGAAATCTCTCTGATCTTTTTGATCCGTAGGAGTTTGTAAGGTATTCTGTGGAAGGGGAGAATTTGCTGGCAAACTGTAAACATCTTTTGTGCGTCTTCATATCTTTTCCCCTTTGGAAGTCAACGCTGCATGGGTTCGGTGTCAGCTTTGAGACTTCGGTCACTCCACAGTCCAGGTGAATATTTGTCTCCATGCAAGACGCATTTTGTCAACGACATGGAACGCGTACCTATCCGATTGACATCACGGACGGTACTGGAATCTCCGGGCGCACAGACAGCGCCAGTCAGCTTTCACAGAACGTGTACGCTGAAGTAAGGGACGGCGACAGCATGCAAGCAGCGGCTGTTTGGCAAAGCGTACTCATCAGATACAATGTGTTATTACAGGGAAGAACATGGGTAGAACAAGGGCAACGCTCTGCTAAAGTAAACTAGTGGACTAATTCCATTCTTGTTCACCTAATTTACACGGTTCGGTGTCATCAGATAGACTCTGGAACGAGCGGATGTTTTATCTCACGCTGTCCTGGTGAGAAAAGTGGTTCCGCCATTGTAAGTCATCTGGAAGGTCTTATAAATTACTCAGTTGTCTTAAGCGTCTGCCATAGGAGCCGAAGAAGGAGCCTAACTGGCTAGGAAATGGCTATCGTCACCAACGATGCGTACGTTGCTATTTTGCTAGAAGCAGTCCAAGAGACGTGGACTGCTAATGTTCACGAACAAAAGCACAACATGGACACTGATGCGCCTGACAGCTATCCTGAGAGCTAATCCACAGCCGAACGCACTGGAGACAACTGCTGACATCTCACGATAGAGACCGATGACAGGCAGTCAACAAACAGACTTATCCATGGCGCGTACATCATTGAAAACACAAGGACTCGTCATGCACAGGCACAAGCACATACAACATGCACGACGGGTCTAAACCATTCTACCGCTGTGCACACTTGGAATGGTCTACATAGCTTTCCGACCTTCAGGTTTTGCGGGCATCCGGAATGGCAGATATGGGCAACGCACAGATAGGGTGTACAGCGTGCATCTCGAAGCCTGTTGCTGAACGAGTTTCCAGCCGACGAGGCACCTGTAGGCGTGTCTTGTGCTCTTTTTTTTACTGTCGTAAGGAGCAAGTGAGATGGCGAGATGAAGCAGCGTGTAGAATGGCACCTACTCTGGGTGCACAGCATTCTTCAACGAGCCTATGAGAGTACGAAGGGTGGAGACGATAGCGCGTGATGTTCTGTATCGGGAAAAGTTTGTAGGACACCCCTCAAGAGCACCAGTCTTTAAGGCTTGTGTTACTCTATGAAAATATGCTTCATGACAAAGCACGAACTCTGACACCTCTGAAAGCGCTGTCTTTGCTCGAGCTTTTCGTTTCCCCGCCACTGCTGAACTCGTGGTCCTGCAGTAAACTAGCACACTTGAGCTGGCCACAAAACACTGAAAATGGAGACTATCGAGGAGATGCGGCCAAAAACAGTGCTGAGCTGCGTAGTTGCGTGTTTAGTTCTCTGGAAACTCCAGGTGACAAAGAAGTTTTCTCAACATTCTCTAAAGCTGTATGTCGACATATTTTTCGATCCTGGAAAACGCATCGAGTCTGCATTTGCTATGCATCAACGTCATGGGTGATTCTTCTTTGTGAAGAAGTGGGAAAAAACAAATTAACATGCACATTGTTGACCTATTGGATAGACGTGGCGTGGCACCTGGCACATTAGCACTGTGTTTACTGTTTGAGCAAGACCAGCTATGAGTATACAGTCCTGTGATTTGTGACACCGGGCTGGCGCTCGCCTCCAAAGCAGGCTGACGCCACTTTGCCATGGGCCTCCTCCCTTGACAAATAAGAACAAACCGCATGAAACTAATCTGGCTTTTCCCTGCAGTATTAACGCTACATAACGCGTGCCACGGGGTTCATTCCGTCGAAAACGAGGAAGCACACATACAAATACACTAGGGCGGATGACGGTGATATGCTCTAATGCTAGGAGAATTTCTCTGCAGGTTGATTTCCAGAACAGCATGTACTGCGCAGGAGACCGTTTACATCCTTGGCCAGCCACAGTCGCTTGGCGGAGATATGGGAGTCAACGGCATGGAAGAGAACGTCGAAGAAGTCGCGCAAGGCAGATGTACTGTGACAGTTTCTGAACGACGCAATGGCGCAACGCCGGTAGCACGTAAAACGCTAGAATCACGGAGGTAGACCGCTTCCTATCCTTTTCCTTCTTCGAGCAGCGGGGGTATACGGGAAAGCTTCAACGGCTGTTAAGCTGAGCGTATAGAATTTTCTGTTCTCTTGCGTTTGGTATCGTTCACTGCAAATGAGAAACGAAACGACGGTCCAAGCCATGACGCTGCGTATACAGTGTTGACGTCGATCCGTCTGAGCATGTCCGGATTGTACCTTTGCTGCCACAGCTGAGTGCATCCGCATATCACAACCTGCGGCAGGAATGCTACACAACATCGGCCATGCTGCCCGCGCGAAAGCATGAGTTGCTGTCGTTTACATTATTTCACTTGAAGCATACGCAGCACGCCATGATATTGCTTTCGGCGGCTATTCATCGATAGAAGTGCACAGAAATAGCGGGACCGTGTCGAGCAGTGTAGAGCATGGCCCGCTGGAAGGGTGGCAGAAGCTTGAAGCACAGAGCATTAGCCGTGAAGCGATGGAACGGGCCCCGAAGAAGCCTCGTTGTCTTCTATTCCGGGGATCAACTATGCTTCCTCCTGAGGTGGGCATTAGGTGCATTGACGTTAGTACTGTAGTGTACAGGTGCGGGCGTACTGAATTAATTGTCGAGGCAACATGGTGGCGCGCGGTCAAGTCTGCTTCTCCGACTTTGACGCTAAAGTACTGTCGCAAGTCTGAAACACTGCAAGGTTAGCTCGTTTAAGTCAGACATAGTTGGGCTCTCTGTTTTGAGTGTTCGCGGTGCACTGAGCACCGCCAGGTTCCTAAGACTGCTAGTGTTTCTCTGCGTCTCCGCCTTAGGGAAACACTAGGCTTTTTCTTGTACGCCCTAGCCGCTTTCTTGTTGCCTTTTCATGACCACTGAGTCATATTCCCAGTTAAGCAATGCACTTCTGACGTTCGTACTCGCCCGCTTGAAGAAGGCACTTTTAAAACGAAGTCCAAACATTGAGGGCTAAAGGCTTTTTTTGAGCTTCGTTCGCAGCAAGTAGCCAGCGAGGTTATGGTTCAATTATCCTCACATGAGAGGGGGCTGTCATGGAGCATAAAAACGGTCGAGTACCACCCTAAGACCCGCTCAGACGCTTCCAAGAATAGGGTCTACATGGTAAAACAAGGCGCGATGACGCCGCAGCACAATCCGGTGGTGACGACAAGCATGCACTCTGTGCCCTCTCCCGTATTGCTGGCTTTCGATGTGCCGATCTGCCACATTTCACACAGGATGAAACGCATCACCGCATGTGACACGTTTGTTGACACAACACTCTGTTTCCAGTGTCTGCACTTCCAACGTGTTCGCCCGAAACGGTCCGCTGAAACGCTGCAAAGATCTACGAGCGTCGTTGTATGGGAAGAAGATGGACGTATGACTGCGCTTCTATTGCAGTTTAAAAATAGCATACCTTCTACATGTTTATCAATTGATGTCGGTAGATTGGATACGTGTTGCAGAAAAGTGAAGGGCCGATCTTCCTTGACGCGTTCTGTACTCTGACCAATTTGTAGGTGGAGGTGAGGTTTCAAGGACTCTTGATATAGGACTCCAGCTGCAGTTGCACTTGCAGCGTGGAGAGCTTAGTCACACCTGGCAAAACCCAAAATCCGTCTGGTCTTAATTACGTTTGCGTTCCATCGCAGCTCAGCATTCAAAGCTACGTAGAGCACTGGATTCCTGCCTCAAAGCTATTCTTCGCGCCTCACACAAGTGCATGCCTCAGGTTGCGCGAAGAGGAGTAAAGAGCTTTAGAAGCAACATTTGCAAAGTGCACCACTGCTTTCTCAAAGGCGTGAGACCTCCTCGTGGAGAGTGGATCTGAGGCGTAGGTGGTCGATGCCCATTTCAGGTTGGACTCCAACTGAAAGGTAATTGTAGCAGCGTCGTAGGTTAATCCGTTTTTACAATATGCTTCGCAGATGTGCAAATAGAGCAGGAGGTGATTGAACCGAATGTGAGATCCTGAAAACGACGATAGGAAAAGAGTGCTGCCTTTGGTGCTTCGACCGTCGTGAGTGACTTATGTAGAGTGTAATTCCCCTACTGCCACTGCAAGACATCTACATCGAGATGATAGCAGAGGGCAGTCGTGTAAGGATTATTTGAGTGAACACCACTTGTGCAGTGGTTCATACTTGCACAGAACGGGTGCTACATAGTTCTTTTCAATTACCGGATCATGGAAGACTAGAACAGCATACGTCTGTTACCAGTGGAAGTGATGCGCGGATGTTGAGAAGATAGCAATCTCATTGTCCGCTCTAGGCAGGCATGCTGACATGAACAGTGCACATGTGTCTTCTAATCACGCGAGTCTAACACTATTACAGAAGCGACACTGGAGCTGCTCATGTGCAGAGGGATACAGGCAAAGACAACTTGGTACCTTGCACACTGTTGGTAAGCTGCGGAGAGATTGCGCCAGGGGCGGCGTTGCCGACAAGAGCGCAGAGAACCGTAGACCCGGCTTATATATATTTGTTGTGCAGACACTCTCTTTGAAGATATCGAGGACTCGAGTACCCCAGAAACAACAACGGAGAGGTGTTGAAGAGGAAGATTGATGGTTGCTCGTGAATAAACGGAAGTAACCCCACAGGCGGACGCAAAGCCAGGAGCAGCTGCAAACTGAGAGCACCTACAGGTACTTATGTGAAATAGATGTAAATTACATTAGGAACTGCTGGTAAAACACGAGGGACCTACAAACATACACTCTAAGTATAGGATTAGGCGGCCGGTACTTGTTGCCATTCTGGCCTTCTCTGTTCCCGGCTGGTCGCGAAGGTGGTATAAATAGAAACCGTCTGTTCAGCAAAGACATTGATGAGTGCAAAATGGAATGGCACATGTTGATCTTGTGTTTGAAGAAGTTTGTCATGTGAGGCATGGGTTTATATGCGCTTAACCTTTTCGCGTGTTGCGGCCGAGGTAGTGGACTCAAGATATCGGGAGTATAAAGTCTCCTATTGATGGTATGTTGGATCAGCTGAACCTTAGAAACGTGCAAAGGACGGCATTGCAAAGGTTTGAAGGATAAGCCATTGCATCAAGATCGTTTAGATGTTAAGAACTCTTGTCAGGCAAAGTGTACTGCAGTGAAAGTCTTGCCTACGTTGTAGTATTGCAAAGTAGACAGGACGCTGTCTGTGTGGAACACAAGCCTATGTAGTTCGCGCGGGCGCTTGGTCCATGGGTAGTCGGATTCACGTAAATCCGCGCGAATGTCGCGCCGTGGTAAATGAAACTCAAATGTGTTATTTAGACAGGAGTTCACATGTCACGAGACAAGAATCAAGGGAGTCCGTTTGTTTAGTCGAGACTGTTTGAGGGCTAGTGGATTACAGTATAGTTTGCGGATTGGTCTCACCCGCGTTGTGTCAGTAGGAGTCTGTTGCCGACTTGTTGTTGCCCTGAAGGGAGTCATGCTCTTCGGAACATCAGTTTGGAAGGAACGACGTAAAAATTACGTATACAAATGACTTGCTAAAGATCACGTCTGTGCGAATAAGTAGCCTTATCATCTGCCCGTGCGCGTCCTTCTCAATGAATGCCGTTACCGGGCAGTAGAGTCGCATAAACCAGCGGTTCTTTAGAATGCTACCACGTCCTTCAATCATGCTTTCGTGCAGTAGCGACAGTCATCTTTTGATGAAGCTGGAAAGAGCAGTTTGTCCATCGTGGCGGTAAACCGTTTTGAGTTTCGTCGTGGTCATGTTGCAATCTCAGGTAAGGTATTCTGCGTACCCGGTATGCTGAAGGTTACCAATGCGGTATTCGCACTTCCACTGGGGCTTAGAACAGGTGCACGTGACAGGTGTGCAGTTGGGACCTTCTACAAATCCTCGTATTTTTGAGTCGAGTACACTGTGTGGGGAAGCTTCGTTAAATAAAGTGCAACGCTGCTCAGGTTCTATTGCGTACAAGTTGAACTCACGATTTTAGCGCTTCTCCCTAAGGCTACAGACGTTTACCAGCTGCACGTGTTAATCGTATCAAAGCTAAATGTCTAGAGCGTTGTAAGAAGGCTAGCATTGGTCAACACGTACAGTTGGGTGTTGGTATTTCAATCGTAAAAGCGTCTCTAAGGACGCAACCTTTCAAGTGGACCTGTCACAGCCAGTGTTTGCCTTATGTGTGGCGGTGTGGTTGATGTTCTCAGTGAACGATAGTGAAGCGACGTTGACCTCCCTGTCTTCCTGTGTCTCTTCCAGTGAGTTATCGACGGACATGCACCAGCAATCGGGAGGTGACACGAGACACGTTCCTTTTTTGCATGAGTATCCGTCAAAGAGTTACGCTCCAAGACTACTAAATTCGTCCGAAGCTCCGATCCAAGAGAATTCACATTCACACAGAAAATTATTAGTTCGGCTTCCCTGAGACCCGAAGAGAAGTAATCTGAGGAGGGAGACGGCGAAGAATGACGGTCAGAGTGAGCCAAAACGTCCTGACTGCGACTCTCGCTTGCCCGCTGGGATTATAGCTACAGTTCCATACCCGGTATACGAATCTTCTCTGAAAAAGCAAACAGGAGTCAAATCTTCTTTTGTTTGTTGTTTGCTGTTTACACAGAGACAACGCGACAGTCCTGAAGGCTGCGACCTGGGTAAGAGCGTTAGTGCAAGTGCGTTGACCCAACATGCTACACGGTGGCCTTGGTTCTCCCCTGCGTCAGCACGAACAATTACTGCTTGTTGCGTCCATTTCCATCATTTGCAGGGTGCTCGACCATTTAGTCAACTAACGTCTCAGCGATTGGTACGATCTAGTCAAAATGGAACACTACTTCACGCAATGCAATAGCACGTAGCGCTGTAGAGAATGAGAATCGGCAGCTACGAGCGCATAACATGGAGGGCGATGGAGAAGTTTTCTGACTTCCCAACTTCTTGACACCTTAAGGGCGACTACGTTGCAGAGGAAGATAAGGAAACGCGCGGCCGTTTGGGGGCGCTATGTATGTAAGCTGCAAAAATTGTGACTTCCTTTTTGTTTTTAGAGTGAACAAAGATGGACAAGACACTATTGTTGATGGAACAACGATCTGAGACCGTGTGCCTCTCTGTACATTTCTCTGCAATTCCCTGCGGTGAGAAGTTTTTGGTAGAGTCTGCGGTCCTTTCCAAAATGATATTAGGCCATACTCTTTGCCTTGATCGAATTTCAGCACAATGTGAGAAACCACGTGGCTCACTCTGCTTCCTTGTTCTTGCACATGCAGAATTTAATGCCTAATACTTCGGTTCTATCTACTTCCGCTCTACTTACCTACAACCTGCCTGGCGCGCCTTTTTTTATTTACATGCCGGTGTTGCTTAGCCTTCGAGTCTCATTACAGAAGCTTCTTCAACAGACTGTAAGAGACACTGATCGCCTGAAATCCTACAGGCCTTACGACTGTGGGGCTCCTGAGCTGGTGCGTCTACTACGTTTTAATGCAGCTCTTCACAATCGGTGCTTTACTTTTGTAATGTGTGATATATAGCGTTTAAACGGAGACGTCTTGCTGCTTACAGAGGCGAAGTATATGGTGTGAGGTGTCCGAATGTGAGCGTCACCTTGAGTGACAAACAAAAACCCAACCCACGACGTGTGGCGAAGAAACTCGGAAGCCACGCCATTCTGAGGCACCGTTGGTGCATTTTTGTAAGAAGCAGATGCTCCTGCTTTCAACGGCGGGCTCTGTGTCTGCTTCAGCTTTCGAACTGGCGCACTAGAGGGAAGTGTCGCCGCGACGTCTGACAGCTTCAACGGCCGCCGGCGTACTTTTTGGCTTGCTGTATACAAGCTGGCGCACAAAACCTCCTAACTGTCTGTATTCTCGATTCGAAGGAGAATACATATAATAGGTGATAGCAGCTAATGAAGTGCAGGGCCGGTGACGAGAGCGGCCTTATTGCACAGAAGAGACTCGCTGTAGACGAGTACTATCCACGTTTGCTGAAGGAAACAAATCTTGAACATGAATGCTTTGGTGTATTAGGAGGCACAAGGATGCCAAAAGAGGTGTTCGAGGGCAGCTGGGCTGATTGGCTCTTGTCTTGAAAACAGCAGCTTATGAAGTATTAACGGGTATTTACGGGAAGCAAATATGCGCAAATTTGCTTTCAGTCAAGCTGTGTGCGTACCCTGCTTGCGCATATACGTTGCGTGACTGTAAAAATGTAGTCTCGATATTTCATGCGCTGTCCTTTAGGGATGACTGCGGAAAGGAAGGAGAGGCTGCGTTTATGCCTTCTTCAGTGCCCTCTCATCAAATTTGGTACAGACAGTACGACGTAGAACTTAGAAAATTGTAGCAACCTTGCATTTCTGAAGAGAGGTAACTAGATAAGATTGCAATCTGCAAAACTTGTGTACAAAAAGTCTTTTACTAAGACCGTTACATAAACATGTACATACATATACACACACAAACATACATACACACGGACAGAATTGCCCGGTTGTAAACTAATCTATTTCCACTTGATCGTTGTGAACTGGACCCGAATTGATGACAAGACTCTTGTTGTGCAGCCACACCTGCCGCGGCTCAAACAGGCTGAACTTCCAGGTCAATGCCGTTCTGCTTTCATCGCACGTCGACGAACAGTTTTGACTTCAAGCATTAAGCGCGTTCCTGATGTTAATATAGTGTAATGGTGCTGTTATAAAACGTATGGGAGGAAAACGGGGTCGTGACGTGGATGTTGCAGTATGTGGGATTTACCGTTGCAGCGAACAAAGCGACATGTCGTGGAAGTGTATATGATGGGTGATGTCCAGCAACGCATCTCTAGTGCAGAGAATGTCCAGTTTGCGTTCCATGCATTTTGCCGCCTACGTCTACTGGAGCCTACTCATCTATCTTAGAGTCCAGATCTTCCATGCGCAATGGAAACATGTGACCCGAAGATCGCGTACACAATAGAATACACGATGGTCAAAAGTGACGGTCTTTCCCATGGGGCTCTCCACCTTGTGCGGGCGTTGTACGTAGAGAGCGAAGTCTTTCGAATTGCACGTAGCTCTTGACCAGCGTTGATCTAAAGAGTTCAATTGTATAAAAAGTTAGAGGCTTATAGTGAGCGAAGAGCAATGTTTACGGGGAAAGCAGGGTCAGTGGGAGTAGTCGCCTGAGTGAGTGAGATCGCTGCTCTTAGGGATAAGCAACCAAATGTCAGAGGTGCTTACATTTGTCAGGGGACGGTACTGCATTCTTCATACTCCCGCGGCCCATCAGGTTGAAGTGAGTCTAGCAAACCCTGGGTGCAGAGGGCAGATGTGGTGCTCGCAACTAAAAGTGCTACATTTGCAACACATCGCTGCGGCAAACCGCAGAACGCCACATCCAGGTCAGGTTTTGCTGTTAAGCACAGGCATCAGCACCGGCTCTACAATGGCGGGTGGAAAGAGTGTGCGATCATTAACCCTTGCGTGAAGCCGATATAAGAGTATGAGTAAATTACAATGCATTCGTGCCTTCCAAAGAAGAAGGCTGAGTTAGTTCTCTTTGCGCTCAGTAGCGGCCATCATTACGCAGGCGTTACTGAAAAGCACTTTTCTCTAAAAGAGTTCTACAGTTTTACTAAATGTTAGCGCCAGGTAAGAAGCGCCATAACCTACGAATATACGGCATGCCTCTCCGTTTAGTTGTGCATGAATTTGTGTCGACTTTTTTGGTCACCCCGAACTTTCGAAAATGCTATGTTCCTTTCAGGATGGCCTCAGTTCTGGTGTCATTTGTCGTTACCAGCCTGAACCGATGTGAACCGAAAGTGCACGTTAGAGTATCTTGAGTGTCGTTCGCCTTCTGCGTCTTTAGCTTGGCACTGCACTCTGCATACATCCTATGCAGCATCTTCACTCAATGTCGCCCAGACTGGTGCATTCACGTTGATGCAGGACCGACTGCGGACTTGCAAGCAGCAGTCGTATTCTGACATAAACAGCACATTGTTTTCAGGGCATGTGTACAGGGAGGAGGGAGTATCTCCAACACAGCCGCCTAGTAGACAAGCTGATCTTTTCCTAACAACTGGCTGCTAAGGATCAAGGCAGAACGTTCCTGGGGAAAGTTGTCCAGCTGTAGGGTAGAGTGGTGATAAGTTCTCGTTTTCAGAGTGTATCTGGTGCCCACATACTCAACCCATGAACGAAAAGTAGACCACATGGTACGGCTTTTAAAAATGAAATCAAGCGTTTCGACATTTTCGGGAAAAAAGCTCGACGCTGCAAATTCGTTACTCGCTTGAGGCCTCGCCGCCAAACAGGTAAGAGGCTGAGTTTGTAAAATGCAGTGATATGAAGCTCTAAGTCTTAGTAAGGTGCTCTGGCTCGTGTTGTGGTAGACGTGTCCATTTGTGTGTCCTATGCGCGCATGCACAAAAACAAGAAGGTAGACGTGGAGACTGGGGTTAGGCTGCGCCTCGCTGAGAGTCAAACAGTCGGTGACCAATATATTATTATCTCTTCGTGTCTATGTAATCAAACAGAATGCGGCAGGTTTAAAGCAGCTGCAGTTTGGATAGATCGTCAGTAACTTATATCGCAGTAGGCTAGCCGGTGCGTATGCCGTCTGAGTGAGACATGGTTGATACATGCAGAGGGACGTGTACGCTACACAGCAACGGAGAAATGGATACGTGCTGAACTGCTGCTGTGATGAGGAATTGATACAGGGAGAAAATGCGTGTACGGCATATCGTATAGTAGTCAACCAATGTCAAGTACGTGTTTTATCAGACCATTTTCGCTGTACGTTGGACAGCAAATGAAGGAGGAAAGAAATGTACGTACTTAATTTGCTTCGCTGCGCTGTAATCCAAAAGACTGCAGGCTGCACAAGGAGCGCAGGCGCTGCTGAGAACGTGCAACTGCACGTGAATACAGGACGCCGTACCGTGAGAACTGATCTTTCGTGCGTCAGTCGCACTGCAGTGGACGAGCCCGACGCGCACAATCTGTGTTCGCCTGCAGCTCTTTTCCATGTCGCTTTGAATGCCACTTCCGCGCTTGCTACAAAAAGTGCTTTGTAATTAAATCTGTGCGTGTCGCAAAGGCGCTCAAAGTGTTTCAAGAGATGCGCAGCACGTGGCCACTGTGTTTACATGTCCGAAAGCGTTGGAAGCTAAAGAACGAATGAACGGCGGCGCTTTGGGTTTTCCAACGACTTTGGACGAGTAGGAATGACACGGGTATAGCTCGTCAGGGGGGGAAGAGGTACGTTTGATGACTTTCCACATGTCGTGGAACTGTTGGTTGAAGACGTTGTACTGCAGTGGCAAATCCAAAGGCACCCAACGTACACTACTTTCCAGTTGGCCTCTTGCGACACCAGATTTTAAGGCGAGAAACAAAGGCAAATCTGCTGAACATATTACAGGACTTGCAGATGAGAGAACAACTCAAATGACGTAGAAAGGAACACTGATGCGGGCCAACATTTGCTGCTAGTAGCAGAAGCTACAGAACCTATATGTCATAACAATTCAGCAAAAGGTGAACGGTTTATATAACAGAACGTCCAGGTGCATCCACCGGCGGCAGCACTGTTTCAAGGCAACATGACGCAGATAGTAGTTCCGCTTTGTCACAAGTGTTTCCAGCGACTTCCAAGCAGACAACTCGCTACCGACAACCCGCTCCAGTTGTCACGCAGGGACACGTAGAGACACCCAGTAACTTCTGCACTAGGAAAAACTGTTAGTCACACGCATGTTTTAGACCAGACAGTGTGTGCTAAATGAGACAATGAGGGGGATGTCAACGACGGATCTGAACGTATGCTTTTGGATGCCACGCGAGAGTACTATACTAGAACTCGTGTATTGTAGGCAGCAGAATTGATGAGGCGCTCTTCTGCTGTATTTCATCCCTGTCTTTCTCGAGGATTTTAAAAAACCAAGAAGAATTAAGCAGCGCGTTCTTTAGGTGACACCTATACTCGGTGAGAATGCATTGTGCACCTGCATACGTATGTACATTTCGTCACAAATATATAGGCGCTACTCTTGAACCTAGAACACGTCTCAGCTCTTTAAGCTGAAGCACGTTCAATGAATATAATATTGGTTACGTCAGCGGACGTGTTCTAGCGATAGAAGACTTCTAGTTTGACTGCAGCTTCTGGAAGAATTTCTGCGTGTCCACTCGCATCCGGTGGTACTTGGAGCGAAGGAGTTGCACAGGTAGAAAGTGCAATGAAAATGGTAGCTAATCTCTGAGACAAAAAGAACTGCACTGGTGCCTGCAAGGCCCAAACGTATAAACTGGCTGGGGAACGCTCTACGAATTTGTCATCCTGGACAAAATGTCTTGCAGTTTTTGCGGTTTTACGAGGAAGGCGTGGGACCTCTCGTCTGTGTATTTGTCTAGGAAGAGCGGAAAGCCAGACATGAAGCCGACAAAAGAACAGCTTCGCAATGATCTTTTTCTAAAAGGCTGTTTGGCTGGAAGAAAATGAATGGACGAGGCGAGACGGGACACGCAGACAGGCATGTATCGACGAGGCGAAATTGTACATTCAGAAAGTCATGTATCTTTAAGACTTTTCAGTGCAAAGTCAGTTGATCCCCCTTCACGGGAGATGCAATGCGGGGAGATTTTGGCGTGACTCCTGAAGAAAACTGTATTGATATGGTGCGTACAACCACCAACATGTTCATGACTAAATCAAGGTGACAACGTCCTCTAGGTGTTAGAGGGTTACGATTTGGTAAGCTACAATTCGCGTCACTGATCAGTGGTATGACGGCCATGAGGCAGACATGTTAGTCCTTGATGTCGGTTCCAACATGAATATTAAATTCCCAGCTTGCCATTCATTAGGTGCGGTCGCACCTTCCCTACTACCAACGGATGATGTGTGACACCCGGATATGACTGCGTACTTTGTGGCAGACCATATGCACTTTAGAAGTTGATTCGAAGAGAAAGTCTGCCAGCTTCCACGATCCCTCCCTCGCGGTACGGATTTGTCGACAGATTGCAAAATAACTAGGGAAAACGCGCGCGGTGTAATGAGCGGCAAACGTTTTGTGCACCTTAACCTTGCAATTACCATGGATCTGCCGTACCACTGGCACTATACAAAACGGACGCGTGGGCAACATAAGAGAAATCTATCCAGGCTCCTTAAACACAGCATATTCTGGGTGGAGTGTCGGCACTAGGCCGGTATGTAGTTGGATGTGTCCGTGGCATGTTCCCTCACAAGGCCATTGGATACAAGAAAATACAGATACTTTTCCAATAAGGTAAGAGATAACGCAGTATTCCGTCATCCGCTATGCCTGTACCATGGGACAGAAAGTATATGTTTGCAGCTCTCCTCGAACTGACGCGTAAGCCATGGCAATACTCACGTGCGATCAAGTGCTCAAATGGCTGAAGGGGTGAAAGGTGTACTACGTATGTAGTTTTTTGTCGCTTGCGACCGGGCGACGTGTATGCAGCTTGAGGTCAGGGCACCCGCAAGGGACAGGGAATTGCGCAGATAGGCTTCTCATCTCGGACAACGTAGTCAAAGGGGTTCAAGGCGTTTTTGCCTTACGCCTGACTCCGCTAACGGGACTGCACCCTTCATTTGGATCTTGCAACCTTTTCCTGATATCGTACTGTGAGAAAGAACCAGACGCACTTGTTAGTCGTTTGTGTGTAGCTAACGGTCAGGATCGTTCAATGTTTTAGACCTCCGTTTTTGTCAGTGCGTGTGAAGGGGCGCGGGAGAGAACTGGAAGGTTAGGAAGGCCCTTCCTCGATCGACAATATTGTATGTGCACATCTCACGTTGCACCGCAGGTGGGTGGGATCGAGGAGAAGAGAAACAGAATATTGACAAGCATGCGCCGCATAGGTGTATCCGAGGTTGATATACTTGAATGAAAAGAGACGGCTCTCATTAGCGTGCATATCTTTTATCCAAGGTAGGCATATGCAGTGATTTTTTTTTCATTCGCTTGTGAAGCAACGATTGATGGCAGAGACACACCAGAAGTGCAGAGGACAGGGAATTCACATCAAGCGCTGAGCGTCTATAATCTTTGGAGCCCGAGGGAGTCCGTGGAGCAAAGGGTCAGAAAGACATGCTTTACAAAAGAGCAGATGAGGTCGAAAGGTGCTCGAAAACGTTTCCGAAAGAGCCTGATATTGCTTGAATGCATTGAACACATTGCTGCTGTACTAGGGCTCAGAGGCGTTCATTTCTTGAATGTTTAAATGCGGATATCTTTGCGCGACAAAAGAGCATGCTAACAGCGCACTAGGGCTTTATGAACTGCAAAAAAGCGTCTTTGGATTTCGCCGAGTTATTTCTGTTCTCTGAGGCAGGACTGCATAGGGAGACTTTAATAACGCAGCTGGATGGGCAAACGTACTACGATTCCTCGTCGTACTCCTTGGTGGAGCAAAATGCGGAGGTAGAGAAGAATGATGGGACTATAACGATTTGTATTTTGCTAAGACAAACCCAAAGCGTGGCTAGGTGAATTGCAGAGCGCTTGCAGGTTTGCCGGTTTGCGTGCGGCTCCTGACTGGGAGAACCTTGGCCTTAGGATGAGCCCGAACGCGACAAAGACAAGGCAGACTTTAGCGGGACACTGTTGGTTCCAGCGTACTGCCGGCACGGGGACCGCCGTTAGTCAGCGATAGTGGATAGGAAATTTCCGTTTCGACCTTTGTATGAATGCGTATATACAACAGGCATGTGGGTTTCTATACGTGGGTAAGCAAGCGTAGTGCTTCAGACGGGTACCTTACATTCCCAGCACTCGATGCCGTTAAACATTTATGCAATTTGGAGCTGCTTTTTGCCGTGAATGGTAAACCGAAGCTTTGACTACAAGTAACGCTGTTGTATGGCTCTGACGCGCTTTACACTCGCCACATTTTTATATCATACCCCAATTTTTTTAGCAGGACAAGCGGACGTAGTCTGGAGTGATAATGAGCGGCCGCGATGCTGTGCCTTTGAACACCAGGTCCTCCTGGTGAATCCTCATCCGGTGCATCAGAATCTCTGACAGTCTTGAAATGATGTGCTTGAACTCGTTTGAGGTGTCAAATTCTACCAGATCTGTGCACTGTTTGTTTGCACATAGTCACGTGCTGTCCGTACAGAACAATTCGTACTTTCACGGAACAACGTGCCCTTGTAGCCACGGGCACGTTGTAACAAGTTTCTGCATACTACGGCCTCATTAGAGGCACCAACAATTCTCCGGAGGTGATAGTACAGCCTCTCGCGTTGGAGGTTTGCCCTTTAGGCGTCGTGTTAGTCACCGATTGCATACAGGAACTGGTGAGGACATCGGAATTAGCTCGAGGACGTGGGCTTGCAAAGAAAGACTTCATATGTGCGCTCGATAACGCTACAGTTTTATATTAGTTAATATATAAACGTCGAAACTTAAGCTGCACAAGAAGATACTATAGGTAGAGCCGCACCTTTATAAAGCATTCGTTTGAGAAGTGTTTAGCTCTACATTTTGCTCTTGTGTCGTTTGAAGCTCTTCCAGCGCGTCCACCCAGTGCCATGATACTGCTTGTGTACCTTTCAGTCTTTCCCTTCTCGTCATATTGGTAAAAACCGGCGTGAAGGGCAGATGTCGCAGAAAGGAATTAACAGGAAGAGACGTGATGTTATTCATTCCCGGATGCACGGCAGAATAGAGGTGCACTTAATGGAAAGGGGGTACATTGAGCCAATGCCTGTCCGGGCGTTCGCTGCGAATCACGCTTTGCTCCAGTGTGTAGCAACACACGGCTCGACAGAAAAAGCATTTTTCTTTCGCCCGATCTCATGCAGAAATGAACTCTGTGTATCATCTCTAAATCAGTTCCTAGGTCTGGTTGCAACACCGAGCGCCGCAGTAGAGAAAAATTGTGTTCTTTTAGGAATTTTTCTTTTGACTGGTAGACACGGAAACACATGTCCTAATTCTTATGTCATGGCGCGACGGTGCATAGGGCCGTTCTTGTTGCCGAATGGACTGCATTATCTCGCCAGCTACGGGTAATAACCGAGACCGTAGAATCGCTGGCGTCTGTGAGCTATTGAGCTTAGATTTAAGCGATTGAGAGCTTAGAATTTGTCACAGTTGCGTTAAAGTGAGGGGGGGCTCTGTAGTTCTCCTGCACTGCTGATCGTAGCAAGCTGTATACAGTATGAGACTCCATATTTTGGAAATTAGGCGACGCCGACGTAGGATTAACGTACTGCACAAGGAACGACAACTCGAAGGAAATTACGTGCAAATCTGCTTTAGCATTGTGTTTGTTAAGAAGCGCTGAATAGACCTGTGGCTAAAGTCGTGTCCGGCGGCTATTCTGCCCTTTATCACCTGGGACGAGACAGGATGACTGTTCGAGGGTACGAGTCCAGCAGTGTCTATGAAAGCACACTTACTACGCCTATGCAACATTCATCTCTAATAAGAAAGACATTCTTCACAATAGTGAACCAGAACACGTTTGTACCTCGTGTTAGACTGAAGGATGATGACCCTAAAGCTCCTGGTTCTTTGAAGGAGCAGATGTACTTTCATTGGAAGCTTGCGGTGCTATACGTGGCAGAAGGATGCCGGTTAGAGACATGAACATTGTCCGTTGGAATGCTGGTATGATGCACGCTGCTCGGTATTCAACGATTGCCACGGATCCGGTGGTAATTCTGCGAAGGACACGAAAACAGTAGTGTTAGAGGAAGACATACTGAATGGTGAAGAAATGTCCGCTTATTTCTTTCATCCAGGGAGAAGTTACCAGAGGGTTCTCCCGACGACCGGTTGACAGAAGGTGTTGCGGCGGGGGGGAATGCTTAACACTCGCAACGAAACTAGGAAGCACCCTCGAGCAAACAAACTTGTGCGTTCACACGCAGCTCACAGTAAGTACAAACCGATGCAAGGAAACATGCTTTTAAGAAAAGACGCGATAAACGCAGTGCTCTAGCCCGTTAACTCATGTATAAAAGTTTGCTCTGATAAGGTCTGAAAAAAATGAGGAGCCACAAACCGCTGAGTGCTTAACGCTTTAAGTTTGCTAAGTTTGCTAAGTTAAGTTTGCTCTGATAAGGTCTGAAAAAAATGAGGAGCCACAAACCGCTGAGTGCTTAACGCTTTAATTAAAAGACCGCTTGTTGCGTTGGTGTAGTAGTAGGCCTGCTGGACACACGGTTGGCTATCGTGACGTAGGAAGAGAGCTAATTTTGTTGGCTGTTAAATCCCCTAAGTCTACCCATACATATCACATCGTTTTGTTGGAGGACATCTGAATGCAGGCCCCAGAGTGATTGCCACGCAGAGGACAGCCACAGTGTACAGTGCTTTTGAATTTGTCGCCTTGAATAGTGTCGTCTATTTACTCTGCATGTGAGTAGCGTTCAAGGAGGATACATTCTTTCTCCTGCTTGGGGGACTATGCTCCGCCGACACACTTGTGTTGCCGCGCAGGTGCTTGGCGCACTGGAGAGGAATCACACTTAGTGCACACCACCGTGGGGGGGTGATGGAGTAATACTCTTTGGGAATGGTGAGTTGAGATTTCTTCGAGCTACGGGAGGATTATAGTACGTCTGCGTTGCAACTTCGCAGGTGGCGCGTGATACTGCGGGTTTTCAATGAAGCCTTTACTGCAGTTTCCTGCGGGAGCACGAGGCTGAAGCAGGTTGAATTTCGTCCGCGATTGTCCTCCGAGACCAGCATTTATGTTGTTAACCAGTGGTCCAAAATCAGCTACACAAGTCGTTTTTTGATAACATCATTCTAGGCGCTCTCTGAAGGTGTGCAGCGCCATGGTTATTTGTATGCTTCTGTTGGCCGTCACATTTGTCGTGAGTGATGCACCTGTTGTGCAGTGCTCTTAGTCGGATGCGTGCAAAACGTGTGCAGCACATTTAACGGATTAACTCTGTATGCCTGCCTTGACCGACATGGAAGGATCGTAGACTAACGATGTGACAAAAGCTCAGGAAGGACTTCTGCAGATGCGTGACTGCTGACCAGAGCAATGACGGCGAACGCGTTCTATATTACGCAGATGGTAGAATGTCTCTGTTTCTGCCCTACAGGCTGTATATGCTCATCTGTTGCATCGCACCGTGGACGTCAACCAAGTGATGTAACGTAATGTTGAAAAGTCTGGAATGTCCTCAGGAAGATGGCAGTGCGAGAAGGACCAGACGAGAGCACATCGCAAAGGTAAACAGTCAAACACACCCATGCAGTGTTGCTAGTATATGGATGATTATACATTCGGCGGCAGACGAGAAACGGAAGCATTGCGTAGTATAGGCGTGTTTCTTGCTCAAGAAAAAGTATTAATTGTGCATTTGATGGATCAGCGGCCACAATGTGGTTTGGGTTCAAAGTGCTTTTCTCTTTTTGGCCATGATTCTTCAACTGAATTCCACATGCTGCCTTCCTGTGCCAAACAGCTTCCCGCAGATACAGTAGTTTCCAGTGTATAGAAAGATGAACATGCGATCGATGTGGATCCTGACATCCAGCGCACGTTTTTTTGGCCGGTGCCGTCGGCACTGCCTGAGTTTTGAAGTTGGGTTGACCGCAGTCTTTCCGTGTCTGTAAAAGGATGAATGCCTACGTCGGGGAGAGAACGTTTGGATGGGGAAGTCTACTGCATTTCAATGAGAGGCAACACACACATAAATGCTTTAAACCTCACTGAAACAAGCACGATAGTGCACAACGTAAACAAGGTTTTGCAACTAAGCTTTATTTACATTCAGCAAGAGCAGGTCATTGGACTCCACGAAGAGCATTGACTTGATTTCATCCACGGCTGGTAAACCGCCATAGAAATGCAAGCTACTGGATGGCCTTGACTATTTCGCTAACGACTGGACCACGTGTGCCAAGTAACCAGAAATCCACAGCTTTATTACTTCTTTGAAAGGCATACAGATGCCGCAAACCACCTAAAGGTCACTTCGCGTGTCGATGAGCATAAAATCGTCCTGTGGCTAAAGTCGTGTCCGGCGGCTATTCTGCCCTTTATCACCTGGGACGAGACAGGATGACTGTTCGAGGGTACGAGTCCAGCAGTGTCTATGAAAGCACACTTACTACGCCTATGCAACATTCATCTCTAATAAGAAAGACATTCTTCACAATAGTGAACCAGAACACGTTTGTACCTCGTGTTAGACTGAAGGATGATGACCCTAAAGCTCCTGGTTCTTTGAAGGAGCAGATGTACTTTCATTGGAAGCTTGCGGTGCTATACGTGGCAGAAGGATGCCGGTTAGAGACATGAACATTGTCCGTTGGAATGCTGGTATGATGCACGCTGCTCGGTATTCAACGATTGCCACGGATCCGGTGGTAATTCTGCGAAGGACACGAAAACAGTAGTGTTAGAGGAAGACATACTGAATGGTGAAGAAATGTCCGCTTATTTCTTTCATCCCCAGGGGAAAATTACCCGAGGGTTCTCCCGACGACCGGTTGACAGAAGATGTTGCGGCGGGAGGGAATGCTTAACACTCGCAACGGAACTACGAAGCACCCTCGAGCAAACAGACTTGTGCGTTCACACGCAGGTCACAGTAAGTACAAACCGATGCACGGAAACATGCTTTTAAGAAAAGACGCGATAAACACAGTGCTCTAGCCCGTTAACTCATGTATAAAAGTTTGCTCTGATAAGGTCTGAAAAAAATGAGGAGCCACAAACCGCTGAGTGCTTAACGCTTTAAGTAAAAGACCGCTTGTTGCGTTGGTGTAGTAGTAGGCCTGCTGGACACACGGTTGGCTATCGTGACGTAGGAAGAGAGCTAATTTTGTTGGCTGTTAAATCCCCTAAGTCTACCCATACATATCACATCGTTTTGTTGGAGGACATCTGAATGCAGGCCCCAGAGTGATTGCCACGCAGAGGACAGCCACAGTGTACAGTGCTTTTGAATTTGTCGCCTTGAATAGTGTCGTCTATTTACTCTGCATGTGAGTAGCGTTCAAGGAGGATACATTCTTTCTCCTGCTTGGGGGACTATGCTCCGCCGACACACTTGTGTTGCCGCGCAGGTGCTTGGCGCACTGGAGAGGAATCACACTTAGTGCACACCACCGTGGGGGGGTGATGGAGTAATACTCTTTGGGAATGGTGAGTTGAGATTTCTTCGAGCTACGGGAGGATTATAGTACGTCTGCGTTGCAACTTCGCAGGTGGCGCGTGATACTGCGGGTTTTCAATGAAGCCTTTACTGCAGTTTCCTGCGGGAGCACGAGGCAGAAGCAGGTTGAATTTCGTCCGCGATTGTCCTCCGAGACCAGCACTTATGTTGTTAACCAGTGGTCCAAAATCAGCTACACAAGTCGTTTTTTGATAACATCATTCTAGGCGCTCTCTGAAGGTGTGCAGCGCCATGGTTATTTGTATGCTTCTGTTGGCCGTCACATTTGTTGTGAGTGATGCACCTGTTGTGCAGTGCTCTTAGTCGGATGCGTGCAAAACGTGTGCAGCACATTTAACGGATTAACTCTGTATGCCTGCCTTGACCGACATGGAAGGATCGTAGACTAACGATGTGACAAAAACTCAGGAAGGACTTCTGCAGATGCGTAGCTGTTGACCAGAGCAATGACGGCGAACGCGTTCTATATTACGCAGATGGTAGAATGTCTCTGTTTCTGCCCTACAGGCTGTATATGCTCATCCGTTGCATCTCACCGTGGACGTCAACCAAGTGATGTAACGTAATGTTGAAAAGTCTGGAATGTCCTCAGGAAGATGGCAGTGCGAGAAGGACCAGACGAGAGCACATCGCAAAGGTAAACAGTCAAACACACCCGTGCAGTGTTGCTAGTATATGGATGATTATACATTCGGCGGCAGACGAGAAACGGAAGCATTGCGTAGTATAGGCGTGTTTCTTGCTCAAGAAAAAGTATTAATTGTGCATTTGATGGATCAGCGGCCACAATGTGGTTTGGGTTCAAAGTGCTTTTCTCTTTTTGGCCATGATTCTTCAACTGAATTCCACATGCTGCCTTCCTGTGCCAAACAGCTTCCCGCAGATACAGTAGTTTCCAGTGTATAAAAAGATGAACATGCGATCGATGTGGATCCTGACATCCAGCGCACGTTTTTTTGGCCGGTGCCGTCGGCACTGCCTGAGTTTTGAAGTTGGGTTGACCGCAGTCTTTCCGTGTCTGTAAAAGGATGAATGCCTACGTCGGGGAGAGAACGTTTGGATGGGGAAGTCTACTGCATTTCAATGAGAGGCAACACACACATAAATGCTTTAAACCTCACTGAAACAAGCACGATAGTGCACAACGTAAACAAGGTTTTGCAACTAAGCTTTATTTACATTCAGCAAGAGCAGGTCATTGGACTCCACGAAGAGCATTGACTTGATTTCATCCACGGCTGGTAAACCGCCATAGAAATGCAAGCTACTGGATGGCCTTGACTATTTCGCTAACGACTGGACCACGTGTGCCAAGTAACCAGAAATCCACAGCTTTATTACTTCTTTGAAAGGCATACAGATGCCGCAAACCACCTAAAGGTCACTTCGCGTGTTGATGAGCAGAAATCGTCCTGTGGCTAAAGTCGTGTCCGGCGGCCATTCTGCCCTTTATCTCCTGGGATGAGACAGGATGACTGTTCGAGGGTACGAGTCCAGCAGGGTCTATGAAAGCACACTTACTACGCCTATGCAACATTCATCTCTAAAGAAAGACATTTTTCACAATAGTGAACCAGAACACGTTTGTACCTCGTGTTAGACTGAAGGGCGATGACCCTAACGCTCCTGGTTTTTTGAAGGAGCAGTTGGACTTTCATTGGAAGCTTGCGGTGCTGTACGTGGCAGAAGGATGCCGGTTAGAGACATGAACATTGTCCGTTGGAATGCTGGTATGATGCACACTGCTCGGTGTTCAACGATTGCCACGGATCCGGTGGTAATTCTGCGAAGGACACGAAAACAGTAGTGTTAGAGGAAGACATACTGGATGGTGAAGAAATGTCCGCTTATTTCTTTCATCCAGGGAGAAGTTACCAGAGGGTTCTCCCGACGACCGGTTGACAGAAGGTGTTGCGGCGGGGGGGAATGCTTAACACTCGCAACGAAACTAGGAAGCACCCTCGAGCAAACAAACTTGTGCGTTCACACGCAGCTCACAGTAAGTACAAACCGATGCAAGGAAACATGCTTTTAAGAAAAGACGCGATAAACGCAGTGCTCTAGCCCGTTAACTCATGTATAAAAGTTTGCTCTGATAAGGTCTGAAAAAAATGAGGAGCCACAAACCGCTGAGTGCTTAACGCTTTAAGTAAAAGACCGCTTGTTGCGTTGGTGTAGTAGTAGGCCTGCTGGACACACGGTTGGCTATCGTGACGTAGGAAGAGAGCTAATTTTGTTGGCTGTTAAATCCCCTAAGTCTACCCATACATATCACATCGTTTTGTTGGAGGACATCTGAATGCAGGCCCCAGAGTGATTGCCACGCAGAGGACAGCCACAGTGTACAGTGCTTTTGAATTTGTCGCCTTGAACAGTGTCGTCTATTTACTCTGCATGTGAGTAGCGTTCAAGGAGGATACATTCTTTCTCCTGCTTGGGGGAGTATGCTCCGCCGACGCACTTGTGTTGCCGCGCAGGTGCTTGGCGCACTGGAGAGGAATCACACTTAGTGCACACCACCGTGGGGGGGTGATGGAGTAATACTCTTTGGCAATGGTGAGTTGAGATTTCTTCGAGCTACGGGAGGGTTATAGTACGTCTGCGTTGCAACTTCGCAGGTGGCGCGTGATACTGCGGGTTTTCAATGAAGCCTTTACTGCAGTTTCCTGCGGGAGCACGAGGCAGAAGCAGGTTGAATTTCGTCCGCGATTGTCCTCCGAGACCAGCACTTATGTTGTTAACCAGTGGTCCAAAATCAGCTACACAAGTCGTTTTTTGATAACATCATTCTAGGCGCTCTCTGAAGGTGTGCAGCGCCATGGTTATTTGTATGCTTCTGTTGGCCGTCACATTTGTTGTGAGTGATGCACCTGTTGTGCAGTGCTCTTAGTCGGATGCGTGCAAAACGTGTGCAGCACATTTAACGGATTAACTCTGTATGCCTGCCTTGACCGACATGGAAGGATCCTAGACTAACGATATGACAAAAGCTCAGGAAGGACTTCTGCAGATGCGTGACTGCTGACCAGAGCAATGACGGCGAACGCGTTCTATATTACGCAGATGGTAGAATGTCTCTGTTTCTGCCCTACAGGCTGTATATGCTCATCCGTTGCATCTCACCGTGGACGTCAACCAAGTGATGTAACGTAATGTTGAAAAGTCTGGAATGTCCTCAGGAAGATGGCAGTGCGAGAAGGACCAGACGAGAGCACATCGCAAAGGTAAACAGTCAAACACACCCGTGCAGTGTTGCTAGTATATGGATGATTATACATTCGGCGGCAGACGAGAAACGGAAGCATTGCGTAGTATAGGCGTGTTTCTTGCTCAAGAAAAAGTATTAATTGTGCATTTGATGGATCAGCGGCCACAATGTGGTTTGGGTTCAAAGTGCTTTTCTCTTTTTGGCCATGATTCTTCAACTGAATTCCACATGCTGCCTTCCTGTGCCAAACAGCTTCCCGCAGATACAGTAGTTTCCAGTGTATAAAAAGATGAACATGCGATTGATGTGGATCCTGACATCCAGCGCACGTTTTTTTGGCCGGTGCCGTCGGCACTGCCTGAGTTTTGAAGTTGGGTTGACCGCAGTCTTTCCGTGTCTGTAAAAGAATGAATGCCTACGTCGGGGAGAGAACGTTTGGATGGGGAAGTCTACTGCATTTCAATGAGAGGCAACACACACATAAATGCTTTAAACCTCACTGAAACAAGCACGATAGTGCACAACGTAAACAAGGTTTTGCAGCTAAGCTTTATTTACATTCAGCAAGAGCAAGTAATTGGACTCCACGAAGAGCATTGACTTGATTTCATCCACGGCTGGTGAACCGCCATAGAAATGCAAGCTACTGGATGGCCTTGACTATTTCGCTAACGACTGGACCACGTGTGCCAAGTAACCAGAAATCCACAGCTTTATTACTTCTTTGAAAGGCATACAGATGCCGCAAACCACCTAAAGGTCACTTCGCGTGTTGATGAGCAGAAATCGTCCTGTGGCTAAAGTCGTGTCCGGCGGCCATTCTGCCCTTTATCTCCTGGGATGAGACAGGATGACTGTTCGAGGGTACGAGTCCAGCAGTGTCTATGAAAGCACACTTATCAGGTGTCGCAGTCAGACGGTCATGAGCAGGAATCTGGTTGCAAATTTCGTTAAGAAATACTAGAGAGCGATCGTGCGCACTAACACATTTCCTGCAAAGGTTGATTTCTGGCGCTGGGATTTTATTTTACGGAAGCACGTCTACAGTGGAAGCACGTAGATTTCATTGCTGTGCGAGGGCAGGACGTGACAGCAAAGGTCTGGAAACAGTAAGTCGAAAGTATACGTTCACTGACGTTTGGTTTTCTGGCTGGTGCCGCCATGGGGACTTAGAGAGACAGACGCACCACAAGATCCCTGTTGGAAAAAATGTGGACTAGCGGAGCTGCGTAGATTCCATTGGAAGGAATCGTGTAACCTTCGCTGTTCACAAAAGCAACCTGAAGCTGCCGTCTCGTTTAGTGCTGTCCAGAAGCTAGAAGCATGTAAAGATACCGTGCCAGTATATGTAGAGAGGATAAGGTTATTCAGCAACACGGTTTCCTCGGAGCAGGGTGCACTGTGATAATAGTGCAGGGATTTGGCGTTTTGGCAAGGCAGCTGTGCTAGGAGACGACGTGCAGCGGTGCAAGGAGACAACTCATGGGTTTGTATCTGTGTGCGCATACTGGATGCCTCATGAAGATAGACGTAAGCAAATGTAACTGATGGTTGAAGCTATCTAAACAAGGATGTTGAACATTTGACGGCAAAGGCCGATTTGTACTTTGAGTAGAACCCAACTCAAAGGCACTGTCGCGTTGCGCTAATTCTTTGTTTGCCGTGTGGCGGAGCTATGGGCACTTAGTGGAAGAGTCTGGAAAAAGGTTGCCGAAACAATTTTGGAGGATATGTGTGGGTCACCCCGAATAGAATGAGCGCAATACAGAAGAAGCTACGTAGTTCACCAACAGCACACCCATTCAAATTCTCTGCGACACTCTATTGGTACAAAAGCTGCATAAGGCGCTAAAGTTTTGCTTGGCGTCAGTGACGGAGGAGCCGCTGTCTAGCTCGGGAAACTTCAAAGAAGTTCCACGCCTTTGATCGGGCTGTGTCACTGGACGTCCCCTTGAGCTAGAACAAAGCCGGTTTCAATTACAGATCGTTTGGATTTACAATTTTCGCATCTTTCCTTGCTGTTTTGAAGGCAGCCGTTCTCTGGTAAGTTCAGGGCTCGCAGGGCCTTGTGTTAGCACTGTTTTCTAATGTGGTTGTGCTAAGTGTGCATTGCGAGAAGCGACTGACGGATTGGCGAGGCCTGTAAACAGCATGGCTCTGGATCAGGTTGCTGTTCGTGCTGGGGACCCGAGAGCAGATAACATGCTAGGAAAGGCTGCCCGACAACCAGCAAATTACGCATAACTTTTGTAACGTCGGAGCGTCCACTAACGTCGTCGAGGAATCACTTTCTCGCGTGCAAATAGATGCAAATGCTAAAATATATATATAGAGGCTAAAACGGCTGTGGCAGTGTATCTTCTAAGCGGCTGTGAAAAAATGAGGTGAGCAGACGCTACCTCTAGTTAATCTGTGTATATGAACAGAGGCGTTTCAGTTAATGCAGAATTACCGAGAAAGGCATACTGGTTCCCACAGCCTTGCTCCACAGATGCATTTTTGAGAGAACAAAACACTGAACTCGAAAGCGTAGTAAAGCACACTTAACTTTATTAATCATTGAGTAAGGCGTATGCATCAGTTCTTCATTATGTTCTTCCCCGACGCAAGGACGCAACCCGGTAGCACCACCGGGCTTACGCTACGCCTCCCTTCTAAGCTGTTGTCCGGGTCATGCAGACGTATGTCACGATTACCGCACAAACTGGAAAGTACACTCTGTTGAAAAGACACTTGGAAAGCCGCTCAGAGCGTTCACAAAAGCTGGTTCTCTTCATGATATAACTTCATGCAGAAAGGCTCAATCATAGTGGAACTGACTCGAGCCTTCACTAGGTCTGATTGAGTAGACCCGAGCTAATTACAGCAACGCTTCCAGTTCTTCTGAAGGAGTGCACAACGGAATTGGTATTTGCCAGAGTAAAGTCGTCAGGAACAGGGACGATGCTGAGGTGTTCGAGGCTGCAGCCTGTACTTCGAGAGCCCAGGAGGCGGTGAGAAATGGAAGTAACGCAGTACTCTCGTACGCACTCCACCATAACCCGTATATCGCAGCGACTGATTCAAAGGCAGAATACAGAAGCGTCAAACTTCAACTTCTTTTCCGTTCGCTTTGGAGAAGGAAATCTGTGAGTGCATGGGAAAAACAGGAAGCTGTGAGAAATAAATGGTAGAAGACGAACAGATAGAGACCTGCAGCTGCGAGGGATTTGCTGAGACACACTGAAAGTCGGATGTTAACAGCAAGGTAACTATACTTGGCCTCATCTCGACGCCTCACATATACCGGAACATCTGCAGCAGTTAATCTCTTTCCTGCCTTGCTGCATGGCGCGTCTCCCAGTAAATACTGGGTTCTGATTGATTTCGAGCTGACATGTGGGCAGTTTATCTGGAACTGTGAATCGTGTGCAAAAGAATTAATGAACAGGCAGTGCAGACAGCCACGTATTGTGGCGAATGAATTTCTGGTTAGGCTGAAAAAACACGATAGTTACCTGCGCTGTTCGCCTGTATTGTACAACTGATTTGGAGTGAGTACCATTGAAAGGCGACACCGAGGAGTACACAACACTCTTTTAACGTGTCAGCGCCTAACCATTAGAACAGCGACAGCGTCAATATATTGGCCTGGGCTGCCTTCCGACAAGCCTCTCGTATAAAGCCTTCTTGGTCTATCTAGACAAGTGCGGCTTGGGGAGTCATCTGAGGTAGCATGTAACGTCGGCAAGATGCCGAGTCTGTCAAATCGAAATAGGTGTTTTCCCATGATCAAAGGTTCCAATGCAACTGCAAAACCGGACGAAGCCTTTGGACACTGTTTCTTCCCCGCTCTCGAAGCCACAAACAAAACCTCTAAAACAAGAGCTTCGGGTCATGTTGCATGTGTGTGTATGAATCTGAACATCACTTGCTCAAGCTGTAGCTCATGTGGCTTCCTAAAAGTGAATAGGCAGTAGAACTGTCCTCAATGTTTTATGCAAGTGAGAGACTGACGGTGAAATTTTGTAATTTGCTCTACTATAAGAGAGTGCTTTTGAGATGACTGCACTTTGTCTACGAGGGAGGAAACCTGCAGAGTCTACAACTGCAAAAGTTTGGAGGTTCCCGTTTGTTAAAACAACGTGAAGCTCAACAGCAGAGAGTCTTGAGCATACCAGCAAAGGAAGGCTGCCAGATGTCTTTGTTTATGTTCCGCGTCGACTGCGTACTGCGACGTGTACATCCCTCTTTCCTATTTCACGGAGCACTGTGCACTTTCTCCGTCCACATTAGGTGAGTGTCAAACCTCACACCGGTTCAGTGAACTGGCGACTAGCTTTCCTATGGAGCGTTGGGAGGCGTCGCCTTCTGATCTATTCAAACCATAGATATACGTAAGAAACAACATGACAGGCTATCCGATCAAATCAACAACTACCTTTCAGTTGCATTCGACGGGACAAACATTTCACCTTGCGTCCTTCCCTCCTTTGTTGCGTCGGCAGCAACGCTGACAACCTT
>CATKUM010000130.1:169840-215643 GCA_949786405.1 Onychomys arenicola | reverse complement strand
CAAGCGTGCGTGGGAAGGCTGGAGGAGAGAAGCGTCATGGTAGCCAGAAACAAAAGTTTGTAAGCACTATTCTTTGAATGCTTTGGCATGCGTCAACCTTCCTGCTTAATTGGCAACTTCGTCCGCGGTTTGGAATTTTCCCTGACTTGCTCAGAACTACTTCAGTGGACGCTCTTGTTTAAAAACGTGATACCTGTTTCCGGTCATTCCGTGTTGCGCGCTGCTCGAATTGTGAAACTCACGTGTGCTCAGAGCGCAGTACGTCAAGACAACGTCTGTTTGTTTTTCTCCTAATAGAGGACAGCTGCGTCAAGTCAGTGTAACGGACGACAGAGACGGCTAGCGATTTATGAGTGGCATGTCATGTGTGACCATATAAGCCTATGCGATGTTCTCCATTTTCACGACACTAGAGAAATTAGAAGCGTGCAGGATTGTGCGCTACGTCTGTGGTAGAAAACAACAGGGGATTTGTGAAAGAAGGATGATAACCTGGTATGCAAGCAAATGCGTTGCGGCATCCGCAATTACCCCAATCGCCCGCGTTAATACGGGAGCTATTCAACGTTGCCTGAAAGGCAGGCGTGAACAACTGCCTTTCTCCTGACATACAGAGGGTAGACACGTTCAATATTCTGCAGCAACCGCGATGTTGTTTAACGAAAAGCAGGAAACTGCCGTAGGACCTCTGGAGGCCTCTCAACAAGCAAACATCCATAGAGAGTACAACGCGGAACAGCTTTATGCTGGAGTCAGGTTGACATAGCCGCAGTGGGTTGTTTCTGTTGGTACAGGATGTGGTACTACTATAGCCGCAACCTTTTCTGCAGCAAGTTGCGCTGGAGAATTTCTCTGCGCGGTAATTCGAAAGGAGTTTGGAGTTGCAGAGTACACTCTGACGCATTTCATGCGGAAGGAGGATTTCGAACGCATTGCAGGAAGGCGTCTTCTAGAGGGCCCCTACGTTGCCAGAGCATCTCAAGTACGGGGAATAGCGAATGTCTGCGGCTTACACCTAGTGCTGTGAAAGGTAGCACAGTCTGGTCCTTTCAGCGTAGAAGAGCAAAATAATCTGTACATTTACGTCTTACCTCTTCGTGTTTGACGGCGCTCACTATCTGCATACTTTGAACAAACTGTATTGTGTGAACTCATCACAGGCTTAACAAAATGTTTCTAGGCTATCGAAGCTTGTACACTCCGATAGTTCTGTCTGCTGACTCCAGGTTCCAGTACCATAGTTGTAGAAACGCCAGGCAGTCGCATAAACAGGATTTTCATGACGTACAGAAACATAGGCTCGCTGTGTATGACTATGCTGTGTGGCTGTCGCCCTGCAATTGAAGCGGTCACTGTCATGCGTGCCCTCACTGGCGCGGACGTTTGGTGCAGCCGCTTCAGCGAAACCACTGTCACTGAGGCTCTTCCCACGTGCTGAATGGGGCAAGGTGTCGCAAATCTCGAAATTCTAGAAAATAGGCGCATTGTCAAAAGGATGAAACTGCGTCTATCATGTTTAAGCAGGTATGAGGGCCAGCGTCAAACAAAGATAGTCAGTTCGCGGGCTCGCATTTTTGTAGCACTCTACGACATTATGTCGCAGCACCAACTGCAAGGGCCTGCTAGGTGGGGGCGCAAGCGCGTAGGACTGACGCTTGGGAAACCTACACAAGACTCCTACTTGTAAATCAGCTTCCAGTTGCGAACCGCCTGCAACTCGCGCTGTTCATTACAGAGGAGCACTATGATGCAGTCGGATGATAACGGGGTGACACGAACATATAGATCGCGCAGCAGCGCGCAAAGACGCGATATCATATGCAAGCAACAGTGGCTTGAAGCCGTTTCATCTCTGCCACTGGCAGAGGAAGCAATGTAGAGAACGGAACAATACACCAGAGACAAGTAAGCGTGTGTTGACACAATCGCAAAGGTGGCAGTGTTGCAGACGGAGCAATCTTCTGCACTGACGCCTCGCAGTGTCGGAAACAACAGGACAAGCCATGAGCACGGCCAGACAAGTCGACTCTTTAGAAATTTCTTTGCAGGGTTGGTGTCGACAATATCTCTGACGCCATTAGTTCATGCGTGCTGCAAGGGACCCGCATGCGGCCTTTCCATGCAGCAGGAATGTATACGCTGTACATGCTTCTGCTCAGCTAAAACCGACGGCAGCTGCTGGCGCTACTGATTGAATGCTGTGAGAAGTTTCCAGCTTCATGGACCCCTGTACTTTGCAGTCCTGCGTTTTCAACGTTCTACGCGGGCACTGCATTTATTCGTCTGTTGATATTTGTGACTGGTTCCGCTCCATTCCTCATCGCCTGTACTCAAATGGTAGCGTTTTCTGTGACAGACAAGACACCCCAAGAGACCGTAGGCGGAAGCATCTCCTGTTCAAGTCTAGAAGTCAGCTACACGCTCACTGAAGAAGCGCTGTCGCCAGCTCAGCATTAGGACGGAGGTGCTATGGGGAGGATGGATTCTCAACGGAAGACCGTGCAAAGTCTTGCGGACTTGCTGTGTATTTGCACAAATGTGTCTGCGCACTGCGAACCACTCAAAGGATGTGAAACAGCAGGACTATGACATTGTGACCATGGTGTTGCTCTTTCACTCACTGATGCACATCCTTGCGCAATGTACCTTACAAGAGTTAAAGCTCTAGCGTCTTCCTAGGGTCACTGAGCTGTACAGGACTTATGTGCTTCCTGGGATGAAAGGGGACATCCACGACACTTTTTCCACAATTAGTAACCTGAGTTGCACAAGTGTAAAGTAGTATAGTATGCAACAAAATGTAGAGTCAAGAAGAGACTAAGCACCTTTTTCACTGCAGATGTTTAGAGATCCTAGAAAAGATAGTGAGCTTAGAGTATTTCAGTCCGTAGGATGTACACGCAACGCCAGTGTGCGGTCAGAAAGTCCCCAAGAGTAGTTTCGTATACAAGGAGGTGCTTCCGGGTTGAAAGGGGGGAAACTTCTTGCAGTTGCTAAAAAGAGGGTAACTCATTGAAATACGCACATGACTGGAGGGCGGAGCAACATGTTCCGAGGGGTCCTTTTTTGTGACCAGCTCCAGGATGCTCAACTTTGAACTGACTTGAGCAGGTAATGCGAGCGAAGAAGGCGAGAGATGGGACGTCCTTGACGTTACGCTCCCATATGTAACAAGTTCAGATCTGGCGTTTCCTGACGCTTCGGAGTTAGAGGAAGCATTGTAGCAGGTGCGGAAGCTAGGTAGCATGCGGCGTACTGCGTAATTCGTTGCGGAATATTGATTGTGTGGTTGCATGGCAAAAGACGCTAGAAACTCTCCATTCTAGGTGCCATGTCGTTTACGCTACGTAGTATACCAATTTATGTGAATCGTAGCTTAATGTAAGAAATATACCTCGCATCACAAAAGTAACAACGTTCCGCATTCGGGATGGTACAGCTGGCCTCCAAGATAATGTCCATGTAGCTAGTGGGCCAAGTCACTGATTTAATTGAATTTTAATCCTCTACTGTTTTTCTGGGTTGTGGCCCCCATTGCGGCTTTCTTTAAAACAGGTAGCTGAATTACTAGGCGAAGGCGACCACGTGTTTGAGTCAGTCCAGAATTCGGCTCTTTTGTAGAAAGGGAAGATAAGACTGTAGCGTTGGGTTCAACTATCGCGAATAGTGCAGCAGGAAGGTGCCAATTGGCCTGTATCCTCGTGTCGCCGAGATAAGCTGTCTGAGTGGTTTTGGATCATGGAACACTTCACGCTTAACTCACTTGAGGCCTCCTAATCACAGTTATGGCATCTGTCATCCTTGCTGGTGACAGTTTGTAAATAGAGAAGCGAAGTGCGGGATCTAAGAACAAAAACCTTTTTGTAAAGGGTCAAATTCGACCCTGTTTGGAAAATATCCGGGCACCCCTACGTCCTTGCCAATTTGTGGGTACTCGCGCTGGGCCTGCTGTGCGTAACGTAACATTGCGTGCTCATCTCCTTCCTTGCTTGGAAACTTTATCATCAAAGTACTGCATCTGACAGAAAAAGACCCTCCTACAACATATATGTTGCTGACATGGGGAAGACTCAAAACTGCTTTCAGAAGACAAAACAGCCCTCCAATCCTGCAGATCTACAAACTGATCATGCCCGATTCACGGGGCAGCAACATTTGATTTAGTCGCAGCCCTTTTTCTTTTTGCAGATACGTTCGTATACATCGAGCTTGGAAGGATCAAACTCGACTTACCTGGCACCCGCGTCACGATAATGGAGGGCACCGCTCGACTAGGCAAAGTAGCTGCTTCTGGCTGCAGTATTTAGGTCGGGATGCATCTGTCATGTCGAAGGGTGGCGCTTTTTGTTGAAACTGCCTCTGCAGTTTTTTTTCTTCAGTATGTCCTTGACTTCAACGCTCTCGGCCTTTTGTGTATCTTGGAGAGAATGGCCTCCAGAATGCCAGTAGCTAAAACATGTATAACCACTGAGCTTCACACCAGAAGACGGGTGGAGTTTGGAGGGAGACACTACAGCTGCATCGATGTCAGCACATGGCACGTAATTCTTCTTACCATTCTCTCTACATAGGCAGGTTGAAAGCCGCTCCCCTCACCTTTTCTTTTTTAGAACAAAAATGTGTACAGGGCGCACTGAGTTTATAAGAACTATCAGTAAGCAGTACAGTTGCTATTTGATAGCAAGTCGTGGAGGAACTGGATAATTCCTGACAGGGTAGCGCCGGTACAAACTAAGACCTGCGCACTCGTGTCTTGTACTAGTACTACAACCCGTATATGGCACTTGTAAAGTGCCCTTATACTTCAGTTGTGCAGTGTGCAATGCTGTGAAACACTGGTAAATTAGAGATTGGTAAGGTGCTACTGATTCGCGATGCAGTGAATCATATAATATTCAAACACTTGACGTTTGCATTGATGGCCCAGACCTATCGAAGCGACAGCACGAACGCCTAAACCAACAAGGGTGGATGTCGATTACTGTCGCTTCGTCGCCCGCATGTGGCCTAAGGTCCTGTAGGCAGACATCCTTTGCCTTTGCCTCATGCAGGCGCCTGGCAGTGCGCCCGGACCGGTAGCTTTCTTTGCACGACAATGTCTGCAACACAGCTTCAAACTGGCCGCAGAACTCTCGGAGAAATGCCGTAATCCTGTTTCTGCAGTCATTCTGGCATGTTTCTTTGTAATGAACGGTTTGGCTAAAGCTGACCACTGTGCTGTATCGTGTTCAATAGAATACATTAGAGATTTGGAGGCCACTCAAAAGAATCTATTAATTTATGTGTGTAGGTGAAAAGAACAAGAACCAGAAAGTGGGGAGCAAGCTCTACCAACTATTGTAGGGTCCACAAATTGCAACGCTAAACTGGGCATTTCTGGGACCCTCTCTGGAACTTCTGCGTTTTACAATAACTTGCACGGAACACTGACTCACTTGCGGTTGCGCAAATGCAGAACGGCCCCCTCTTCCTAGTTTGTGGTGCTTCAGCGGGTGATTCCGACCAGAAGTAGGATCACCACACTGTGAAATCTGCCTATCGGATGTTATACCAGCAGGCGTACAATAGCGTGAATGCATTGCCGTGTTATAGCCTTGGAAGTGGCCACAGTTATTCGACCGTTTGGGTTAGATTGCATACTCAAGTTTTTTGCCCTTACTGGCAGGTAGACAACTGTCATAGATTCCCACGAAAACCTGAGAAGCTGCCGCCTCGTCACATACTCTAGATTGCTCTGACATTCGGCTGGGGTTGGCGCAGACGTGGCTTGATAGTTAGCAGAATAGAAACGCGGTCTTCTTTCGGCATGAAACAGATACTAGGTGTTTACTACCAAACTTTACCTATTAATACCTGTAATATTTTAGGTGCAGTATTGGAGGCAGCAGATAGGTCCGTTTCACTGTAGTTTACATCTAAACGCCATCACCTAAATCCAACAAAGTAGTTACCGCCTGTTGAGTGCTTTGCTGTTCCAAATAAACTCAGTTGCTCGTAAGGAATGACAGTGCAAGCTAACCTGCCTGCTCAGCGTTCAAACCTTGCAATGCAGTGTTATAATTTGATTTCTTGACTCTGCTGTAATCTCGACCGTGAGAGAATGTCCCTCAAGTGTCACATTACGGCTTCTGCTGCTCCCCAACGTACCTGCGTGCCCCGAACCTCACCTCTAATCGCACTCACGAAACCCTGATTATTAACATAACGTTTTGACCGTGGCCGATATAAACAACTGCCTTCCTAGTTTTTCTGCTCGCGTCCCTTCCCGCAAATTGCCTCACGTCTCTCTGACAAAAGCCATTAGTAGCATATCGCTTGAGGCGACGTTGCCTGGAGCGCGTGCTACCGCAAGTTGCCTCCAACAGCCTCATGCGTCAGAACAACTTTCTTCGTCTCCGTAACGCATTGTATTGCTCAGACGCTGGTATATTGTTGGAAAATTCTTGTACCACCTCAGGAGTTGTCGGCTTCTTCATCTGAACAGTAGTCAACGGATTTTGCCCACCTTATCTCTAAGCGGGCTGTTCCCTTTGTTCCCGCTGTGCAGCAGAGGAATATGTTGGAAAAACAGAGAGGTTACAGCCACGCACAGCAACAGCGTGCCCACTTGCAGTGCCCGCTCTTCATACCGGCGAGGTACTAATAGGATCACAATGTGTTTAGAGTAAGGTAGCGTACAAGAGCATATTTTTCTGCATGTCTCAATGATCACTGAAAAACCTTCCTGTCACCTGATTGCTATAGCGACATTTTCACTTGTAAACGACAACGTGGCTATATAAATAGACAAAGGTAAGGCCTTTCCAAACTGTAGAGAGAGTCATACTTTTTAGCCTACTATGGATTTCAAAGCGAAATTACGTATTGCCTATACATCGCAGCTAACGCCCGCTGGTGACCTACTACAGCAGCCCTTCCGTTGCAGAAGGAGCTGCTGAGTTGCTCTTTAGCCAAAATTTCCAGGAAGGCTCATGAGTATCGACCGCGCCCTCCATAATAGCTGAGGGACTGCGCCATACGGGAATCCAACCTTTACTCCTTTGGCTGGCGTGAGGATAAAAAAAGGTACACACGACTGTCAGAGCAGTGTTCCGATAATGGAGTGCACCGGATTTCATGAGTTATCGGTGGAGCGGGACTTGCCAAGGGTTCGCACGTAGCTTGTGTCAGCATGTAGGCAAGGAAGAGAGGTGTGTAGACCACTGTTTCCTCTTTGTGTGAAGGGGAACCGTGTGCCGCACACTGTGCCGCAGCAGTTGTGTCGCGCACTAGTACAGAAGTTTTATCGCGTAGACTGAATAAGTACTACCTGCATGTAAGGGGCTTCCGACCGAATTCCCAAAGGTCTGGTTGGGCTGACGTACGACCTTGTACAAACCTCCGTCAAAAATTGACATGGTGAAGCGGAGCGTTTAAATGAGATTAGGGTACTTCTGGGAACGTACGCTGACTCTTCTATCATGGTGTACCGCATGTTGTTTGAACCTAACAAGGGGTTCCTTTTATAGTATGTTGTTGAGTCACGAGTTATAGGGCAAAGGCAGCAGTGTATCGTTCCTTACGCAAAGACTGTGGTCGGCGGTAGACAGAAGACGTTTATCTGTTGAAGTCGTCACGCCTGGAAAAGCTTATGATGCTGCCTCAGAGGGCAAATAGCCCATGTATTGCTGATAGGCATCCAGGCACGAAATAGTGTAAGGGACAGGAACAATACCTAACTGAGAAATTCCTCGCTATTGCACATTTGGACCAAAAAGGTCATTCATTTTCCCCTAGCAGCCGCAGAACGTGGGTGATGCAAAGAGCGCTGTGGCCCTTCTGGATTTTTAGTGTAAAGAGCACTACCGAATAGCAGATACCTCAATCTAGACTTTTTAAAGGTGGGATGGAAATCTAGACGGGTATGTAGATATTGGAGGTCAGAGACGTGAAGCGTATAGGATGAATGCAGCCCTGGACAGTACTGTCCCTTTCTCTCACTAGTGTGCCAAGTGCAAACGTGCAAAGTAAAGCAGAGTTCGTCTGTCACTCGTTCCACACTGAAACGGGCAGAGCGGCAGAAGAGAGCAGAAAACGTTGCAAGCTGATGTTTCCATAGAAGCGGGAACTATGATTCAGTATATCTCTCACGGTGTACCGCTGGAAGCCTACAGAGCAAGGCAGGGAATACAGGTGCAGGATGGACTTATGGGCCTACACACTCGACACTGGTTTGCCGTGGACGTTACCTCTTTCATGGGGGGTCTGATATGACGTTATGAGGGTGGGTCGAAAAGAGAACAGTAAAGTCCGGGTTACCCAGCAGGACGTTGGCGGCAGCAGCGTACAATGATTTATGCATTTGGCACCATCTAGATACAGGTCAGTGAACAAACGGCTTTATGTTTTGACAACTACCAGAACATGACGCCGCGTCCACCGCACTGACATATCTTATTTCCTCCTGTTCCTCTTTCACAGATAAAGACTAATGCTGAGTCTCTATATAGTGTTTATCTCGGCGGCCAAAGAGATTTGTTGCACTGTTTTCAGCAAAAGGACATAAAGGAGAGAAACGTATTGTTCAGATTTATTTACGTTTGAGACACGTAGATGTTTGTCGCGAGGTTGGGGCCTGGACAATTTGCAGACCAGGTGCTTCTGTTTGCACACGGCATCCTTTGATGGTGAGTTCATGCATATGTAGCATCATTTTATCTTACTGCAGCGCACTCCGGGTGGGAGCACCAGCGTTGTTTGAGTCTCCACTGCTTAGTCATTACGTTTTTTCTATCTGTTGGGTTAAACGAACGAGTGCTTTCACGTAGAGGTGAGACGAGTGGCCTCAGACAGTTGGGCCGTAGTCATTTGGGTTTTGCACTCTATGTAGAGACGTATGGTACAGCCGTGTTCCTCGTTATTTTAATGTCAAACTATTTTTGTTTATTTTACCGTTACTTAAAATCGGCCTTACCGTCTTGATCCGTTATTCATATTTACCCGTTCCATACATATCATAAAGGCGCAACCTGTAGACTAACGGATTATGGTGCTGAATTGAGGCTGTGTGCGCGTCCTGAATCCGGTAATAAAATCCTTTCGTCAATAGGGTGAGAAGAGGGAACTTTGTGGGATCACTGGAAGCACCTAATGTGAACGCAGCATATCTGTGCAGACAGCCAGACGGACATGTGGTCGAAGTAAGCGACCTCGATTATACCTGCTTTCTTCTAGATAGACAGAGAAAACGAGTGCCAACTTTGGAAGGACTCACCTGTGCCTGAGTCCCCACTTATAACTGTGAAACTGAACAGCGAAGCCAGGATTTTATAGTCGTATACGAGTCCGACCATTGGGTAATGCCCTTTTGTTAAATATTCAGCTTTGTTTATTGGATTTTGCAGAGATGCGGCTAAATGAGGACAGAATCTCAATACAAAATCACATTTCGGCTTGTGCGTTGTCGTCTAAAATCGATTACAAGCAGCTGGTCCTGCGCTTCCCTTGCGTAGGAAGCAACTTAGTACACAAAGACCACAGTAGTCAATAGCTGAACTGAGTCTGCAGCGCATGCTTAGAAACCACTTTCAAACAACCCATAAGAAAGATAGTATATCAGGGCATACGAAAACAGCAGCTACAAGGTATCCGTCGTATACCCTGAGGAAACCTGTGCCCATAGTGGTGTGTGCGCGAATGTCATAAAGACCCGCATTAGACCCTGAAACATTGAAACAGAAGCCAGAAGAGCCAATTCAAGGCGAGAAAAATGACCAGTATACCATAGGCCTTGGGAGACGACGACGGTATTCAGACATGGTGCCACCAAGCACATATCAACTGCAGCGTGATTCTGCGGAGGATGGATAACATTGTTAGTATCGCCCGGGGGCGTACAAGCAGGATTTCATATGTTGCACTATTTCAGAACCGCCGTACATAGACTATTTCGGCTTGAGATGTCACTTTCGCTGTCTTTGGAAAACGTAGCGTGTTGTGAGTGGAAAAAGAAAACGATCTGGAAACGCGACCTATGCTAAAAAGCCTGGATACTCCCGCGCACTAATACCACTTATCAACCTTTTCTCACGTTTCTCTTTACCGGAGCCAGCACCAGAGGTCTGAGGTTTAGCGTGTTAATCTGGGGAAATAATCTAGAGTGCGTCTTCAAATGTTGGAAAAGACACAAGCTGTAATGATCTAGGTATTTTAGGCAATGAAGCTGCATAAACCATTATGAACGCACCAACCTTTTACAGTTCCTATGGTTGCCTTCTGTATGGCAACCTATGACTGCCTGCTCATCCTAACATTTACGTGAGGGAAACACATGGTTGTAGCAGCCAGTCTTGCTCTACAAAAAAGCATTATCCTGGCAGCAAGAAGGGCAAGGCCTAAGGCCGGAGATGCAGGGAACAAAGAGAAGAGACTTGTGGACTGTTTACCTTGTTACTAAGTGCGCGGTCGTCCAAATTTGAGTCGAATCTCTAAGCGTGTAGGTTGGGGGGTCCTGGACACTGCGGAAAATTTTTCAAGGGGGCGGCATCGTACGGAGGGCGTATTCAAATTTTAAGCCACGATGTCTACCGCGAGAGACAACTTCTATTTAATGTGAATCTAGATTGCAAAAGATTCTGCGAAACAACTAAACAATACAAAAAAGTCTGGAAAGCCGACTTTATGCGTGTATTTGCTCATGAAGAATTACGGAAATGTGTCGGCCAGCTAGGAGAAGCCGATTGGCGTCTCTTAGGCTTTCGAAGCTACGTTAATTCAACCCCCAGTGTAAACAGGCATGGAAGAATCGATACATTCCGAGGCCTCTAGTGTTTACGTTTACGCGGCTGTGCAAACCAGCTCCTTTGCTGTAGTAAAAGCAGATGTAGTACAAATCGTGCACACGCTTTACGTTGCCTTCGTCTGCGTCAGGCAGGCAGCCGATATAGGGTTTTCTTTCAGCTAAAACACCTACAACCTGCACGGTCAGAAAAGTAAACTGAGTTACGCTGCCACGGAAACAATGCTGATACCTTGTGACGTACCGCACTCTTCTTCAAAACTAGCTGGAACATAATAGGCCAGTCGCAGACGTTTCAGCCCCTGAGGAGGAGTCACGAAAGGGGTCATTTTTGCCTGCAAGCAACAGGCCAGGCATGATGAGTGCAGCGCTACAGAGCGTAACAAGTCATTTCGCGAGACCGCCTGCACGATCACTAGGCGGTGATACCACTCACTATGTCAGGACAGAATTTGAACCTGCAGAGAATTTGATTTACCGTCGAAGCAGAGGAACACAGGTCAGCTTTACCTAACAACCAAATTCCCCGGGCGTGGAGTGGGGTTGGCAGATGTGCTGTCTAAAGGTGGAAATATCTGTGCTTTCGCTAAACGCTGGTCACTCAGTCGCCTTGTATCCGAGAAGAGCTGTACACATATGGCACACAATACTTCTCCCGTGTACGACTCAGTAGGCAGCTAATGCAAATCTGCTTTTCCTTTCACATCGAAGTTCCCGCGGTGTTCTTGTAGACAATCAGGATGCTGAAGCAGTAGTGCAAGGTTCAGCATTTCAACCTGCTTTCCTGGAAACGTAAGGTACACGAAACGCTGCAGAGACTACTGTTCAACTCCTGTGTTGCTGACCGGAAGCTGCTCGACCAATTGGTGGCGCACAGTAAGAGATGGCTGAAGTAGGCCAACATCCCTCTCCGGCATACGTAGACGTCCTCGACTGGGTCTTCTAGCGGATCGGCTATACGACCGCGGTGGTTTGCTGACTGACAGAGCGTTGAACGAAAAGTAATGGATCTATCTCTACGCGGGACCGTGGATTCCTGCTTTGTTTAGCATCTACAACGAGAATCCTCGACCTAGCTGTTGGATCCGTTGTTGAACCTTGAATTTATATCGAGGAGATCAAAGTGCAGTACACACTTGGAGTTGAAGTCCGTTAGTCAGGGTTGTTGCAGCCGGAGAGGCTCCATAGGATGCTGCTTACCCAGCCTGTTTAAATCGCTATGCAGGAAAACGCTGAGGTTCCGAAACAGCTAACTTCACGCAGTAGAATTTATGTTCAGCTCACTGCATTCACTCCAGGAGCATCAAAAGTCTTGCGTACAGGACTGGGCAAGGCTTTCATGTCTTCTTCCCTTCATGGTATTATTATTTTCTACCTGCAAATCTCCGTCTGCGGGTGAGATGGACCAGCACAATTGAAATGTGCCCTGGCTGTCTACGACCGCGTTTGTTGCTTGGAGATGTCCACCTTTCGCCTTGATCGAGTACATGTGTTTCAAATCTTGCACGGTTCACAAATGTAGTTGTGCACCAGATCTGCTGAGCGAGGATGTAGCGCTTAAGTTTTCGTATAGCGGTGTCAAGGTTCGAATAGATGATGCAGTTGTCTGAGTCGCAGAGCTCGGCGCTAAGAAATTGTGTCTGTCATGTGGTACAGCCGTGAACGTAGACTGCGGTCATGCGCATCACAAGCCCGAGTCAGTAACGGACACAAGCGGCCTTCCAAGCGTTTGTGACCCATTATGTTACCGAGGTCGAGTGGTTCAGAATAGTAGAGAAAGCCGCGCTCTTCTCTAGTACCACTGCTGCAATTCTGGGTATGGAAACTCATTGTCTATTTGATTAAGCCGGTTGATAAGAATGTAAGCGAGGCACTACAAAGGAAGCGCCACCATTAGTCTACGATTCTAGATTGTTAGTTCCCCCTAATGCACGACCTAACGGCTTCGAATGAGCCAAGCAGGAGACTTAGTTTGCGCGACAGTCGGTAGAAGAACACCTCATACTTGGCTTGGATTCACGATGAACCGCAGTTGCAGTAGTCTTGCATAATGCATTGAAAAAAGAACAGGATCACACTACTCGTTGGAGCAACACAAGGGGGCTCTGCTTGCTGCAGCCATCTGAAGAGATAACTGTGCCACAGTAAACGTGTTGGATTCTTGGCAAGCATGATGACCAGCTGTAGGAAATGATAGCACGTATACTACTTACCTGCCTCCTTGTGTGGAAAATTCTGTGGGAAAACAAAGCTCGCTACCGCACCAATATGTCGTACGTTTCGCATTTTCTAACAGCCCGGCGCAGTTGAGTGTGTAAAGGTTGCGCACGCACTTTTGAAAATGCCCAGGAGTGAGACAACGGATCTTCATTGGAAAATTGTAGTGCATTGCTTGGATGACACGGACAGAAAAGCAACTTATTTTTGTTGACGCAGCTGGTGTCTATGAGCTCAAGGACTAAGGAATTGTCATCTGACTTGTGTGTTTGAGCAGGACTACGCCTGCTACGTCAGCGGAGGCGTGCATGACATGTAAGCCTAAGGAGTAAGAATGCGGACTTACAAGATAAAGGCAGCATAAAAAGAAAGACGCTGGTAGGCCTATTGCTAGGGATGAGAGTACAAGTAATCAAAATAACACTACAGATTGCATCTAAAAACAGTTTTCAGACGCCATCGTGAACTCGTCATGGTGCCAAGGTAGTTGCTCAGTTGATAAAAAATAAGGGCCCTGACAATGCGCAGCTACGTGCACTGTAAGCATTATGCAGTTACCCGGTGCTTTAGAAAACAAGCGCCTGTTTGTAAGTGCAGACGTTACTGTGAGAAGAGCGAACTCTTTCGTGGTGCCCAAATATTCCCCTTTGGTTGAAAAAGCTGCTGGTGGACGTACGGCAGGAAGTGCTGGAGAACACGCCGTGAGTGGCTGTGAGTCAATTAAATGACTCTACTGTCGAGGGAAACCGTAGAGGTTCCTTTGTTGTCGTCTAGCAAAAAATAACGACAACAAGGAAGGTTGGGTAGAGCTTTGCACGGGGCCCTCGCCGCCGCGCTACTCAACAACAGTGGATGAAAAACGTCTTTGCGGCCAGTGTCAATGGACCCTGCAAGAATATATAAGGCTACCAGTAGATGATTCGCGGCTTAGCTAAAGTAGAAGTGCACCCTGCCGGTGATTAGTTAAGCAATCACCCACCTCCACAAACTTTGGCTTAGCGATTGCCCTCTTGCTGGTGTGTAATAATAGCTGCACAAAATCGGGAAAGGGCAAACCGGTTGCAGGTGGAATAATGCGAGAAATGAGCAAGGATGCCTTTCTAGTGGTTATCAGGACTTCTGTAGGCGACAGAAACTGACTCACAAACAAGCAACATGGTGCACTTCGAGCTAATTAGGAGTCGTCGGTCGAAGAGACTGACTGACGTCTTTTGATAGCATATGTAGAGTAGTTCCGACGTCGTCTTCAGTTTACTATGGTGTTGAGCCATAGTTCCGTTTCATAGAGTGTAAGAAAGGGCATTGTCTCTTTGATGTGCTTTTCAGAAGACTGCAGCTACAGTAGCTACTGTTCGGATGTCAATTCATTATGAACTGATGGCCTGCTCGCCGCGCGGCTCTGAGCCGGAATGTAATTACTCACTTCGCAGGAAAAATAGAAGATGTGCTGGTGTCTGTAAGATTGTATGGGCGGGCTGGTTGATAACGCTGATACTATGGCTTTCTATACTTCTCGGCTTGAATAATTAAGCTCGGTCCGTTGTTCTTTCGTCTTTTCGCATTGCAGTGGACTGGAATAAGAGAGTCATTCACTGCTCCGTATCGCGCACGTCTGTAGCAGAGAACCGCGTCCTGCACTCCACGAAAAATTCCTCGACGCAGGTGTCTATTTTTGGTGCAGGCGCCTCACTGCCCTGCTCGTGGAAGATTGAGGGCCGGTAAAAGACAGCTGGGAATTGAATTGGACCTTCCCAAGCCTATACACCATTCCTCTCTCAGCCGTCGAATATTGTGTAAGCGAGCTTGCGGAACATCTCAACCTCTTTGAGAAACACGCTTGGACACTGTAAACAACCACATGTTTGGCTGCTCTAGTCGTGCGCGCGTTACGATACCGTAACCTACACTGGCTAAACTCAGGGTGTGGAACGCATGGTGTGTCCCAGGAACTGCACTTTTATCATGAATAAGGATGGTTTGCACGGTTCTGACAGAGAGTTGTCTGGACGACTTCTTACTGCCGACTTTGTGAGAGAACCAAATGTTGTTGTCCTGCGACTGGCAAGTTGCCCGCCCGAGAGGAGAGGTATACGCAAACAACGCTCAAGTGATAAGCATTGCACAGGCGGATGGGGTGTCCCTTCCGTCGTTGGAGCATGCGCACCAGAAGCACAGATTTCCTGCCCACGCGGACCTTCAAAATGCACCTCTACGTGCATCCGTGTCTTTTCGCGCCGTAGGAGCCGTGAGAAATGACTTGCAGAACATGTGAATCGTACGGTGATTGGAGGGCACGTGCGCAAGAGTGAGGGTGCAAACTAGTACTCAATAAGCAGCAGAACGAAGGGATTGGCAATCGTCGATTCCTTCACCTTGTGTTTGAGGACGCAGTGACGAGGTTGCGTGCTCCCGCCTCTCTCCTCGGGCACGGGTACACCCGGAATGTTCGTGCTTCCAAACAGACAGGCAGTCTGTTTGGAGAAGGCGGTATCAGGAGTGTCAACCATGAAATAGCACGAGTGAAAAAATTCTGGGAGAAAGGTGTCACATGCTCTACACGCCAGGCTAGAAACGCCCTGTCCATCTGCCCTTGGGTCTGTGTCTATCGGTTGTTCGCTGCCTGTGCTATGTTTACCTTTGAGGAGAAGAATACACTGACGAGGTCTTTTATTGTAGATAACAAGAAGACTTATGTGTCCCCATCATGACTGAACCAGGAGTTCAGTGCGCGGCAGCTCCTGCCTTGAGACAAACTGAAACTGCGATGAACCTAAAGTTGCTAAATTGGTAGTGCCAGCGTGTGCATTGCAGAGGGGTGCTGGGTACAAAGTAGGCTATAGCAATTTCGGAGGAGGCTACCCCAGCGCAGTCCTAGGGCTGTCTAAAGTGGGCACTTGTCCGTCCTCTCTGGCGGTTTCAAGTCCCTCGCGGCGACTGGCTCTATACTGATAGGCATTCAGCTGTGAGGGATGAGAACTATGCTACGCTAGCAAGGAGGAGAAAGACCCTGTAGGAAGTCGAGCTGCTAACGGGCCACGCGGTAGGTAGGTAGAGCTGGTTGTATCACAGTATATCACCTTCCAAAAGCAGAATCTCCAGCGCAGGAAAGATTCTCTACTACAATAGCACGATAACTTCGAAATTCCATAGTTTGTCTTTCCTTAAGGCCGATAAGCTTACAAGGCCCTATAGCAGAATGCGTTTGAATGTCCGGCTGCTCTTCTCTTCGAATTACATAGTTGCTGACAGGGCTGTGGTAACCAACATTCGTGCATGCTTCTAAGAAATAGTGAGAGCCGGCGAACTCCAAATACTCTGCACAATGTCATTAAATACGAGTATATTTTTAGTCTGCAATGTCTGGTCGAACTTACAGAGGTGCTACTTGCATCAGATACGTCGGTGAATTTTTTCTTTCACTCAAAACCAAAAGATGGGTGAAACTGCTGGAGAAGGACAACAGCAGGAACCTTTCTTCCGGGAAGGGTAACGGACTCTGGGGTTTGCTAACCACGGAACGGAGACCATTGCTAGAGAGAAGCTCAGCAGGATGCAAGGGGTTGGTGTTAACCAGCGATAGCATGCAAACGTAGTACTCTAGACCGTGAGGCTTTGCACTGCATCCATCCGTCACAGCGGATATCATAAATTCACAACCTGAAAATTGCGTTGGGTGGGCAAAACGTGAAACTACAGGCGGAGGCTGCAGCTTTTTTTTTAACAATATCTGCTATATACGTCCTCAAAGTCCCAGTGCGAAACAGTAAGGAGCGAGTCGGTAGCAATGTCCGCTTCGACAAACTGTTTGTCGGGAGACTCTTCGGAGTCAAGCGTTCCTGGATGAGTCATAAATGCATTGACTAGAGTGTCGTATTCTCACGTTCTCCAAATAGTCTTTAGCATGTCACTCCTTCTATAAGCAGCTGCAGGTGTTTGTTCCAGTATTCCAAGGGCGACTGGACCAATATTGGAAAGATGACGTAGACGCCTTGCATGCTGTCACAAATTGACGTGTGCACGAGAGTGCTACAGCCGATCGAGAGGTCGAAAAATGTTGGCCACCATTCTTCACGGGCAGGTACATGCAGGTGGACGCACCCCACGATTGTCGACGGAAGACAGTCACGGCTAGTTTTCAGAGAAGAAGACGGGAAAGTCACTGAACAATAGGGCGATGACGTCTAGGACTTTGGTTGTCTGCGGACTCAATGGAGCTACATTTACAATCCACCTGTAGATGATATTAGCTTATGGAACGATGTCTTCAGAAAACAAAACAGAGGAGACATGTAACCAGTCGACTGCAGAAACGTATCACGTAGGCTTTGACGATTTATCAGATACGATCGCTTTCGAAATCCAAGGCTTCATTCAACGTCATCAGACTCCTGCGTGGTAATGCGTTATTGAAGATGGTACGTTGTATTCGTGTGTAGGAGGAAGATACAATCGAAGCATGTCTCCGGTTGAGCCATGCTGTCTGCAGCGAGATGATATAGCATACTGAACTCTTGCTGCAGTACAATCGGAAAGGTCACTGACTGAGGTGGATTAGACGGTTAGGAGCGCAGACGTCGAGCGACAAATCCGAGAGAGACACATAACAGCTGCACCCAATGGGGAGGCTGATAACTGAGCGTAGAGAGAATGTTGGTGACGTCCTGGTGAGCAAATGCTGAATAATTAGTGCTAGAGGCGAACTTTCAATGTTTGTGAAAAACGTAAGAAAAACATTCGAAGGATATGCCTTGATTTTTCAAGCTGTGGTGTGTGTAAATTGCAGCCACAGGTAAGAAAAGAAGTCGGGAAGCACAAAAATCACGGGTCGAGCGTACGCCGGCGTGAAAAAACGTCTGGTGACTATAATTATTAGACGCATAGTGTGATTCCTCAGTTCTATTTTGCTTCTGCTCGAAAAGAGCTGTACCCTTCGCTGTAAATCTAAACATTTCCTCGAAACGTGACCAGAAGGGGTCGCGTGGAGTATTGTGTAGATATGGTGGATAATGTGGAAAACAGCAGATTCGCAGATACAAGGAACTGCGGTAGAAACTGTCAAATGTCACCTCCAGCGTTGTCGTAGTTGCGCTGAGAATGTATATTCCGATGACGAATGCGGCCGGCATTTTAGCATCCTGTAAGATCTGTTCCGTGTGTACCCTTCCGTGTTGAGAACTGTAACGTTTGAAGAAAAGAAGAAAGGGCCGCAGAGTGTTTTCGGCCCTGTTCTACTCTGTCACTTTGCTGTCGACGAAGGAGCACGTTACGAATGTGCAAACACATGATACGTTTAAGAAGCTGGCCTGTCACAGTTGACAGATTTTGTTCTCTTGGAAGTGTTGCAATTCCAGATTTGCAAATAGAGCAATCCTGCAGTGTCTAAACTCTTGGAAATGTCCCAGCTCGTCCTTCAGGTTTGAGTATACTGACTTCATGCTGTGGGAAGGGCAGCCTTCATTAGTATCTACATTGAGATGGCCCCAGAGTTCGTGTCTTCCTTATCGGCATTGAATGTGACGCTCTGCATGATTAGCGTGCATTTGCAGTGCCTTGTTTGGGGGTTACCTCTTTCCATTAGAGGCACTAGACTCTGCCAAGACGTATATGCTGGTCGCACTCAATTATGACTAACGTAAGAAGGAAGCTGGCGAGTCAGCCGATGAACTACATTTCATGTGGGAGAAGAGTACTAGCCAGGACGGGTGGAGGGAGCATATCGGCGACAATGGACAGTCTGTTAAACATGGAAGATTGCCCTGGGGGTTGCTATCACGGAACGTAAAGATTTTGAATTCTATTTGTGCACTAGCACCTGTCGGAAAACGCTCACGTGTAACAGGTCGTGGTGAGGATTCAATGAGACGCACTCTCATCTGCATGTTCAAGCTTTCCTGTTCGCAGATAAACTCAGGCGGCAGCTCTTCGGGATAAAGTTTAGCGAGTAGCAGGCGATGGCGCTCAGAAAAATACAGCGTGAGTATCAGCACAAGTTATGTTTTCAAAGTCTCAGAACATGCTTTAATGATTTAGCCTTTATCAACTACTCCTGAGGTGGAGTCAAAACGCGAATTGGGCGCAGTATAGGAATGCAGCACGAGCAGCCGGCTCAGCATGAAGGCTCCATCAGAACAGCGTGTTCGCAACGTGCTGTCAGAAGCCGCACATTGCACCTGCGCTCGTTGAGGTATAGAGCAAAAGGGACGAAACGGCTATGACACGGCAGGCCGCTGGTGCTGCAAACCCATTCCTCTTTTCCATGCGTGATATGCTCCCCCGCAGGGTCGCCCCTGTACTCTGAGACAAAACAGTTTGGACGTTCTCTGTGGATTTGTTGGGAGACTTGAGAGCTTGCTTTAGTTGTCTATGGCGCTCGCTGCGTGCATGCGAAATGATTATGGGAGACAATGTAACTCAGCCCTATGCCAGACTACCGTCAAAGTGGTTTTGGTTTTGTCCACGCATGACCGACGTCTGATCTTTTTTCTCTCTTAGAGCGCAGACCCGTTTTGCAAAGTTCAAGACGCCACAAATGACCCGCCCGTGCCCTAGGGCACGGACTTCCTCAACCCATTACTACTTGTCCACGGTTCCGCTCCTTCAGCAATTAAGACATAAACGAGGCTAGGGGGCACCTGGAGGTGTTAGCACCTAAAACGTAGGTGCCTCCTAGTAATCCGACAAACGGCAATGGGGTGTTGAGTTGTCGAAGGGTGTCCACACCTCTTAGCTCGTCTGCGTTAACAGCTCCCGGAAGCGGATGTATAAAAAAAGGAAAAAGTCTCCTCACCATACGCAGAATGACTGAAGAAGATAACAGCTGAACTGCGGAGTATTCAGTCGAGTTATCAGGACAGGTGGGGATAGAAGCCTACTGTGCAGGGACACGTGTGGCGGGCGCATCCTGCAGCACGACTTAACACGATATCACCAAAGGCAGGCCGGAAGTCTAAAATAGAGCTGCATAGCAAAAGCATAGCTAAGTCACAGGTAGATTACAGCGCGAAAAACACTGCCTACATCGTCGCGAAAGTCCGACTTCAGGCAAACCGCCAGCAGGAAAGAGAGAAGAAAGATAGTCAAATGCTTCTATACATTGTGCACATCACCAGCATGAAATCGTTTTCGTCCTTCTTTGTAAATGGTATGCTTGAGGCAACCGTAGCCCACATTTTGCGACAGCGTATCTGGCACAGCACATGCCATGCTTAAAAAACGGTAGAGAGAAGTAAGGAAAGAATTGAGGCAGTGTAAGGCCTTGTGTTCATCGTTGTGCAGAATGCGTGAGAGACAGGGCCTAATACATAACAGAAGTAGTACAGGTCATTAAGATACCTTCTAAAATGAATGGCCTTTCGTCTAGTCGACAACCTGAAATACAGAAGGCGATGAATGTAGCTAAATGGAAGAGTGGAGGGAACGCTATAAACGATTGTCATGGTATAGTCCACTTTCTGGAGAGTATGAATAAATCAAACTGACTGAACAAAAGCAAATTGTGGGGTGTCTTAGTGCTGACAACTGCTTTTATAGCCCTCCGTTGACATTAAAAAAAGTCACCAAGCTTCGACTGCATCGCAGCCGTCATGTTGTCTTGATATACTGCGCAACTGCCTCCTAGGGACATCTCCCTAGTAACTACAGCGTAATCGGAGATTTTGAAATTAGCTACACGGATCTGCAATTCGACACGGCCTTAACTGTGGCAACCTTCTGGCAGTCTTCAAATTCGTGCTTGCGCGTGCGGTCACGCCGTCTGTTGCGGCTGTACCCCATATGGCTCACCGATGTATCGGGTTCTTACTAATCGAGGGATTGGTAAGCACGCCAAGCGCAAAAATGGCAGCTACCACTCGGTCGTATCCTCAGAATTTAAGGTATCCTCAAAGAGGAAAATCTCCAAGGGTCTCCTTCCTACAACGCTTTTACAGCTATCGATGGGATGAGATCATATGTGAGACCTTGAACAAAACTCAATAAGTTTAATCTTCCTTATGCGGCAAATAAAAATCCTCCTCCAAAGAAGCCGCCGAGAGGAAAGAAAAAAAAAAAGATAGTCAATGCTTCTACACATTGTGCACATCACCAGGAGGAAATCTTTCCCAACCCTCTTCGTCAATGCTATGCTTGAGGCAACGATAGCCCACATTTTGCGGCAGCGTATTTGGCACAGCACACGTCATGCTGAAAAAAACGGTAGAGAAGAGTAAGAAAAGAATTGAGGCAGTGTAAGGCATTGTGTTCACCGTGGTGCAGAATGCGTGAGAGACAGGGCCTAATACCTTACAGAAGTAGTACAGGTCATTAAGATACCTTCTAAAATGAATGGCCTTTCGTCTAGTCGACAACCTGAAATACAGAAGGCCAGGAATGTAGCTAAATGGAAGAGTGGAGGGAACGCTATAAACGATTGTCATGGTAGAGTCCACCTTCTGGAGAGTATGAAAAAATCAAACTGACTGAACAAAAGCAAATTGTGGGGTGTCTTAGTGCTGACAACTGCTTTTATAGCCCTCCGTTGACATTAAAAAAAGTCACCAAGCTTCGACTGCATCGCAGCCGTCATGTTGTCTTGATATACTGCGCAGCTGCCTCCTAGGGACATCTCCCTAGTAGCTACAGCGTAATCGGTGATTTTGAAATTAGCTACACGGATCTGCAATTCGACACGGCCTTAACTGTAGCAACCTTTTGGCAGTCTTCAAATTCGTGCTTGCGCGTGCGGTCACGCCGTCTGTTGCGGCTGTACCCCGTATGGCTCACCCATCTATCGATTCTTACTAATCGAGGTATTGGTAAGCAGGACAAGCGCAAAAATGGCAGTTACCACACGGCCGTATTCTCAGATATCGAGATACCCTTAAAGAGGAAACTCCCCAAAAGTATCTTTCCCACAACTCTTTTACAGCTACCGATGGGATGAGATCATATGTGGGATATTGAACAAAACTCAGTAAGTTTAATCTTCCTTATGCGGCACGTGATATCTGGCGGACCTGAGGTTTACTAGCTGTTGCTTCCTCCGGTAAATTGTTCAGAATTACAGTTACTGAGCTTATTTCAGAAGTAGCAGAAGTAAACATAATTTCAGAAAAGGGAGGTGCTTCTGCACCTGATGCGCGAAGACACCTGGGGGAGATCCACAAAATACATATATGTTTTTTTTTTTTTTGGGCTATTCGCCCTATAGTTGTCGCTCGGTATATGTAACGGTTCAATTGCAACTCATAACGCTGGACGTGACGGTGGTTTCCTTGTGCTTTTTGACCAGGCCATGCATGTCGACTGTCTTCTCAACTTCCAGCAATATACGACGTCGGGATTGCTGAGTATGCTGTAACCTTGCGCGCGACCCAGGTTGATGAACTTAATCAAAACTCGACGCATCGCCTGTAATTTTGAGTGGAAGAGCTTGGTTTTTCACAGACGAGCGGAAACGTTTTTCTGTGTCGAATTATACTGGAGTTCTTTGGGAAGGCAGAAGATTTCACGTGTAAAGCGGCACGTCAGAAAAAAAATGCATTTTGCCCTATGCGCCTGGACGACCAGCCTTTTGGTCGTAGGCTGACCAGGTATGATTTTAAAGTATGCACTCAATGTTGAGCGACAGGCATTTAGGACGTTGGTACTTGCCGAGCCTTACAAACGCCAGACAGATGGGGCGCAGGCATTTTGTCGACATCATCATGAGAAGGCAGTGGAGGCACACTACAACGCTGCTGCTGAGAAAAGCAGCAGCGTGCACAATGTGGGGTTCACTCCCTTTTCCCTGGTTGGAGCAGAAAGAGTTTTCAGTAGTATAGTTTTGAAGGCGTTAGTTCTTACCAACTGTCTCTGAGCTAATTGGGACTACTGGTGAGTTAGGCGTAAAGAACCGCTCTAGCGAAATCTATTTACAACCCGCAACCATCGACCTCACAAAGAGAAGAACATCAGGCAAAGACGCTCGGTTTTCTCTGGCAAAGGATTAAAAGGTAGTAAAGAGTCTTTTAAAATGCGAGGTGTCCCTGAGTTAACCGTTTCAGCAGAGAGCAGCACGATCTGCATGTAACCGTCCTGTATGCCGGAAATGCCCGGTGTGACCTCGTGAAAGTGGGATGTATTTGTCGCCTCATGTGCGTAATGACTTTTTCTGTAGAGGGATTCATAGTACAGCATATTTCTCGAGCCGCTGGCTGACACACACTCAGACCCCACACCATAATGTCGTGACGCTTCCTAAAATACTGTCAGCACGGGAGCTGCATCAGAAAAAATGTCACTAGGGCCAGCAGACATTGCCTCTCTACAGCAACGATACAAAAGCACAGCACTCATTTAAAGTGCGGGACCTAATGCTACGTTAGCATCAAACATATGGAGAGATTCTAATTGGGCACAGGCACTCTAAACTGTCAGAGAATTCCAAAGCCGCGTAAAATATCCTAGGCTTGTGCGTGAAGTATGATCGATCACAGGATGGGTTGTTTCACACGCGACGTTGATTAAAATGCAGCACGCGGGGCGTTGATTGTCTGAATGCTTCTGGCGCTTAACAACGAAATGTTTAATTTACGACACTATGATGAGTCAGGTGGCGGTGAGGAGAGGACTGAGTCATGCAGAAGACACAAGCTGGCGTCGTGCTCACTTCTGTGCTGCCTTCTTCGCAAAGCTTACTAGCCGAGAACACAAGAATGTAGGCTGAAGAGCTGGATGGTGTCTATGGAATGCATCTAGAGGGAAGGCTGGTGGTAGAAAATCTACTGGATGGCGGCATATACATATATATATATATATATATATATATATATATATATATACATATATAAATATACGTATATAACTAGACCCGTATGTGACTGATATCCGCATCAGTGCTCCTCTCCACTTGTAGAACTGCGTTCACGCGCGCTCTCATGCCGATCAGCACTAATGCTTCTACAACGCCACTTAAGACGGCGAACAGGCTATTGCACCAGCACAGCAGGTCACCACTCTGCTGATTCTAAAAGGCTCAGATATGGACTATCAAGCTGGAAAACGTCATCCTTTGTGCTTTGCACGTTGCTGCATTACGTTAGAATAGTCGCCACATGCCGTTGACTGTTTATGCACAGATATAAAGACGGACGGGCAAAGTTTATTGCTTGACAGAAGAAATCGGACATTTGATTAATAGACGGCAACGCACTTGACGTGCTGGCTGCCTGGCTGTTTGACGTTGTACAGTAAATTCTCTCTCTGACGTTCAGCATGCCGCTTTAAACGCTGCACCTGCTCGGTAACGAAGAAATGCGAAGAAGAAAAGCCTTAGCATGCTCTGCAGTAAGTGGATGATTGTAGTAAGACACCAGAAGTGGCTGCGACAGTTCGTCTTTTCTTCATGTATAGACAAGGTCGAAGCCCGTACATGCTTGCCGCAGAATGCTGTGTTAACACGCCGAAAGTTGAACAGCAGATGGTTTTGTCGGTTTGCAGGGCCTCAGCTAGATGTAAAGCTGCAAAGTTAAACGTCTGCACACCTCGATTACGTGCGACGGATGCTGTCGTGTCTTTGACTGTACTGGTGGTTTAGCGTCCCGCCGTATGCACAAGTGTGGCCTGAGAAGTGTGGAACAGGTATGCAGCCGTGCATCAAAGAAAACAATGCCTGATATGAAGCAATGGCCGCCTTTCAGTCCGTCTTCAGACGAGCATCACGGGTAAGCTGACACTTTATTTTCGTACGTAAAGGAAAATTAGTTGGTTGAGACTGAGCATGGGGTCATTCACAAGCTAGATAATACTACGCAGTAGGTTGTTAGACTCCCACGGGGCTAAACTACGATATACGCGTTTCCTGCAGCAACAAAGATGACTGAGCAAATACATGCGGCCGGAAGTACAGACGGCGCAGTGCAAAGAACACTGTTTCGCTTATACGGCTGAGAAGAAAACACTGAACACAGATGAACTTCGTCCTACAGAATCACTCAGGTGTTAAGAGCGTGTTGGAGCTGATCATAAAGTTTTCAACAGCATAGGGAGAAAAAAGACACCGTTGGTTTTTCATATGTAATGACTACTATATGCAGCAATTCTCGACGAAACATAGGCTTCCGGCGCACTATGTACTCAACTAATCTGCCTAGCTGGACGTAAGAAAACCTGAACCGGCTGCAATATAGGCGTGGCGCAGCACAACAGATAGCACTCCTGATGAGAATCGTGACAGCATGGTGTAAAGGAAACAGAAGCAGTGTTAAGTGCTGCAGTGTGAACGTCAACCATCGGATTACAATCGACAAGGAAGACGCGGGCGAGAACCGACGCTATAGGTTGCTATGGCCGTATTAAAAATATGTCCACACTCACCCGAGAGTGCACGCGTAACACCCATCTAATCTGTTGGCATCGAGCCGAATTATGCACGCATCGACTGCGCGTATCCGTACGAACAGGCGGAGAGTAGTATTTGTTGAAAAAGCGGTTTTGCCAACATGCTTTGCTCAGGCGTCTGCCTTCTATTGTGTAAGAGGACAGTGGTAAGATATATATATATATATATAGAGAGAGAGAGAGAGAGAGAAAGAGAGAGAGAGCGAGTAAGAGAGAGGGCGAGAGAGGCCGATAGATAAAATAGGATGGATCTAGTAATATGTCTATCCAGGAAAGCAAAGTACTGGAAATAAAGTCTAAAGAAGAAGTCAATCAAATCTTAATCATGATATTACAGGAAATGCACCGGAGTATATTCCCGTAATCGAGTAATGCAGCTCAAAGAAGCAAGCAGTTTTATAACGCGGATACGCACGTTCGTTCGATCGGCTGCAATGGCGGGGGGATTCCCAACTATACGTAGAAGTATTGGCTCAACTGGCCGCTCCTATGTGAAGGAGGCATCGCTGAGCTGTCGTGCAGCGGTATAGGTCTGCAACACGTTGAATGACACCTGGTTCGTCAGGTGCGTCCTCGTTTACTGTATGCAGTAGCAAGACTTCGCTAGCTAAACGTCGGTGGAGAGGGTGGAAATATACCTATGGACTTGAATTTACTTAATCAGCAACGTCGCGTGGACGTATCAATCTCACGTTGCTCTCCTTCACGGAGGATGAGATGTGTTATTGGGACAAAGGTGGTAGTGTCCGAAAAAGTAAACCTACTGACGCTGATAAACCATGCTTCACCCACCGGCATGTAATTGCTGCTCCATGCAGGGTTGCACGGCTTTCGGACCTCAAATGTGCATATATGATAACATCATTAACAGTGTGGAGCAGAATACGAGCTTGATCCCCCCTAATTAACAAACAAACTCTGCGGACACCTCTTCTCCTCCCCGCCATTGCTGTGAATCGTCACTAGGGATCAAGGCAACCTGCCTACGCGGACCAAACCGTTGCAGTGAAAGATGTTAGTACTTGAGCCGGAATTCCTTTGGAAACTCCTAATTGGTTGGGCATGATTGACTGCGTTGCATCTCTTCCTCGAAATGACACACTATTTCCTTCGCGCATTAGCTAGTCAGAGCAGGGGCTGTTTGTAGAAAGGGCTAGGAGTCATGAGCTACAGAGCTTCAGAAAGAAAAAACGTTTCTTTCTGTTTGTGGCCGGAATGCAGCATACACGGACGGCAAGCTGAGGAGAGACCGATAAGATGAAAGGCTAATAAGAGAGCGCGAAAACGACACATAACATATATAGCTCGCAGCAACCTGCTGCCAGTGACGCTCTGGTTTATTGTAAAGACTCAGAGTGTGTACGTCTGTAAGTTGTGAAAGATGTAATCCACAGAACCACAAAATAGGCGTCCGTAAGCAACTTCTACAACAGGGGGCAATGGTAATGCTAACGCCCGCCGCTTGAGGTGCAGAACCGGTCCCGCGAAATGTGGCAAAGTAATATTAAGCATTACAAATGTTCAAGGCTAATTCGCTCTAATGATAACACCGCCATGTTCCGCGGCTCAAGAGGCCATCTGGCTTTCGAAACCTGACGAGCGGTGGGCTATGTGTGCCCGATATACAGGGCAGAGAGACACACGCGTGGGCTAACGCTTTGTAATGTTAGTGACTGCTTATGGAAAATCAGAAACTGTTGCTGAGACCCAGAGGGGAAGCAGCAAGCAACTCCATACTTCGCGGAAGCATCCTGTAATCGGTTGTGCAAAATTGAAGTAATCCCACATGAGGTATAAGCCTATCGTGTGTAAAAGTCTCCCACACCACCCTTGACAGTCTGCGTTCAAGGAGGATTGCAGACACGCACACACGCATGTGCTCGATGGTGAAGTAGGGCAAGAAGTTTCACAACAATGCAGCAAAAAACAGACTTCAACCACAAGATGTTGCTGCCCTTCTCAGTTTTTTCAAGCAACAAATAGCAGTATATTAGGAGGCGGGCAGACAACTGCAACTTTTCCGGAAGATCCGCATATGCACAAAAATGTCCTAGAAAACGTCGCATGCATGTAACGCTCCTGAAGATCCGAATATAGCGTACACCCACACGCTCAAACGCACCGCCGGGCTTACATCTTGACGTGATGTTGAAGCTCTGTAGCATTAGGTGGCTTAGAAACCATCTCTCTAGGACCAGCCGACTATACGATTCTGAAGGCGTGAGTCCATCCAGTATCAGCTCTGACCATCCAGGAGACAGTCTAATATACAAACGCGTTTGGGGATCAACATGCTCACCCCTGTCTCTTTGAAGACAAGGAGCGAATTTAGTTAGAGACCGCCGAGGTAAGGAGCATCAGTTCTTAGACAGCGTCCCACTGCCATAGTAAGATAACTATTGCATACTTTAGCTGTCTTGTCCACTGCATTCAAGGAAGGATATACTGTTCCTCAGGAGCTATAGTGCAGGATAAAAGCCAAACACATAGAAAGAGATGTTACATTCAGTGTGACAGTGGCGGATGCTTCCGTCTGAACACCTGCACATATCGCCTGCATTTTTCCATTGAAGCGTTGGAGTAGGCAGATTCGGGTTAGGAGAAACATTTGATCGAGAACAATGCACAAACGTGTGGGAGACATTTGTCTTCCGAGACATGCACCTCTACCAATACGTATGCGACCCAGATCCTGCTGGTGTAAAGACGAGAGTTTTAGTCACTCCCGATTACCATACGAAACGACAGTGCAGCTTTGTTTTACAGTCTCATACAACAAAAAACTACATGCATTTTAAAGGTCAACAATGATGCATAACATTTAAAACATAGATTGACGTAAGCATGGGAGAGTCACGTGCCAAAGAATGCAGAGTGAGGATTCTGCGGTGTGTAGCACGCAGTTCAGTGCAGAGTTATCCTCTCGACCAGCACATTAATGACAGCGGAGCGGAAGCAGAAATGTTGAAACGTTTTTTGTGCTTTGTCTTGAGATGCCTACATCTGTGGACTGGAAAAATTCCCTGCATGCAGTAGAAGCATACCGTCGGCGTAAACGTTCCTTACTCACTAGTGTAGTATAGTGGAGATTAAGGGTGTAAACATAGTACTGCACATCTAAATACCAAGCAAGTCAGCCAGGTAGAAACACTACCTTTGTACTAGTGCGCGAAGCAGGCCACAAACATTCTGCTCTTCTTGGTTCTTGTCAGCAGCTGTCTCTGCGTTGCGATTTTTGTTGTTGCTCCTCCTCCAGCATGTAGTACAAAAGTGGACTGAGCAGCCCCGTGGTATTGTACGTAAATCTCCTTTCAAACACCCTAGCAAACAGCTGAGCAGAGCAGGCTTTTTGTAGAACTGCAAACTAATCCGGGCAGACCTTGACTCCATAAAATAGAGCAGAACGTCATAAGACCCCAGTACAATGTCAGATGCGCTCCTCTCTAATGTTTGGTCGCGTCTGCGCTGTTTATGCCTTGCATGAGAGGCTACCAAAGCAGAGAGAGACTACGATTGTACATGGATGCCGGTGAAATAAGTCTTAGAATTCACTCTCATGCCGTACTGGCGTAGGAGCTGCTATAGGAAGACTACAAGGCTGCGTCTCTGTTTCAGACTCGGCTCCGTTTGGCTGCGACATGAACAGCCCGCGTTAACGGAGTATACGCTGCAGTTGCCAGCTTAGATTCAGCACAAGCAAAACTCATCGACATCAAAAATTGCCAACGACGTACCAATCTTGCTGAGTGTATAGATCATGTGCACGTTGAGGAAACGACATCCCGCACGACAATAACAACAATGACAATTACATGGGAAACATCCTTCACAAGCCTGTGGATAGAAGCGGCCGAGCTCCGGAAATTGTCAGTCTTGTGAAGACTGCAGGTGGTGCTGAGTTTTGTGTAGTGTTCAGGAGGACGCACTCACACTGTGAGAAAAAAAGTATCCGCTGCCAAGAGAAGTATGCCTGAGTCTCCAAATGAAGCTAATGGTTTCGCGCGTTGAGCAGGATACGAAGCCCAGTCCATCTTTTGGCTCAGGATTACATCGCAGGCCGCGCTGTGAGTAGAGTTATATTGCTCTCTATTTCCCAATTTAGCCCGGACTGAGCCTCATGCTTGAAGACTTCACTAGGGGCTGAAGATTAAAGACTACCTTTTTGTCAGTAGAGGCGTCGAAGAGATATCGGAATTTCTAGGTCCAGTACCAGCGGAGGTATGAAAGTATTTCGATCCTTTAAAGTCTAGCACGGCCAGAAGTACTTTCCCGTACAGTTCGGATGGTGGTACATACAAACTCCAAAAAGAACACGATAGTAATGTGTGTTACACGTTTCCAAGAAGCAAGCATCTGCCACGGTGATTGCCGGAGTTTCCTTAGAAGCAGAACTGTTTATCATACGTGGAGAGCGGAAGCCACAACTGTTATAAACATGTAGGCAGTGGTAAGTGGCGAGCCGCATGGGTGCTGATATGTCGGTCTGCGTGCTGCATCGTTTGCTGAAGTAGCCATGGTCGGATTGACCTCGAACAACGAGAGAGCCACCAGGACCTGGTCTCTGGCTGCATTTCAACAGTAAACGACTTGTAAAGCGCCCCTTGTGAGCACGATCTAGCGTGTAGTGGCAAGTTTAATCGAATGGCTGTACAGGCTCTTGGACGATGGAACAATCAGAAATCTCGATCAAATTCTCACTGCAACCAAAGCTTGAAGACTGTGCCACAGTCTGCTTACACATTAGAAAGGATGCTGGCTTACGAAGGGGGATCTAGGAACTACCGACAACTCTGCAGACTGATGGACACAAATAGCTTCGTTTTGCCGATGAGGAGGATCTCAGTTACTTGATTGGCCACCGGATTGTGTTTGGTAAGCAACAAGCGACGGACTTCTGCGCGAGCGTGAATAGTATACCGTAGAATGCTTCTGCTGTACATTGATATGCACGTATCCAGGGTAGAGCAGTCAGGATCGTCTGCAGTATGCTGCCACCGCAGCACAATGCTGCGCTCTTCAGCCTTTCTCCGCCTCGGAAAAGAATTTATTGAAGGCAGAGAAACCCAAAAAAATAAATTCTCTGATCTAGGCATCCGGATTAAAGAATAGTCTGCCTATATGCAATCTGCTTACGGCACACCCGTCAGCACCGCCAGGGCAGTCGAGGCGCACAATCATTTTGACCAGCTCTAAAGACTTTGACGATCCACGGCTTACATGCACTCTAAGAAAACTAACCCTCTTCGTTCTTATTGCGAAGAACTTCCGCAAGCGTCACATGTCTCCGCCGGCTGTGGGTCCGATTAAACCAGTTCATCGTAGCAGGTCGCTAGGCAGAGATTCAAGCCACACTAGAGGAAGGACACACAAAGCTGGCCCGAGAGTTCACCGTTCCCTGTAGCTGCTCCTCTTTTGTGTGTTATCGGCGTGACTGCAGTGTCTTTTCATTGTAAGGAGAAAAGCTGGGGGTCCAAAAGCTGATACACAAGAAAGTGCAATCCTCTTATACACACGTGTAAGGGGGGATACAAGTTGTAGCTTCCAGCTGTGGAGACCTCCATAAACTCCGAGAGCTTCCTGCTTACGGGCGTGTGGGGCTTCAAGAGAATAATTGAGAAACAGAGCCTGTAGAGGCGCTAACGAAGAATAGTCTTCAACTGCAGCTTTGCTTATACTTTTAGGATGCGCCAAATGCATTCCTGCCCCAATGCAACCGTTGGAGACTTTGACGGTTGCCTTCGTGCACCTTCCTTAAAGACAACTTTTTTGAGTGCTTCAGTTTTGAGCTTCAGTGACCACAGGGTCACAGTGTGTAAGCGAGTGTGCCTCAAACTGGCTGAAACATAGGTGGCGGTGAGGAGAAAGAAATTGTGCTGCACATCACTTACAAACGTTCGTCTGCAGCCGTTTGCAACCATGGACTAAGTGCTGCCGTTTCCCACCTTTCCGGAGAAACGGCAGGCGTCACTACCACTTGAGAGACGAACATACACTTTGAGGCAGGCAACGCTACTTAAAGGGTGTCGTATACCTACTTACTGTGTTAACGTCGTGCAAAAACCTAGGCCCAAAGCTGCGCAAGCTGAATGCTTGCACGTTAAAAGCATAACAAACGTTCCTTGCAGAAAACGTTCGACCGAAAAACTGCAAGAAGTTGAACCTCAGCCTTCTATGAAGTCCTACCGGGAAAACCACAAATTGGCCTCAGAAGAAAGAAGGTAGACAGATTCACTACAGAACTTGGTGAAGACGAAAACAAAACTGACATATCGCTTCCGCTATGGCGTTAATGTGGATGAGTCGCTGCAGAAAATTTCGTTAGTGAACCTTGACTGTGATTAATGAACAGGTAGTCCGCTGTATGGCGGGGTGTCCATCCGTGAGCATCTAAGCAAGCGCTACAGTTAAGTAAGTGCCTCGCGCAACAAACCCTCTGGTAGTTCCTCTTCATGAGTCGAAATATGTGGGCTTCAGTGCACTGAGACGTCTTCTTCTTAACCTTGAAACGACTGCGCGTCAACAGCAGCTCAGTTGTATTTTAGGATAAACGAGTAAACAAAGAAGTACCAAGCGCCTCTAAGCAAATAATTGTATGTTCTGTAGCCCAAGCCATAGTTTGGTAGTCATCCATTGAGCCGGCAGTTACAAACCTGTACAGCATAGCAAAGAAACACGTCCTGTACCTCACAGACGTGATCGAAATGAAGTAAATCCCGTTAGAAAGCCAGATGTTGCAAAACGTTTTTCTCAGTCGTGGACCTTTTGCTGCTAGAATTAACGCAAAAAAAACAAAAAAATGACTAGACGTCGAAGTTTGAATATGCGCAGAACATCTGGTTATCGTGTCTAGGTTGTCAGCCCAAAGTTCAACGACGTCGAGGACTACAGGCACGCACACTGTGGGAGGCCACTTTAACAATATATCACTTAGTGCGTACGGGCGTAAACGCACCAGTGCATACCATTCTCCAGAAGCGCCTCAACCAACGTTGTTGGAAAATTAAAGCTTTGCTACGCTAGCATGAAAATAGCGTTAAAGTTCAACCTAATGAAAAGCACATTGTCAAAACCATCAGGAGGGTGTAAGAGAAACTGCCGACTGTAACACTGTTGTACCTTACGTCTTGTTGACAAAAACCGTGGCTCGACATGATTAGTGGAATCGGTATACGCCCGTTACCTTGCACGTAATGAAAATATAATGAGCTTGATAGTCAGGCAAACATAGTAGAGCCGAACCCCCAAGCCAGGGGAGAATAAACGAAGTAAACACACAGATACGGTATTGGGCCTACCAGTCATGGCGATAAACGTTTTTCTTCCTTGAGGCCGGATGTCTTGCAGAAACGGCGTCCTAGCTACACGGCATTGCCACAGTATATCCCTAAACATCCAGCTATCGTTTTCGATACAGTCTTTTCGGAACAACAGGGGGAAAAACGTGTGCGGCGTAGCTTTGCAAAGCTGGTGGCCCGGGACGACGGAGAGACCGAAACGTTTGTGGTGCGCTGGGTAGGCGCCACCTGTATTGTGGCTGCGCATGTCCACCGCCTCATGCCTCAAATTTTTTATCATGCAAGGGTGCGCCACCTGCGGTAGCTCTTCCAGAAACTTAAAAAGCATGGCTTCCTGCAGCTTAATGCATTCAGGCTTTACTCTGACTATTGGAATCGCCACTTCTGCAGCGCGAGCGTTTGCCGTGCAGCTCGGTATCTCACCTTGTTTAACCTCTCAACAAGAATAAAAGCATCCGGGTTCATTGTGCCCAGTCATTAGAAAACGAATAAAGGCGCGGATCAGACAACCATGTGGCACGTAACCGACCTCCTTGACCCCGTATATGTTTGTACGATCTGCCTATTTCTGCGTCAACGAGACGATGTTCTACGTCAGCCGCGCACATTTAGCCACACATAGTGGGCAATGCGGAATGGCACTACTAGACGTGGCGGGTAGTATTGCTGACGAACTGATGCAAGAAGGTGGTGCTACACATCCTTTGAGGGCGCTCACCAGTATGAGGTCCGCATTTCTCAGATGGTACTGCGCCTGAACTTTGTCTGAACACAGCTAAGCGTATGCGAAAAGACAGAAATACCACTTAGTAACACTCCATACAGTTTTGTTTACACAGTCTAGTCGGAGAAGGCGAAGCTTTAGAAGGCTGCAACTGGTTGCGGCTCAAGGAGCTGCCAGAGTTGAACAGGTGCAGGTCAGCCCCAGGTATGGAATGTTTCACCTTTGATAAGCAGCGGCACTGGCTTACACAATGTTTCACACGCCGATTTAATCTGAAACCGCTGCTGAATATGCTTCAGACAGCATCCCGCTCTGATTATTGTCCATGAATCAGAAAAGTTTTCTCTGGAGCCGAAGCAGAAGAATATCATGTGTCGTATTATTTGCTTGAAGCTCTGAAGCACCTATAAGTTTACAGTATCAGCAGCGCGTGGTCGTATGTCTGGCTCATGCCTTCATAGCTGGAGCTTGCGAGAGTTGTCCTGTGTCTGATATTGAACAGTTCCAGATTTAGTGCTACCGCAAACGACAGGAAGAGTCTCGAAGGTGACCGTTGACAAAGCAACTAAGAAATAGGACGCATTCAAAAACGAGCTGACTAACACTGTGAGACAAAATTCTGTACGCCAAATCCGGCGTTTCGTCGGCAGCCTAATGTAGTGAAAACAATAAGATATCCTTCCAATCCGTGTATGAGCACGTTATTCGAATATACAATCATGGACCAGGAGAGGGTGAGAGCTGTGTGAAGCGCCACACGCACGTGATACAAGATTTGCACACTTCTTCGGTATACTGGCAAAAGATATACCAGCAAGGCGCATCCTAGAATCTGAAAGCAGAGAGCGTGCTTGATCTTGGTGGTTTGCTGAAGATGACTGACTGGTGGCGGAGTGCCTGTCGTGTCGTTCAGGCTCTCTGCAGTTGCGTCTTCACTTGCCCTGTTTACACATGTGTTTGCGTCACGATAGGAGCGGTGCACAGCGCACGCCTCACACCTGTAGTCCACGTAGACGAGACTCATCTTTGGGCGTACGTTGCCACTATCCCGACATATCTCCTTCACTTGCAGAACATCGGGAAGTAACACGCATCCGTGACGACCACCCAATTCTACACCGCATGCTCCAGGATCCGTAACACATGCTCTCAAGTGACCGGATCTTTCGGTGGACAAAGCCTTTGAGTAGAGGGAAAGTCACTGTCCCGTCGTGAGAATTGGGACAGGGGATGTGAAAGGCACTGTTTGAAATATCGGGTTGTGTATACAAGGGTAGACAGAAACAGCGCCAAATTTCTAGCTTGAGAGCCCTATGCAATACCTTTGCTGATTTTGCCTCTGTCTTTCGAGCCTCCTTCATGTGTGAGTGCGACAAACTAAAGGGAGCTGAGAGACAGAAAAGTTCATTTTTAGTGGCGCACTTGTAGGAAGGCGTGGAAAGTAAGTTGCATGTTACGCAATTTCTAAAGTGTGGTCGGCACGCCTTGCAGCAAGCACCGGTTCTGTCACGTGTCATCTTAGAGGGAACAGTCGATTGTCCTTTACGAGGCAGTCATGCTACATTTGTGAAGACGACTAGTCGATTGTCCTTTACGAGGCAGTCATGCTACATTTGTGAAGACGACAGAGGCTTCGGCGTAATCCCTTTACGCTACAATTTGCGCTACGCCCTTAACAAGTGTGATTGCTCGCAAAAGTGCTGTACGCACAATGGAGGTTCAGGTAAGGCTAGAGCACCGTTCCGCTCTGAAGCAAAGCCCGACGTTAAGGACGCTTCTCAGCCGCAGCAGAGTGGACTGATCCGCTCGTCATGTCTCTCTCGGACAACACCTATCTGCGTGACCTGTCAAATTCATCGGCAATGAAAATGGCTTGTTGTCAGCAACTGGTCCTCCTGGGACATGAAAGGAACAGTATAACCGTGAGCCACCTTTGCTGTCCAAAGCGCATCTACTCGACGACTACAACATTCAGGCGTCGAGATGCTAAGAAAAATGTTGCGCGACGTGGACGCGTACAGTCGAAAAAGCTTTCTAGGTAACAGTACGTCACTGGACCAAAATTGCAGCCGTGTTACATCAGAGAGCCAGGCTCTACACACGGAAAACGAGGTTCGTCAGATACGGCAAGCCAACATCCTTGAGGTGAACAAGGTGACACGAGATAGAACCGCACAGTTTCTCTAACAGGTAAAGAGCCCAATAAGCGAGCGTGCTCTGTGGCGACGCTGCAATGGCATGAAGAAAAGTAAGTTTGCTGCCAGTCTTGTTGCAGCTGCTTCCTCGCTATATCCCATGGGAACATACATCCGCAACCGCTCTCACAAGTTAGTGGCCACAAGGCTTTTCTCCACATGAGCGCTACTACGGAGAGAGGGCTACAAGCGAAAGCTCGTAAGGTGTGCAGACGACTCGACCAGACTGAGGTGCGTACATCGGTGTTAGTCAACAAAAACTTCACGACTTCCTATCTGTGTGCTGCTGAATACTGCAGTTTTGTTCTCACGGCAAAGAGCATGGGGCAACAGTTAGTGTGTTGACTTCGACTAATCTAGTTACAGGAGAAAGGACTTGACGCACTATTTTCTCTGCATGCGGATAGGTCGTTGGTATGAAACGCGCCGCAGACCAGAAAACTCCGCCTTCACAGAGGTGTGAGGTGTTCGTAGCGGTTGACACAAATTATTTACCTTGCGTCCTGCTTGTATCTTCCTGCCAGCATCTTCTCTGCATCATGGCCGCATTTCAGCAGCTCCAAGCACCAGCTAGTACCACCACAACCAATTTACCTTTTTCTGGAGTATTTTAGAAGAGCAAAACACTAGTCAGGAGACCGTCTGCATGCATGCAATTATTTTGAGGCCTGCCAGTAGTAGGATGGTTTCTTTGATGATACTGCCTCCGAAGGTTGTTGCAATCGTCACCGATAGCGGAGTCTTTGCTGTTGTATAGGTACAGGTGGAAGGCGAGAGGGCAGCTAACCGAATGCAGGAAAGTATTTTCCCCCTGCTATTGCCTCGGGGACGACATCTCATGCGGCAAGAAAAGAAAGAGAGATCTAGGCTTTTTTTGTTGCAGCTTCTTTTTTCTTTGTTTGCAACCTGCTGCAGCAAGCAGTGCCTGCAGAGCAGCACGCAGCAGCGTCAGGTTAAAGCACTGCAGACGCTTCTATTCTGGTTGTTAGATACTAGAAAGAGCAGGCAACACGTATCTTTCTGAGTAATGCAGTAAGTTCAAAGGCTATAAAATTCTACATGCTCGACCTTGGCTGCTCGTTTTCCAATTTCTGCGCCGTGTGTTGTGGGAGGGGCGAACAATTGTATACTGTAGGATGAGATGTTCTGAGGGTGCTGCCCGACACGCGAGAGTCTGTCTTGCAAAAAAAATTCCTTACACATAAAGATCCGTGAGACTCCAAGCGCGCATGCTGCGTATAAGTCGGACCTGCCTGGAAGTCGCGGAAGTAATTTTCCGGAATATTCTCTCCACCTCATAAACGGTAGATCCTAAACAATAGAACCCACAACTATGGACGGGCTATCTGGTGATTTCTGGTCCCTACTTTGTCTCATGCCTAATTACTTTTTCGTCCCTGGTCATTTGTGTTAAACGCAATGTACAGCGTCGAGGCTAGGAAAAGCGCCCTGCATGGTGGGAACGGCGAGCCCTCGGACCAGAGGCACTACCAAGAGACAATGCGCTACTCTGACTATATAATAGTCAGCTGGAACATGTTGAGAACCCCAGTATTGCGCTTCTATCTCGGAAAGGACGCACAACGACTAGATGAGCAAACCAAAGGTACTAGGCCGCTAACGTGCATCAGCATTTGGCGAATGCCAGGGAATTGTTGGGGGAACCAAGAAACACATTCAGCTACATGTAAGATTCTATCTACAGTTGTTTTCTCTATTCGTGATTGTTTGAGAGTGCGTATTAGCTAGCCGTGCGGTGCGACAACAGGGCTCCAATGCAGCACTCCTCAGTCAGCTCTCCCAGAACCCCGCCGCTCTCCGCGGAAATCTGACCAGCTTCTTAATATATTGGCTATAACATATACAGAGGCACCAGCCTGTCTCAAGTAGCTTGTGTGCTGCAACGTAAGAGTTGCAAGCGGAACTGAACCAGTAGGTCAGCAAAAACAGCCTGCGACTCCAGCCTCCGGATGCCACAGAACAATGACGCGAGCAAAGCGGAGAGCTGGTGCATCTACTAGAAAGGACCTATCGCGATGACGTAAGCGAAGCTGCTGAGCACCATCAAGTGTTTCAGTTCTAAGCTCTTGAAAGTGCGATAGGCATACGCAAACCTGGTGGCTACACGGTAAAGCGCCCAAGTGCTCCAAACCTCTATTGTGTCGTGTGCATTTGTTCGTCGCTATATTAAGTACATAGAGGATGCGTGCCTTTTGCGCTATTCAGAGTTAAAAACTCTCACTGAACCGGCGGCGGAGAGAAGAAACTGGAGAGCTACCATGTTTGCAAGATCTGTGCAGAGCTCTATCCAGTAAAGAGCATACGTGTTTCAATCGGCGGGCGGCTCTCAGAAGGTACAGCAGCCCGCAACTTGCGGCTTATTTTCAGGGGCTGGAAATATTCTAGACGTATGATGTCGGTGACTTGGTTGTATAACCTCGATGTCTGAGATGAATCATCCAGAGAGAATCAAAGAAAGATCTCATCCTGCACAGAAACAATAGTGGCTCACCAAGAAATATTTTGAAACTACAAGCTCTTTGCACCCGGCTTGCCGAGGAGTGCTTGTTTTACACAGGTTAAACATGGAAGGTACTCCTGAACAACGTCGCGTTGTGTGCGACGAAAATTTGAAAAGCAGCGAAGCTTCACACCAGGTTTCCACTGGTAGCGTGCTCTTCCTCATCCGCGGCACTGTGACACATGACTGTCAAAGACTTCACACGCGTTTGTAATTTGTTCTCTAGTCTTGTCCCGGATGGGTACGCTGCCGTGCATAAGCAACGATTTGATAGAGTGCTCAGAAGGGCTGAAGAGAATACCCTTGAATACGCAGCAGAGACGGGATGGCAGCCACAGAGCTGCTTATTGCATGCTGGGTTACAGGCACCGGAGAACTGCGCACGATCTCCTAGGAGAACTGTTTTATGGTGCAGCACGTTATGTGTAAATGCTGATCGTAGTAGAGAAGCCTACATTGTTCATCTGTTGGGAGTCAAACGTACTTCAGGAGTATCCTTTTGGATAGAACCGGCTATATTGTGCAGGAAATCGTACGTCGCTGTGTACGCTCTGACAACTAATTGAACTAAATTTGAAGACAGCGCTACCGATGTTGCTGTAACTCCATCCAAAAACGTGTTAGCGTGTGTTTGCGCTGCGGTACAGCTTGTTGCTTCGAGATACTTTATTAGTTCCCAACGAGCTGACTGCTGACATAATTGGCCTTGCTGTTTCAAAATACTCACAAAACTCTGTACACCTCAGAAGAAGCAAATGTAGCAGTGCGACTGGGTCGTATGCCTCTCCGTTAAGTAGAAGTCAATGCTCGGCTCAACTTACGGGGTAATACGTCTAGGGGCGCGTAAGCGGAACCGACAGATAAAGTCCACCCTATGGTAACAAAAGAAGCAATATCAAGGCTCCTCCTTCTGTTTGTGCAATGCGTTTAAGCGACGGGGAGGGTTCAGAAACTGAAATTCCAGATAAATGCATATGCAATGTGCTTCACCAGACAGTAGTGGTAGGGTTGGCGGAGGGCACCGTCTGCCTATTGCTTGAAGGCCTGATACTTTCAATATAATGCAAGAATAATCTCGTGGCGTTGATGCAGGCAGTCTCAGCGGGTGAGGCCTACGGGTGAGGCTATCTTCCTGTAGTATCAGCATTGCAGTGGTAGCCAATGTAAGGCTTCAGTGAAGCATGAAAACAGACACACCTTATGCTCCTAGGCACCCAACTCAGAGGGGGCTCTCTCAATAGGCGTGTCGCGTAAATGAATGACCTTTCACTTTCTTTACTTGGCCTGCACTGCACGGCAAATGTTAGGAGGGGAGAAGCGAAGTAGATTTTTTAAGAAGGGTCTGCCTAAGAAGAAGAATAAAAATGTGCAAGATGCTTCTGATGTTTGAGATGCTATCCGGTGCGACCAATAAACATAAGCGGCAGGGTCGGGCTGAGTCCACCAGCAGAACACGTGAGGTACACACACAGCCGTATGAATGGTTGAAAGGAGCGGCGGGACTTGTGGACGCCTGTCTGGTTCACATGACTAGAGAAACGCAACAGAAGTGCATCGCTGTTAGGAGGGGATCAGTAAAGTCACGACAATCTGCAGCTACAAAAGCGGTTAGAGCAAAAGCGGTTAGACGTTCTCCAAATATCTACTGGTATACTACACCCATATATATGTATATATATGTGGTATAAGAGGTGAGGAGCATATAACATGTTTGCACTGATACTGCTGTAGAACGTTAATTTTTTCATCATCAATAAAGTGTAACACACTCCTAATGTCGTTGAGCGGTCCTAGGTACCACTGCAGAATTGCATATAAATAAAGTGACCGTGCGTTACTGATGACTCGATGCGGAGGGGAAAGATGACACCTGCAGTCTCAGTGTCTGCACTGTAAAAGATTTATTGTGTGACGTTGTGGGATGCAGCAAGCCCCGCTACGAAAGCATGCAACTTCAACAAGCTCATCTTTGTAACCTGACATCTTGTACCATATAGTTGACGGTGGTGAACGAGATACTGAGACAAGATGTGCTGCTGGTGCTGAACGAAAGCCCGCCTGGTGTTGACAAGTCTGGCGCGCACAGCTTTGAGTAGATAAAGGACTTCGTGGAAAGCAGCACAGCACTAACACGGAGCTGAGATGGAGCTCACAGCTTAGTACGCGTCTCATAGCGCAGGTGGAGGGCGAATATTTGAGAAACCGCTTTTGAAATGAGCCTATACGACTCACTGTTGCCTTGCGTTGTGGTGGAGCTCCTGGACAGAAATTCAAGCCGCAGACTCAGTATTCTAAAGCAAACTTAGTTGATACGGTGTTGGATCAATGAGGTGGTACGCCATGTGCTTGCTCTTTGTATGTCAGATAACCTGAAATTCACGCTGGTCGATCCCGAAAGCCGCAGTTTTGTTTTGGACCAGCATAGATGCAGCATCGTAGGTGTGGCTTACTCAGCGCCCGGCAGACTTGAGCTTGAACATCGACAATCTTCGCAGAACGCGTGGATTGTCCGCAGCGCAGCCGGTGAAATGTAGTTGCATTTCAATGTACATACAGGAGTAATGTCAACACGAGATCCACAGGGCATAACAAGCTACGCTGCAGTTGCTCTGTGCAGTGCATACTTTGGACGAACGAAGTAACAGGAGGAATGTGAGACAGGTGGTTCTGCTAGACTTTGTCTCCACTATCACACCGTAGACAACCGACATTGGCTCAATGCGTACAGAACGTGGACGCAGAGCTACATGTTCCGACCATTTTCGGTACTACCCTAACACCGGTCTCAGACTGCTGCTTGTATGAAAGGAGACGCTCTTTACTCCACATCAATTCCTCAAGATGTCAAAAGTATCTCTTCCAACACACGCCAGGATTCGCGAGAGGCATACTGTGGCATTAGGATCAAAACTCGTTCGAAGGCAAACGATATGCCGTTGCCTGAAGATAGAATTCCTGGGCTACAAAGGACGGTGTGACGCCAACGCGCGGCGTCGTTAATTGTGTCTTAGTTTGCTTAACGCCAATTGCAATGTGGCCCTCTTCCTGGTGACGTAGGCTTCGGAAAGGCGTCACTGAAATCATTCACGTGCACTAAACCAGGTTCTGCACGCTAGACACTATTTCAATGTATCTTTGCGCCACGTGACTTGTACTGCTTGATCGGGGGAAGAGCCTGCCAACTGAAACAAATCCTCCACAGCTCTCGTACATTCCTTGCGCTGTTGGATTGGCGACAACGCACCAGCGTTTACACGTAGCTGTCCACTGGAGCGCTGGTGCCGCTTTAGGCGTCTCCTAAATTGGACACCTATTCGTAGGGAGGAGGAATACAACCAGCTATGGTATGCATTTCTTTTACGCAACGGTGGTCATTTTGTTCGCTGGCCTTGTGGTTCCGCAGATGTTAGAGGTGACCAATTTTGTTGCTGACTCTTGCCTCTCACCAGTGAAAAATGGTGTGCTGTCGACGTTACACGGCTTTGGGGCTTTCCTTGTCTATGCTGTTCTTCATGGCCGTGGCAGTGGATGCAACGTAGCAGGAGGCCACTTTTCCTGAATGTAATTCTAAGAGTCGCGCAACCTTATGTGAAAGGCTGTAGTGGAGGCTGGTTTTCTTGAGCCTACTCCCACATTACTGCGGTTACATCATGATTGCAGCCTCATGTCTCGATTGCGCACGCCCTCTACCCTAAATGGCGACAACCGCTAGAGTTTGACAGCAGGCTATGCAGACAAAAAGGATGTGACCGGACGTGTCAGCCGCCGGCTAATGTTTTCTCAAAAGGACTTCTGTTCTTCGCTGTTGTTGCATGACTGTCTCTTCTTCATAACAGGTAATGCAGCGCAAATCATTCCCACATCCGTGGCGCATTACGGATTTTTGCGTCCATGATATGTCTCTGGACGGCCAACTGGAATAACACTAAGAGCCCCTAGATCACGAATGCAGGCACGTGCCTCATTAATCCTAGTTCAACGCCTGCATCCCGCAAGGTTGCCGGTAGTCCGAAAACGGACGGAGAAGCATTCTTTTTCAGCAAAGAACTGATGGCCACGGAAGACGACAGAATTCCAATATTCACATGCTAGATATCCGTAATTTTTTTTCTGGAACTGATGCTACTAGTGCAACTGCGATTCAGTGCACACTGAAGTGTTCTGGTGTAGGCAAATTGCGGGCTCCGGCTCATTGGACAAGCACTAAAGAGGAAAAGCCGTCGTTCTTCTCTTAACGTGATGCGCACAGATTCAATCGGCAGGCAGTATTCTTTACCCTGCCGCTGGACACGCTTGTCTCTCTTCCATCAAGTTGATAAGGGTGAGGCTACTAATGAAAGCCTTTGCTTCAGTGTGGGATGCGTCGACCTGGCTATATCATGTTTACATTTCACTCGTTGGCTGCGGTTGGCCTACCATATGCGTCCTTTGGCATTGGGAAACAGTGGCTACAGGAAAATATACAGGAGAGCATTGGAGGTGGGAAGATGAGTGGCGTGGCTGCAGCAGGAAGATGAGCATATTTTTGGGGATTTGCTTAAGGAGAACTACCTCGAACCAGCGAACTGTGCGCGATCTGTTATGTGAGGGTCGTCATGTGTGGGAAGATGAAGGCGGTGAGCGTTAACAGGCGGATTAGCCGCGACGTTAATGTGAATCCCTAGTAAGTGGAGCCTCCAGTTTGTTCTTAATAAAAACGAGTGTGCTGCTGTATATCCGTGCGCGTGTTTCAATGCCGTCTGTCTTTGCATCGCGGGCAGTTGTGAGCGTTGATAGGGACTCAGATGGTGCCACGTGGAAGAACGAAGGTGCGATCCGACGCCGCGGCAGCGCGATAACTACACTGACTGCTAGAATATGTTCATTTTCTGAATGACCAAGTACGGAAAGACAGATCGTACGCAACCCAGTGCATCCTCACTTGCAGCCTTTCATTGGTCGTACACAAAGCATCTTTTTGAAAGTACATCTCTGAGGCAAACTAGTGCGAAGGACGCTGTCTGCGGAGTGGATCCGCGAGTGCAAGCATTATTCTAGCCAATTACATCCGCGTACGTCAATGTCCTGTGTAGATGCATCTACTGCTGAGCGAGGGATCCTTGAAAACGATGTGCCATATTTTTGAATAATCAAGTGAACGGGCAGTGTAGTCTTGGACCCTTTACCAGGTCTTTACTCTTCAGGTATCCTGGCTAAGGTTTGGCTGGGAGAGGCGTATGCGGGAAGTAATTCTGGAGGTGTTGTCGGCGTGGACTTAGTGGGGCTAAGGTGTGTACGTACACTGTAGTGCTGGAGGTGAGCAGGTGCCACTTGATCCAAAAATGACTCCTTTTATGTAAACCTAATTACGACAATAGAATACAAGCAGCAAACTGTACACGCGTTTGCAGGTACGCTCCATAGGCCTACAGGAACTAAAAAAAAGAAGAACCTCTGCACCAGCGTCGTTGTAATGTGTCGAGTGTGCCGTCTGGTTGGATGGCAGGGCCTCCTACCGTCAATATAGGACACTAAGGCGCTCGTAGTCGAATAGTCACAAGCTGCGCAAAAACCCGTCCTGAGCATGTATTGTTGCCTACAACAGTTGCGGGCTGAAATGTAGCAGTGTTTTTCGTGTGTCTGGTTTTCTTCCCCCTTTTCGCTGCACATGAACGCAGTTACCTATTAACTTGCTATGCTACCTCAAGGAGACACTGCCTAGAAGGCTTGCGGCTGTGGTCAGGCGGTAAGACAAAACAGTGCATTGCTAGTATCTCGTGAATCATTCTGACATTATCTCTGGTAAGCTGAGGTGGACATATGGAGGACATAGGTTAGATGTCCTCACAGTGTGTACGACAGCGATGTCGCAGGCTGTCCAAAATGAATTTGAGCGTCGAGTAAAGATCCAGTTTTTTACAATTTTACAGCAACTGACTTTGCTCTGGTCGTCATAGGCCTGACCTGCCGGAAAAATTTAAGCTCTACGAAGAGGACGCAAATTTTGTCATGTGTAGGACACGCCACATGCAGTGTGAACAGCACATATAAAGGTAGTGTAGAGAAAGTTGCAGCATACATATAGATGTAGTATTCGACTTGTACAGCGCTAACCACTCCTGCGAAAGCAGCTAATGTAACTTCTTAGCAAGCTCTTACTAGTTGAAAAGGACTCCTAAGCACTCAGGCTGCTACTACCTAGGGAGCGTCTTGTCCTCGGGTCGACGATGAGGATTTCGTATGTGAAACATCTATCATCGCAACCACGGTCAGCTGAACTCAGCGACTTCCGCTGAGGTGATACGCGCAAGTGCGTTATCTCCAGGATATAATTGCATAGCTGCTGGCTTGTTTCTATGAAATATGTCGATCTTGGAGAGAACACAGAATGCCGATTCTTCAGTTCCGCATATATGAGGAAGCGTAGGGCCGCGTCCGGAGCTCCAGCACTCGAATTCACTAGCGGTTATTGGCAGGCTCGAGAAAGCCCTGCGTTGCCTAGAGATCTTCCTGCTTTGAGTAAGTGCCAGAATATATTGTACTAACAGTCATGGCCAGCGGGATACAGCTTTCCCGTCGCCATGTAGAGTGGCTTGAGAAGCTGAGTTGATTATGAAAGTCATTCGCAACTTCAGATCAAGAAAATGCGCAGATTCCAAGGAGTTTGGTGCAGGACCCTCGGCTGCTCTTAACTGCTACAAGCGGCGATGCTGAGGAAAGTAAGTACTTATGCTTTAAAGGAGCATGCGTGTTACTTGATTTGGTAGCACATGCGGGGCCTACTGATATCGGTAAAAGCGTCGAGACGGTAGCACGAAACAAAAGAAACGTAGTTTCATGAGACACTGCAGCCGCCAGCGCCAGAGTAAAGCCGCCTGCTGAAATCTGGGCTCTTAAGCTACATATCTTTGCGGCGTTGCTCGTAGTCGCGCTGTCCTCGAAAACCTCACGGTCCTCGGTGAATGCACCGGTGTTCACAGTCTGACACACGCTGTGCTAATAGTTGTTGCGTTCAAGTTGAAAAAGAGATGTTGGGGATGGGCAGGACTGTTTTCGGTGCATAGTCTGTGACTAGCACAACGTTGAGGATTCACGCAGGAACGTTGTCAAGAGAACGTTGTAGCCCAATTGCTTCGCCTTCTTATGCGCGCCGTCCAAGATAGAATGTCAGTACAAATATCCTTAGAGAAGTGGGAAGGTTCAACATGCGTCGTCTATAACGAGTGCAGTATTAACTATTCACCACCCTTCATGCGTTGCATAAACTATAGGCCAATGGAAGAGCGAAGGGGCTCTTATGTAGGCAGACGGAGCTGCAGAGGCACGTAGACAGAGAGAAACGTATAGAGCCGTACAGCGAACTATACTGTCCTCTTGGCGTCGCATACTCGAAGACAGATTTATTAGTGCGAGCGCGTGTTGTCGGACTCGGAATGAGTTCTTCAGATACATGCATCCGAGGATAAGGTGACCTGGTAGTCCGATCAAGAGAAGAGGCACTCCGAGGATTTATGCACGCGGGAGAGTCGTATGGAGGAGAATAACCAGCCGCAACGCTGTCGAAGTGTGATGGCGGAACTCGTGTCATAGTAGAAGTGTACGTTACAAGCCGGGTCGCACGCTGTCACGCTGACACAGTCGGATACTGCAGGAAAGTGTCCGCAGGGCAGAAGCTACTACGTATTAGAGGACAGAGCCCAGAACCGCAGCACGAATGTCGCTGACTCGCCCTTCAACT
>CATKUM010000130.1:125587-157140 GCA_949786405.1 Onychomys arenicola | reverse complement strand
CGTCTACAATACAGAAGTTTTGTAACCCAATGGGTGGGGCACGACGTATTTACGTATATACATATATATATATATATATTGAGAGAGAGAGAGAGAGAGAGAGAGAGAAAGAGAGATAGAGCGAGAGAGAGAGAGGGCGAGAGAGGCCGATAGACAGAATAGTATGGATTTAATAATATGTCTATCCACGAAAGCAAAACACTGGAAATGAAGTCTAAAGAAGAAGTCAATCAAACCTCAATTATGACATTACAGCCAATGCACCGGAGTATATTCCGGTAATCGAGTAATGCAGCTCAAAAAAGCAAGCAGTTTAATAACGAGGATACGCACGTTCATTCGATCGGCTGCAATGTCGGGGGGATTCCCTACTATACGTAGAACTATCGGCTCAACATGCCGCTCCTATGTGAAGGAAGCACCGCTGAGCTGTCGTGCAGCGGTATAGGTCTGCAACATGTTGAAAGACACCTAGTTCGTCAGGTGCGTCCTCGTTTACTGTATGCAGTAGCAAGACTTTTCGCTAGCTAAACGTTGGTAAAGAGGGGTGGAAAAATACCTATGGACTTGAACTTACTTAATCAGCAACGTCGCGTGGACGTATCAATCTCATGTTGCTCTACTTCACGGCCGTGTAGACGACGATGAAATGTGTTATTGGCACAGGTGGTAGTGTCCAGAAAAGTAAACCTACTGACGCTGATAAACCATGCTTTACCCACAGGCATGTAATTGCTTCGCCATGCAGGGTTGCATGGCTTTCAGACCTCAAATGTGCATATATAATAACATCATTTACAGTGTGTAGCAGAATACGAGCTTGGTCCCGCCTAATCAACAAACAAACTCTGCGGACACCTCGTCTTCTCCCCGCCATTGCTGTGAATCGTCAGTAGGGATCAAGGCAACCTGCTTACGCAGACCAAACCGTTGCACGGAAAGATGTTAGTACTTGAGCCGGAATTCTTTTGGAAACTCCCAATTTGTTGGGCATGATTGATCGCGTTGCATCTTTTCCTCGAAATGACACACTATTTCCTTCGCGCGTTAGGTAGTCAGCGCAGGGGCTGTTTGGAGAAAGGGCTAGGAGTCATGAGCTACAGAGCTTCAGAAAGAAAAAACCCTTTCTTTCTGTTTGTGGCCAGAATGCAGCATACACGGACGGCAAGCTGAGGAGAGACCGATAATATGAAAGGCTAATAAGAGAGCACGAAAGCGACACATAACAGATATAGCTCGCAGCAACATGCTGCCAGTGATGCTCTGGTGTATTGTGAAGACTTACAGTGTGTACGTCTGTAAGCTGTGAAAGATGTAATCCACAGAATCACAAATAGGCGTCCGTAAGCAACTACTACAACAGGGGGCAATGACAATGCTAACGCCCGCCGCATGAGGTGCAGAACCGCTCCCGCGAAATGTGGCAAAGTAATATTAAATATTACAAATGTTGAAGGCTAATTTGCTCTAATAATAACACCGCCATGCTCCGCGGCTCAAAAGGCCATCTGTCTTTCGAAACCTGACGAGCGGTGGGCTGTGTGTGCCCGATACACAGGGCAGAGAGACACACGCGTTGGCTAACGCTTTGTAATGATAGTGACTGCTCATGGAACATCAGGAACTGTTGCTGAGACCCAGAGGGGAAGCAGCAAGCAACTCCATACTTCGCGGAAGCATCCTGTAATCGGTTGTGCAAAATTGCAGTAATCCCACATGAGGTATAAGCCTATCGTGTGTAAAAGTGGCCCACACCACCCTTGACAGCCTGCCTTTAAGAAGGATTACAGACACGCACACACGCGTGTGCTCGAAAATGATGGAGGGCAGGAAGTTTCACAACAATTCCCAATGCTGCAAAATTCAGACATCAACCACAAGATGTTGCTGCCCTTCTCAGTTTTTTCAAGCAATGAATAGCAGTATATTAGGAAGCGGGCAGACAACCGCAACTTTTCCGCAAGATCCGCATACACGCACAAAGGTGTCCTAGAAAACGTCGCATGCATGTAACGCTCCTGAAGATCCGAATATAGCGTACACCCACACGCTCAAACGCACCGCCGGGCTTACATCTTGACGTGATGTTGAAGCTCTGTAGCATTAGGTGGCTGAGAAACCATCTCTCTCGAACCAGCCGACTATACAATTCTGAAGGCGTGAGCCCATCCAGTATCAGCTCTGACAATCCAGGAGACAGTCTAATATACAAACGCGTTTGAGGATCAACATGCTCACCCCTGTCTCTTAAAAGACAAGGAACGAATTTAATTAGAGACCGCCGAGGTAAGGAGCATCAGTTTTTAGACAGCGTCCCACTGCCATAGTAAGATAACTCTTCCATACTTCAGCTGTCTCGTCCACTGCATTCAAGGAAGGAAATACTATTCCCCAGGAGCTATAGTGCAGGATAAAAGCCAAACGAAGAGAAAGAGACGTTACATTCAGTGTGACAGTAGCGGATGCTTCCGTCTGAACACCTGCACATATCGCCTGCATTTTCCATTAAAGCGTTGGAGTAGGCAGATTCGGGTTAGGAGAAACATTTGATCGAGAACAATGCACAAACGTGTGGGAGACATTTGTCTTCCGAGACATGCACCTCTACCAATACGTATGCGACCCCGATCCTGCTGGTGTAAAGACGAGAGTTTTAGTCACTCCCGATTACCATACGAAACGACAGTGCAGCTTTGTTTTACAGTCTCATACAACAAAAAACTACATGCATTTTAAAGGTCAACAATGATGCATAACATTTGAAACATAGATTGACGTAAGCATGGGAGGGTCACGTGCCAAAGAATGCAGAGTGAGGATTCTGCGGTGTGTAGCACGCAGTTCAGTGCAGAGTTATCCTCTCGACCAGCACATTAATGACAGCGGAGCGGAAGCAGAAATGTTGAAACGTTTTTTGTGCTTTGTCTTGAGATGCCTACATCTGTGGACTGGAAAAATTCCCTGCATGCAGTAGAAGCATACCGTCGGCGTAAACGTTCTTACTCACTAGTGTAGTATAGTGGAGATTAAGGGTGTAAACATAGTACTGCACATCTAAATACCAAGCAAGTCAGCCAGGTAGAAACACTACCTTTGTACTAGTGCGCGAAGCAGGCCACAAACATTCTGCTCCTCTTGGTTCTTGTCAGCAGCTGTCTCTGCGTTGCAATTTCTGTTGTTGCTCCTCCTCCAGCATGTAGTACAAAAGTGGACTGAGCAGCCCCGTGGTATTGTACGTAAATCTCCTTTCAAACACCCTAGCAAACAGCTGAGCAGAGCAGGCTTTTTGTAGAACTGCAAACTAATCCGGCAGACCTTGACTCCATAAAATAGAGCAGAACGTCATAAGACCCCAGTACAATGTCAGATGCGCTCCTCTCTAATGTTAGGCCGCGTCTGCGCTGTTTATGTCTTGCATGAGGGGCTACCAAAGCAGAGAGAGACTACAATTGTACATGGATGCCCGGTGAAATAAGTCTTAAAATTCAGTCTCAGGCCGTACTGCGGTAGGAGTTGCTACAGGAAGACTACAAGGCTGCGTCTGTGTTTCAGACTCGGCTCCGTTTGGGTGCGACAGGGAGGTGCCTGAACAGCCCGCGTTAATGGAGTATACGCTGCAGTTGCCAGCTCAGATTCAGCAGACGCAAAACTCATCGACGCTAAAAATTGCCAACGAGGTACCAATCTTGCTGAGTGTACGAATCATGTGCACGTTGAGGAAAAGACGTCCCGCACGACAACAACAATGACAATCACATGGGAAACATCCTTCACGAGCCTGTGGATACAAAGGGCCGAGCTCCGGATATTGTCAGCCTTGTGAAGACTGCAGGTGGTGCAGAGTTTTCTGTAGTGCTTTGGAGGACGCGCTCACAGTGTGAAAAAAAGTATCCGCTGCCAAGAGAAGTCTGCCTGAGTCTCCAAATGAAGCTAATGGTTTCGCGCGTTGAGCAGGATAAGAAGCCCAGCCCATCTTTTGGCTCAGGATTACATCCCAGGCCGCGCTGTGAGCAGAGTTGTATTGCCCTATTTCCCAATTAGCCAGGACTGAGCCTCATGCTTGAAGACTTCACCCAGGTGCTGAATATTAAGGACTACCTTTTCGTCAGTAGAGGCGTCGAAGAGATAGCGGAACCTCTAGGTCCGATGGTATCCACGTTTTAGCAGTAGCGGGGGTATGAAAGTATTTCGATCCTGTTAAGTTTAGAACAGCCAGAAGTACTTTCCCTGACAGTTTGGATGGTGGTACATACAAACTCCAGAAAGAGCACGATAGTAATTCGTGTGTTACACGTTTCCTGGAAGCACGCATTGGCCACGGTGATTGCCGAAGTTTCCTTAGAAGCAGAACTGTTCATCATACGTGGAGAGCGAAAGCCACAACTGTCATGAACATGTAGGCAGTGGTAAGACGCGAGTCGCATGGGTGCTGATATGTCGGTCTGCCTGCTGCATCGTTTGCTGAAGTAGCCATGGTCGGATTGACCGGAACAACGAGAGAGCCAACAGGACCTGGTCTGTGGCTGTATCTCAACAGTAAACGACTTGTAAAGCGCCCCGTGTGCGCATGATCTAGCGTGTAGTGGCAAGCGTAATCGGATGGCTGTACAGGCTCTTGGACGATGGACTAAACAGAAGTCTCTCTCAACTTCTCACTGCAACCAAAGCCAGAAGACTGTGCCACAGTCTGTTTACACACTAGAAAGGATGCTGGCTCACGAAGGGGGATCTAGGATCTACTGACAACTCTGCAGACTGATGGACACAAATAGCTTGGTTTTGCCAATGAGGAGGATCTCAATTACTTGGGTGGCCACCGGATTGTGTTTGGTGAGCAACAAGCGACGGGCTTCTGCGCGAGCGTGAATTGTATGCCGTAGAATGCTTCTGCTGTACATTGATATGCACGTATCCAGGGTAGAGCAGTCAGGATCGTCTGCTGTATGCTGCCACCGCAGCACAATGCTGCGCTCTTGAGCCTTTCTCAGTCGCGGAAAAGAATTGATTGAAGGCAGAGAAACCCAAGATAATAGATTTTCTGATCTAGGCATCCCGGATTAGAGAATATTTTTCCTACATGTGGTCTGCTTACGGCACACTCGTCAGCACCTCTAGGGCAGTCTAGGCGCACAATCATTTTGACTAGCCTCAACGACTTTGACGATCCAAGGCTTTCATGCACTCTCAGAAAACTAACCCTCTCCGTTCTTATTGCGAAGGACCTTCGCAAGCGCTACATGTCTCCGCCGGCTGTGGGTCCGATTAAACCAGTTCATCGTAGCAGGTCGCTAGGCATAGATTCAAGCCACACTAGAGGAAGGACACACAAAGCTGGCCCGAGAGTTCACCGTTCCCTGTAGCTGCTCCTCTTTTGTGTGTTATCGGCGTGACTTCAGTGTCTTTTCAGTTAAAGGAGAAAAGCTGGGGGTCCAAAAGCTGATACACAAGAAAGTTCAATCCTCTTATACACACGTGTAAGGGGGGATACGAGTTGTAGCTTCCAGCTGTGGAGACCTCCATAAACTCCGAGAGCTTCCTGCTTACGGGCGTGTGGGGCTTCAAGAGAATAATTGAGAAACAGAGCCTGTAGAGGCGCTAACGAAGAATAGTCTTCAACTGCAGCTTTGCTTATACTTTTAGGATGCGCCAAATGCATTCCTGCCCCAATGCAACCGTTGGAGACTTTGACGGTTGCCCTCGTGCACCTTCCTTAAAGACAACTTTTTTGAGTGCTTCAGTTTTGAGCTTCAGTGACCACAGCGTCACAGTGTGTAAGCGAGTGTGCCTCAAACTGGCTGAAACATAGGTGGCGGTGAGGAGAGAGAAATTGTGCTGCTCATCACTTACAAACGTTCGTCTGCAGCCGTTTGCAACCATGGACTAAGTGCTGCCGTTTCCCACCTTTCCGGAGAAACGGCAGGCGTCACTACCACTTGAGAGAGGAACATACACTTTGAGGCAGGCAGCGCTACTTAAAGGGTGTCGTATACCTACTTACTGTGTTAGCGTCGTGCAAGAACCTAGGCCCAAAGCTGCTCAAGCTGAATGCTTGCACGTTAAAAGCATAACAAACGTTCCTTGCACGAAACGTTCGACCGAAAAACTGCAAGAAGTTGAACCTCAGCCTTCTATGAAGTCCTACGGGAAAACCACAAATCGGCCTCAGAAGAAAGAAGGTAGACACAATCACTACAGGACTTGGTGGAGAAGAAAACAAACCTGACATATCGCCTCCGCTATGGCGTTAATGTGGATGAGTCGCTGCAGAGAATTTCGTTAGTGAACCTTGACGGTGATTAATGAACAGGTAGTCTGCTGTATGGCGGGGTGTCCATCCGTGAGCATCTAAGCAAGCACTACAGTTAAGTAAGTGCCTCGCGCAACAAACCCTCTGGTAGTTCCTCTTCATGAGTCGAAATATGTGGGCTTCAGTGCACTGAGACGTCTTCTTCTTGACCTTGAAAATGCGCGTCAACAGCAAGTCAGTTGTATTTCAGGAAAAACGAGTAAACAAAGAAGTATCAAGCGCCTCTAAGCAAATAATTGTAAGTTCTGTAGCCCAAGCCCTGGTTTGGTAGTCATCCATTGACCCGGCAGTTACAAACCTGTACAACCTAGCAAAGAAACACGTCCTGTACTTCACAGACGTTATCGAAATGAAGTAAATCCCGCTAGAAAGCCAGATGTTGCACAACGTCTTTCTCAGTCGTGGACGTTTTTGGTGCTAGAATTAGAGCAAAACAATTTAAAAATTGACTAAACGTCGAAGCTTGAATCTGCCCGGAAGATCTGGTTATCGTGTCTAGCGTGTTAGCCCAAAGTTCAACGACCTCGAGGACTACAGGGACGCACACTGTGGGAGGCCACTTTAATAATATATTACTTAGTGCGTACAGGCTGAAACGCACCAGAGCATACCATTCTCCAGATTCACCTTCACCAATGTTGTTGAAAGATTAAAGCTTTGCTGCGATAGCATGAAAATAGCGTTAAAGTTCAATCTAATCAAAAGCAAATTTTCAAAACCGTCAGGGAGGGTGTAAGAGGAACTGCCGACTGAAATACTATTGTACCTTACATCATCTTGACAAAAACCGTGGCTCAACATGATTAGTGGAAGCGGTATACGCCCGTTACCTTGCACGTAATGAAAATATAGTGAGGTTGACAGTCAGGCAAACGTAGGATAGCCGAACCCACAAGCCAGGGGAGAATAATCAAGGTAAACACACAGATACGGTATTGGCCCTACCAGTCATGGCAGTGAACGTCTTTCTTCCTTGAGGCCGCATTCCTGCAGAAACGGCGCCGTAGCTACACGGCGTTGCCACAGTAATTCCCTAAACATCCAACTATCGTTTTCGATACAGTCTTTTCGGAACAACAAGGGATAAAGCGTCTGCGGCGTAACTTTGCAACGCTGGTGAACCGGGACGACGGAAAGACGAAACATTCTTGGTGCGCTGGGTAGGCGCCACCTGTATTGTGGCTGCGCATGTCCATCGCCTCATGCCCCAGATTTTCTATTATGCAACGGTGCGCCACCTGCGGTAGCTCTTGCAGAAACATAAAAAGCATGGCTTCCTGCAGCTTAATGCATTCAGGCTTTACTCTGACGATTGGAATCGCCACTTCTGCAGCGCGAGCGTTTGCCGCGCAGCTCGGTATCTCACCTTGTTTAACCTCTCAACAAGAATAAAAGCATCCGGGTTCATCGTGCCCAGTCATCAGAAAACGAATAAAGGCGCGGATCAGACAACCATGTGGCACGTAACCGACCTCCTTGACCCCGTATATGTTTGTACGATCAGCCTATTCCCGCGTCTACGACATGATGCTCTACACCACCCCGCGCACATTTAGCCTCACATACTGGGCAATGCGGAATGGCTTTACTAGACGTGGCGTGTAGTATTGCTGCCGAACTGATGCAAGAAGGTCGTGCTACACATCCTTTAAGAGCGCTCACCAGTATGACGTCCGCATTCCTCAGATGGTACTGCGCCTGAACTTTGTCTGGACCACAGCTAACCGTAAGCGAAAAGACAGAAATACCGCTTAGTAACACTTCATACAGTTTTGTTTACCCAGTCTAGTTGGAGCAGGCGAAGCTTTAGGAGGCTGCAACTGGTTGCCGGTCAAGGAGCTGCCAGAGTTGAACAGTGGTGCTGGTCAGCCCCAGGTATAAAATGTTTCACCTTTGATAAGTAGCGGCACTGGCTTACACAATGTTTCACACGCTGATTCAACCTGAAACCGCTGCTGACTATGCTTCCAGACAGCATCCCGCCCTGATTGCTGTCCATGAATCGGAAAAGTTTTCTCTGCGCCGAAGCAGAAGAATCTTGTGTCGTATTATTTGCTTGAAGCTCTGAAGCACCTATAAGGGTACAGTATCAGCAGCGCCTGGTCGTATGTCTGGCTCATGGCTTCATGGCTGGAGGATGCGAAAGTTGTCCTGTGTCTGACATTAAACAGTTCCAGATTTAGTGCTACCGCAAACGACAGGAAAAGTCTCGAAGGTGACCTTTGACAAAGCAACTGAGAAATAGGACGCATTCAGAAACGCGCTGACTAACACTGTGAGACAAAATGCTGTACGCCAATTCCCGCGTTTCGTCAGCAGCCTAATGTAGTGGAAAACAATAAGACATTCTTCCAAACCGCGTATGGAGCACGTTATTCGAAAATACAATCATGGATCAGGTGACGGTGAGAGCGGTGTGAGGCGCGGCACATACGTGATACAAGATTTGCACACTTCTTTGGTATACTGGCAAACGATATACCTGCAAGGCGCACCCTAGAATCTGAAAGCAGAGAGCGTGCTTGATCTTGATGGTTTGCTGAAAAAGACTGACGGGCGGCGGACTGCCTGTCGTGTCGTTCAGGCTCTGTGCAGTTGCGTCTTCGCTTGCCCTGTTTACACATGTGTTTGCGTCACGATAGGAGCGGTGCACAGCGCACGCCTTACAGCTGTACTTCACGTAGACGAGACTCATCTATGGGCGTACGTTGCCACTATCTCGACATATCTCCTTCACTTGCAGAACATTGGGAAGTAGCACGCATCCATGACCACCACCCAATTCTACACCGCATGCTCCAGGATCTGTAACACGTGCTCCCAAGTGAACGGATCTTTCGGTGGACAAAGCCTTTGAGTAGAGGGAAAGTCACTGTCCCGTCGTGAGAACTGGGACAGGGATGTGAAAGGCACTGTTTGAAGTATCGGGATGTGTACACATGCATAGACAGAAACAGCGCCAAAATTCTAGCTTCAGATGTCTATGCAATACATTTGCTGATTCTGCCTCTCTCTCTCCAGCCTTCTTCATGTGTGAGAGCGACAAACTAAAGGGAGCTGACAGACAGAAAAGTTCATTTTCAGATGCGCACTTGTAGGAAGGCGTGGAAAGTAAGTTGCATGCTACGCAAATTCTAAAGAGTGGTCGGAACGCCTTGCAGCAAGCACCGGTTCTGTCATGTTTCATCTAAGATGGAACAGTCGATTGTCCTTACGAGGCAGTCATGCTACATTTGTGAAGACGACAGAGGCTTCGGCGTAGTCCCCCTACGCTACAATTTGCGCTACGCCGTTAACAAGTGTGATTGCTCCCAAATGTGCTGTAGGCACAATGGAGGTTCAGGTAAGGCTAAAGCACAGTTCTGCTTAGAAGCAAAGCCCGATGTTAAGGACGCTTCTCAGCCGCAGCAGACTGGACTAATCCGCTTGCCATGTCGCTCTCGGACAACGCCTATCTGCGTGACCTGTGAAATTTATCGGCGATGAAAATGGCTTGTCGTCAGCAGCAACTGACCTTCCTGGGACATGAAAGGAACAGTATAACCGCGAGCTAACTTTGCTGTTCAAAGCGCTTCTACTCGACGACTACCACATTCAGGCGTGGAGATGCTAGGAAAAATGCTGTGCGACGTGTACGCGTACAGCCGAAAAAGCTTTTTAGGTAACAGTACGTCACTTGACCGAAATTCGCAGCCGTGCTACATCAGAGAGCCAGTGCTGCTCTACTAGTGATTGTCACGTACAAGGAAAACGAGGTGCGTCAGATACGGCAAGCCACATCCTTGAGGTGAACAAGGTGACACGAGATAGAACCGCACAATTTCTCTAACAAGTAGAGAACCCGATAAGCGAGCGTGCTCTGTGGCGACGCTGCAATGGCATAAGAAAAGTAAGTTTGCTGCCAGTCTTGTTGCAGCTGCTTCCTCTCTATATCTGATGGATACATTCATCTGCAACGGCTCTCACAAGTTAGTGGTCACAAGGCTTTTTCTCCACATGAGCGCTACTACGGAGAGAGGACTACAAGCGAAAGGTCGTAATGTCTGCAGACGACTCGACCAGACTGAGGTGCGTACATGGGTGTTGGTAGACAAGAGCTTCACGACTTCCTATTTGTGTGCTGCTGAATACTGCAGTTTTGTTCTCGCGGCAAAGAGCATGAGGCAACAATTAAATGTTGACTTCGACAATCTAGTGACAGGAGAAAGGACTTCACGCAGCATCTTCTCTGCATGCGGATAGATCGTTGAGATGAAACGCGCCGCAACCCAGAAAGCTCCGCCTTTACAGAGGTGTGAGGTGTTCGTAGCGGGTGACACAAATTATTTACTTTGCGTCCTGCTTGTATCTTACCTGCCAGCATCTTAGCCGCATCATGGCCGCATTTCAGTCAGCTCCAACCACCAGCTAGTACCACCACAACCAGTTCGCCTTTCGCTGGAGTAGTTTAAAAGAGCAAACCACTAGTCAGGAGACCTGCATGCATGCAGTTCTTTTGAGGCCTGCCAGGAGTAGGACTACTTTCTTTAATGATATTGCCTCCGAAGTTTGCTGCAATCGTCACCGATAGGGGAGTCTTTGCTGTTGTATAAGTACAGGAGGAAGGCGAGAGGGCAGTTAACCGAATGCAGGAAAGTATTTTCATCTGCTATTGCTTCGGGGACGACATCTTATGCGGCAAGAAAAGAAAGAGAGATCTAGGCTTTATCTGTTGCAGCTTTTTTTCCTTTGTCTGCAACCTGCTGCAGCAAGCAGTGCCTGCAGAGCAGCACGCAGCAGCGTCAGGGTGAAGCACTGCAGACGCTTCTATTCTGATTGTTAGGTACCAAAAGGAGCAAGAACCACGTATGTTTCTGAGTAATGCAGTAAGTTCAAAGGCTGTCAAATTCTACATGCTCGATCTTGGCTGCTCGTTTTTCAATTTCTGCGCCGTGTGTTGTGCGAGGGGCGAACCCTTGTATACTGTAGGATGAGACGTTCTGAGGATGCTGCCTGGTACACGAGAGTCTGCCTTGCAAAAAAAATGCCTTACGCATAAAGAGCCGGGAGACTCCAAGCGCCCATGCTGTATATACGTCGGACTTGCCTTGATGTCGCGGAAGTAATTTTCCGGAATATTCTCTCCACGTCACAAACGTTAGATCCTAATCAATAGAGCCCACGACTAATGACGGGCTGTCTGGTAATTTCTGATCCTTACTATGTCTCATGCCTAATTGCTTTTTCGTCCTTGTCATTTGTGCTGAACGCAATGTACAGCGTCGAGGCTCGGGAAAGCGCCCTGCATGGTGGGAACGGCTCTCGGACCAGAGCACTGCCAAGAGACAATGCGCTACTCTGAATATGATAGTCAGCTGGAACATGTTGAGAACCCCAGTATTGCGCTTCTGTCTCGGAAAGAACGCACAACTACATGAGCAAACCAAAAGGACTGGGCCGCTAACTTGCACCAGCATTCGGCGAATGCCAGGGAATTGGTGGGGGAACCAAAAAACACATTCAGCCACATGTAAGGTTCTATCTACAGTTGTTTTCTCCATTCGTAATTGTTTGAGAGTGCTTATTAGCTAGCCACGCAGTGCGACAGCAGGGCTCCAATGCAGCACATCTCAGTCAGCTCTCCCAGAACCCTGCCGCTCTCCGCGGAAATCTGATCAGTTTCTTAATATAGAGGCTATAACATACACAGAGGCACCAGCCTGTCCCAAAAAGCTTGTGTGCTGCAACGTAAGAATTGCAAGCGGGACTGAACCAGTAGGTCAGCACAAACAGCCTGCGATTCCAGTCTCCGGATGCCACAGAACACTGACGCGAGCAAAGCGGACAGATAGTGCATCTACTAGAAAGGTCCTCTCGCGATGACGTATGCGAAGCTGCTGAGCACCATCAAGTGTTTCAGATCTGAGCTCTTGAAGGTGCGATAGGCATACGAAAACCTGATGGCTACACGGTAAAGCGCCCAAGTGGTCTAAACCTTGATTGTGTCGTGTGCATTTGTTCCTCGCTGCATAAGTACATAGAGGATGCGTGCCTGTTGCGCTAGTCAGAATAAAAAACTCTTACTGAACCGGCGGCGGAGAGAAGAAACTGGAGAGCTACCACGTTTGCAAGGTCTGTGCAGACCTCTATCCAGTAAAGAGCATACGTGTTTCAGTCGTCGAGCTGCTCTCAGAAGGTACAGCAGCCCGCAACTTGCGGCTTTTTGCAAGGGGCTGGATATAACTAGACGGATGATGTCGGTGACTTGGTTGTATAACCTCGATGTCTGATATGAATTTTCCGAATGGCCAAAGAAAGGTCTCATCTTGCGCAGAAAAAATAGTGGCTTGCCAAGAAATATTTTTGAACGACAAGCTCTTTGCGCCCGGCTTGCCGAGAAGCGCTTGTTTTACACAGGTTAAACATGGAAGGTACTTTCTGACTACGTCGCGCTGTGTGCGACAAAAATCTGGAAAGCAAATGTTTGAAGCTTCACACCAGGTTTCCAATGGTAGCCTGCTCTTCCCCGTACGCGGCACTGTAACACATGACTGTCAAAGACTTCGCACGCGTTTGTAATTTGTTCTCTCGTCTTGTCTCGGAAGGATACGCTGCCGTGCATAAGCAAGGATTTGATATAGTGCTCAGAAGGGCTGAAGATGATACTCTTGAATACGCAGCAGACACGGGATGGCAGCCACAGAGCTGCGTATTGCATGCTGGGTTACAGGCACCGGAAAACTGCGCACGATCTTCTAGGAGAACTGTCTGATGGTAAAGTACGTTATATGTGAATGCTGGTCGTAGTACAGATGCCTACATTGTTCTTCTGTTGGAAGTCAAACGTACTTCAAGAATATCCTTTGGGATAGAACCGGCTATATTGTGCAGGAAATCGTACGTCGCTGTGCACGCTCTGACAACTAATCGAACTCAATTTGAAGACCGCGTTAACAAAACTGCTGTAACTCCGTCCAAAAAACGTGTTAGCGGGTGTTTGCACTGCGATACAGCTTGTTGCTTCGAAATACTTTATTTGTTCCCAAAGAGCTGACGGCTGACATAATTTGCCTTGTGGTTTTGAAATGTTTACAATAATCTGTACCCCTCACAAAAAGCAAATGTAGCAGTGCGACTGGGTCGTATGCCTCTCCGTTAAGTAGATGTCAATGCTCGGCTCAACTTACGGGGTAATACGTCTAGGAGCAGGTAAGCGGAAGCGACAGATAAAGTCCACCCTATGGTAACAAAACATGCAATATCAAGACTCCTCCTTCTGTTTGTACAATGCGTTTAAGCGACGGGGAGGGTTCACAAACTGAAATTCCAGGTAAATGCATATGCACTGTGCTTCACCAGACAGTAGTGGTAGAATTGGCTGAGGGCACCGCCGGCCTATTGCTTGAAGGCCTAATAATTTGAATATAATGCAGAAATAATCTCGTGGCGCTGATGCAGGCAGTTTCAGCGGGTGAGACCTACGGGGAAGGCTATCTTCCTGTAGAATCAGCATTGCAGTGATAGTCAGTGTAAGGCTTCAGTGAAGCATGAAAACAGACACACCTCATGCTCCTAGGCGCCCACCTCAGAGGGAGCTCTCTCAATAGGCATGTCGCTTAAATGGATGACCTTTCACTTCCTTTACTTGGCCTGCGCTGCACATCGTGGACGGCAAATGTTAGGAGGGGAGGAATGAAGTAGATTTTTGAAGAACGGTCTGCCTATGAAAAAGAATAATAATGTGCAAGATGCTTCTGCTGTTTGAGAGGCTATCCGGTGCTACCAATAAACATAAGCGGCAGGGTCGCTGCTGAGTCCAGCAGGACGCCTGTCTGGTTCACATGACTGGAGAAACGCTAGAAAAGTGCATCGCTGTTGGAGGGGATCACGACGATCTGCAGCTACAAAAGCGGTTAGACCAAAGGCGGTTAGACGTTCTCCAAATACTACTGGTATACTACACCCATATATATGTATATATATGTGGTATAAGAGGGGAAGAGCATATAACATGTTTGCATTGATACTGCTGTAGAACGTGAATTTCTACATCATCAATAAAGGGTAACACACTCCTGGTGTCTTTGAGCGGTCCTAGGTACCAGTGCAGAACTGCATATAAATGAAGTGACCGTGCGTCACTGATGACTCGATGCGGAGGGGAAATTGACGCCTGCAGTCTCAATGTCTGCACTGTAAAAGCTGTACTGTTTGACGTTGTGGGATGCAGCAAGCCCCGCTGCGAAAGCATGCAACTTCAACAAGATCAGCTTTGTAACCTGACGTCTTGTACCATATAGTTGACGGTGGTGAACGAGATACTGAGACAAGATGTGCTCCTGGTGCTGAACGAAAGCCCGCCTGGTGTTGACAAGTCTGGCGCGCACAGCTTTGAGTAGATAAAGGACTTCGTAGAAAGCTGCGCAGCACAGATATGGAGCTGAGAGGGAGCTCACAGCTTGGTACGCGACTCACAGCGCAGGTGGTGGGCGAATATTTGAGCAACTGCATTTCAAATGAGCGTATACGACTCACTGTTGGCTTGCGTCGTGGTGGAGCTCCTGAACAGAAATTCAAGCCGCAGACCTAGTATTCCAAAGCAAACGTAGTAAATCCGGTGTTGGATCAATGAGCTGGTACGCCATATGCTTGCTCTTTGTATGTCAGATATCCTGAAATTCATGCTGGTGGATCCCGAAAGCCGCTGTTTGGTTTCGGACCAGCATAGATGCAGCATCGTAGGTGTGGCTTACTCAGCGCCCAGCAGACGTGAGCTTGAACATCGACAAACTTCGCAGAACACTTGGATTGTCCGCAGTGCAGCCGGTGACATGTAGTTGCATTTCGAGGTACATACAGGAGTAGTGTCCACACGAGATCCACAGGGCAAACACTTCTAAGCTACGCTGCGGTTGCTCTGTGCAGTGCATACTTTGGACAAACGAAGTAACAGGAGGAATGTGAGACAGGTGGTTCTGCTAGACTTCGTCTCCAGTATCACACCGTAGACAACCGACATTGGCTCAGAGCGTACAGAACGTGGACGCAGAGCTACATGTTTCGACCATTTTTTGTACTACCCTACCACCGGTCTCAGACTGCTGCTTGTATGAAAGGAAACGCTCTTGACTCCACATCAATTCCTCAAGATGTCAAAAGTGTCTCCTCCGACACACGTGTCAGGATTCGCGATAGGCGTACTGTGGCACTAGGATCAAAACTAGTTCGAAGTCAAACGATATGCCGTTGCCTGAAGATAGGATTCTCGGGCTACAAAGGACGGTGTGACGCCAACGCGCGGCGTCGTTAATTGTGTCTTAGTTCGCTTCACGCCGATTGCAGTGTGGCCCTCTTCCTGGTGACGTAGGCTTTGAAAAGGCGTCACTGAAATCATTCACGTGCACTAAACCAGGTTCTGCACGCTAGACACTATCTCAATGTATCTTTGCGCCATGTAACTTGTACTGCTTGATCGGGGGAACAGCCTGCCAGCTAGAACAAATCGTCCACAGGTCTCGTACATTCCTTGCGGGGTTGGATTGGCGACAACGCACCAGCGTTTACACGAGGCATAGCTGTCCACTGGAGCGCTGGTGTGGCTTTAGGCGTCTCCTAAATTGGGCACGTATTCGTAGGGAGGAGGAATACATCCAGCTATGGTATACAGTTTCTCTTACGCAACGGTGGCCATTCTGTTCGCTGGCCGTGTGGATCCGCAGATGTTAGAGGTGACCAATTTCGTTGCTGGTCGAGGGTATACGGCTTTGGGGCTTTCTTTGTCTATGCTGTTCTTCATGGCCGTGGCAATGGATGCAACGTAGCAGGAGACCACTTTTTATGAATGTATTTCTGGGAGTCGCGCCACCTTCTGTGAAAGTGGAGGCTGGTTTCCTTGAGCGGACTGGCACATTACTGCCGTTCCATCACCCGATTGCAGCCGCGTATCTCGGTTGCGCACGCCCACTACCCCAAAGGTCCACAACAGCTAGAGTGTGACAGCAGGCTATGAAGACAAAACGGATGTGACCGGACGTGTCACCCGCAGGATAGTGTTTTCCCGGAACGACTTCTGTTCTTCGCTGCTTTTGCATGACTGGCTCTTCTTCATAACAGGCAGTGAAACGCAAATCATTCCCACATCTGAGGCGCGTTACGAATTTTCGCGTCCATAATATGTCGACGGCCAACTGGAATAGCACTAAGGGTCGCTAGATCACGAATGCAATCTTGAGTCTCATGCGCTTGCATCCAGCAAGATTCCCGGTAGTCTGATAACGGACGCAGAAGCAGTCCTTTTTCAGCAAAGAACTGAGGCGCACGGCAGAGAACAGAATTCCAATATTCACATGCTAGGTATTCGTAATTCTCTTTCTGGAACTGATGCTACTAGTGCAAGTGCGATTCAATGCACACTGAAGTGTCCTGCTGTTTGCAGATTGCGGGCTCCGGCTCACTGGACAAGCACTAAAGAAGAAAAGCCGTCGTTCTTCTCTTGACGTGGTGCGCACAGATTCAATCGGCAGGCAGTATTCTTTACCCTGCCGCTGGGCACGCTTGTCTCTCTTCCGTCAAGTTGATAAGGGTGAGGCTACTAATGAAAATCTTGCTACAGTGTGGGATGCGTCGACCTGGCTATATCATGTCTACATTTCACACGTTGGTCGCGGTTGGCGCACCATATGCGTCCTTTGGTATTGGGAAACAGTGGCTACAGGAAAATACACAGGAGAGCGTCGCAGGTGGAAAGATGAGTGGCGTGGCTGCAGCAGGAAGATGAGCATTTTTTGGGATTTGCTCAAGAAAAACTTCCTCGAACCAGCGAACTCTGCGCGAACTTGTTCTTTGAGGGTCGTCATGTGTGGGAAGATGAAGGCGGTGAGCGTCAACAGGCGGATTAGCCGCGTTGTTAATGTGAATCCTTTATAAGAGGAGCCTCCAGTTTGTCCTTAATAGAAACGATTGTGCTTCTGTATATCCGTATGCGTGTTTCAATGCCGTCTACCTTTGCATCGCGGGCAGTTGTGAGCGTAGATAAGGACTCAGATGGTGCCACGTGGAAGAACGAAGATGCGATCCGAAGGCGGGGCAGCGCGATAACTACACTGGCTGTTAGAATATGCTCATTTTTGGAATGACGTAGTACGGAAAGACAGATCGTACGCAATCCAGTGCATCCTCACTTGCAGCCTTTCCTTGATTGTACGCAAAAGCATCAAAAGCATCTTTTATGAAAGAACATCTCTGAGGCGAACTAGTGCGAAGGACGCTGTCTGCGGAGTGGATCCGCGAGTGCAAGCAGTACTCTAGCCAATTACATCAACGTACGTCAATGTCGTGTGTAGATGCATCTACTGCTGAGCGAAAGATCCTTGAAAACGGTGTGCCATATGTTCGAATAATCAAGTGAACGGGCAGTGTACTCTTGGACCCTTTACCATGTCTTTGCTCTTCAGGTATCCTGGCTAAGCTTTGGCTGGGAGAGGCGTATGCGGGAAGTAACTCTGGAGCTGTTGTCGGCGTGGACGTAGCGGGGCTAAGGTGTGTGCGTACGCTGTATTGCTGGAGGTGAGCAGGGGCCACTTGGTCCGAGAATGACTCCTTTCATGTAAACCTCATTACGACAACAGAATACAGGCAGCAAACTGTACAGGCGTTTACAGGTACGCTCCATAGGCCTACAGGAACTACAAAAAAGAAGAACCTCTGCACCAGCGTCGTTGTAATGTGTCGAGTGCGCCGTCTGGTTGGATGGCAGGGCATTCCACCGTCACTATAGGACACTAAGGCGCTCGTAGTCGAATAGTCACAAGCTATACAAAAACCCGTCCTGACCGTGTATTGTTGCCTACCACAGTTGCGCGCTGAAATGCAGTGTTCTTCGTGTGTCTGGTTTTTTTCCCCCTTTTCGCTGCACAGGAACGCAGTTACCCATTAACTTGCTATGCTACCTCCAAGGACACACTACGTAGAAGGCTGGCGGCTGTGGTCAGACGGTAAGACAAAACAGTGCATTGCTAGTGTCCCATGAGTCAATCTAACATTATCTCTGGTAAGCTAACGTGGACGAAGGGTGGACATAGGTTAGATCGTTCACAGTGTGTACGACAGCGATGTCGCAGGCTGTCCAAAATGATTTTGAGCGTTGAGTAAAAATCCAGTCTTTACAATTTTACAGCAACTGACTTTGCGCTGGTCGTCATAGGCCTGACCTGCCGGGGAAATTCAAGATCTACGAAGAGGACGCAAATTTCGTCATGTGTAGGAGACGCCACATGCAATGTGAACAGCACATATAAAGGTAGTATAGGGAAAGGTGCAGCTTATATCTAGATGTAGCATTTAACTTGAACAGCACTAATCACTCCTGCGAAAGCAGCTAATGTAACTTCTTAACAAGCATATACTAATTGAAAAGGACGCCTAAGCACTCAAGCTGTTACTACCTAGGGAGCGCCTTGTCCTCGGGTCGACGATGAGGCTTTCGTATGTAAAACCTCTATCATCGCAACAACGGTCAGCTGAACTCAACGACTTCCGCTGAGGTGATACGCGCAAATGCCTTATTTCCAGGATATAATTGCATAGCGGCTAGCTTGTTTCTATGAAATAAGTCGAGCTTGGAGAGAACACAGAATGCCGATTCTTCAGTTCCGCATATATGGGGACCCGTAGGGCCGCGTCCGGAGCTCCAGCACGCGAATCCACTGCGAGAGGCTGCTTCGACGTCGATATCCAATTTGAAGCATTGCTGAGGAAGACAGCTGCTGAGTGCGATTCGCTAAAGGAAGTAGTTAGTAGTGCGCTAAGTACAAGACGTCTTGTACGGACGTGGGACGCTCTGTACAACAGCGGCACAGCACTCACACCTCGCTGAATCATGGTAGGTGGAGTAGAGCAGGCAACTCTCAGGTGCTTCCTTAAGTAAATTGGCCGCAGTACGTATACATCTGGCGGTTATTGGCAGGCTCGAGAAAGCCCTGCATTGCCTACAGATCTTCCTGCTTTGAGTAAGTGCCAGAATATATTGTACTAACAGCCATGGCCAGCCGGATACAGCTTTGCTGTCGCCGTGTAGAGTGGCTTGAGGAGCTGAGTTGATTAGGAAGGTCATTTGTAACTTCAGATTAAGAAAACGCGCAGATTTAAAGGAATCTTATTTGATGCAGGACCCTCGGCTGCTCTTAACTGCTACAAGCGGCGATGCTGTGGAAAGTAAGTACCTATGCGTTCAAGGAGCTTGCGTGTTATTTGAATTGGTAGCACATGCGGGGCCTATGTACCGGTAAACGCTTCGAGACGGTAGCACGAAACAAAGGAAACGTAGTTTTATGAGACACTGCGGCCTCCAGCGCCAGAGCAGCTTAAGAGCTGGGCTCTTAAGCTACGTATCTTTGCAGAGTTGCTCGTAGTCGGGCTGTCCTCGAAAACCTCATGGTCGTCGGTAAATGCACCAGTGTTCACAGTCTGACGAACGCTGTGCTTATAGTTGTTGAGTTCAAGTTGAAAAAGAGAGGTTGGGGATGGGCAGGAGTGTTTTCGATGCATATTCTGTGACTAGCACAACGTTGGTGATTCACTCAGGAATGTTGCCAAGAAAACGTTGGAGCCCAATTGCTTCGCCTCCTTCTGCGAGCCGCCCAAAACAAAATGTCAGTACAAATATCCTTAGAGAAGTAGGAAGGTTCAACGTGCGTCGTCTATAACGAGTGCAGTATTAACTATTCACCACCCTTCATGCATTGCAAGAGCTATAGGCCAATGCAATAGCGAAGAGGCTCTTATGTAGGCAGACGGAGCTGCAGAGGCACGTAGACAGAGAGAAACGTATAGAGCCATATAGCGAAATATAATGTCCTCCTTGCGTCGCATACTCGAAGACAGAATTTATCAGTGAGAGCTCGTTTTGTCGGACGCGGAATGATTTCTTCAGATACATGCGTCCGAGGATAAGGTGGTAGTCCGCTCAAGAGAAGAGGCACTCCGACGATTTCTGCACGCAGGAGAGTCGTACGGAGGAGAATAACCAGCTGCAACGCTGCCGAAGCGTGATGTCGGAACTCGCGCCATAGTAGAAGTGTACGTCACAAGCCGTATCGCACGCTGTCACGCTGACACCGTCGGATATGGCAAGAAAGTGTCCGCAGGGCAGAAGCTACGTATTAGAGAACAGAGCCGAGAACCGCAGCACGCATGTCGCTAACTTGCCCTTCAACTTTTCCGTCACGATTAGCCTTTCACTCACACTGCACGTCTGCACCATGCCAGCGGCTCCAGTGTGAATGGGTATGAGCCTAGCACTAATAGTCTTCCAAAGAGTGAGAAGGCTTGGTGCATGCATATGACTGTGTGAGCTGACGGCTTCAGACGCACTCACATGGAAGGCATGACATGGCAAGTTTCCTCCTTTGGTGACGCTTCTCTCGTAGTGCCTTACCAATCGTCTGCAGACGAGAACGTTTTCTATGGCTCTTTTGCATGCGTTGTCGTCAATGGAAGACAGAGTCACCCAGGGCGTGAAGGACAGACCTCGTAGAGGACGACAAATACACATAGAGCTTGGACCTGCTTTATCTGGCCGGAGAGCTGATGCACTGGCCGGCGCTGTGTCAACACGCCTATACGTTGTGGGGGTCGTAGAGATTCGGAGTCCCATTTTGGAAGCATTCAACGCTTATACTGTGGCGACATCGCAGAGGCCCCAAGTCGCGTACTTTAAATATGTAGGTGAAGGCCAACACAATGTGTTGCGGCCTTCTGCGGAAGGCCACAGCGTAGGAGCCTGGCGATCTGCGTGCACCTGCCTGACTGACGCAGCGTTCCACTAAAATCGCAGCACTATGAGATTCCGGCATGCCTGCATGCGTGTTGGGGAACATTGGCGATAGTCGACAGTACCCTTACCTTATTTTTGTCCTTCAGCAATGCCTTCTCAGATGTATCTGCCAATGTCACGTAGCGACATGTAAGTCAAAAGGATTTGGAGAGAGCGGGTGGTTGACTCACGCCATGGCGGACGCTCTGTGCCGGTCGATGTGCTCCCCAGAGGTCTGAACACTGACTCGGCGACGCGAGTTCACTCTACTCCTTCCAGACATGACGCTGTAAAAAACGTGACTCTGGAGAAGCAAAGGCTGCTGTGACATTCTTACATTTTCCGTCCATGAGGTTTTGCTGTCGGGACAAGAACTCAAAAAAGTCTTAACCTCATTCCGCGGTCTTCCTGGAGACAGAAATCGTGAGCAATGAAGGTGCACAATGTAATCACGCAGATTTGTAGCCGTGCATGTCTCTACATATGTATGCACACACGTGTGAAGATAGCTGGGCACGTCTCTAGATGTGCAGGTACCAGCCATAAAGAAATACGCAGAGAAAGGCAGAGGCAAACCAAGAAAAAACTGAACACTAGAAGGCAGTGCCGCTTACTAGACCGTCGCGGTATATAGGTACTCAGCTTTCGTTGAGGTAGAATAAAAACCTGAAATAAAGACCACCCTGAGGAGCTCACAACAGCCACCGTATTAGACGTGCACGCATTCGCAAGGAAAATAAAAAGGGTTACGGTTAGTCAGGGTTTAGGGTTTAGGATTAGTCAGGGGTAAGGGTCTAGGGTCTATGGTCAAGGGTTTATGGTTCAGGGCTTAAGGTCTAGGTAAACATTTCCCTATCATTTACGGTGTAGTTTACGACTACGACCGCGACGGCATCTGATCGTCTTCGAGCCTTTACGCTTCGCACTTGACCAATGAGAACGTCTGTGGCAACTACTTTAGCAAGAGTTCGTTCTTACGAAATTCAAGTGTCAACTCTGAAAGGTGAATGCGAATGCCTCCAACCATGACTATGCATCGTTACTTCAGTCGTAGAGCCGAACCAGAGAAAACCAAAATTCTGTCTTGTTATTCCACGCCTTGACAGGTGCGGACTAAGCCTGCTTGAAGCACTCGAATTACAGTCCTTACAGCTCCACGCCATCAAGACAAAAAATTGATAACGACACACACCCTCTACGAAGAAGTCAGAGTTTGCCAAGTGCACACTCGAAAAGGGCGGACTGGTGCCTCCAGCTGCAATCCAAGTATGAGCTTTTATCTGCATCCACTTTAGTATACGCTATGGGAGCTTGGATTACCGCTGCTGCTGGCACCAGACATACCCTCCAGTTGTTACTCCGAACGCGATTCAAGTCCCATCATCCCGATACAAAAAATATAGTTTTCAGCGCTAATAATTGTGGTTATTCTCCTCCAGAGTCATGAATAAGTAGCCTGCCGGCCTGCTGCATTCCTCAGATATGGTAGCCGTCTTTCAGTCTTTCTCTCCGGGCTCCAACCCAAATTCACACTTACACGTCAATGTCACGGTCGTCCAGAACTGTATAGTCAAAGGTTGAGAGGTCAGGAACTTGAATGATCCATCGCCAACCAAAAGTGTCATAACGCGATCCTTCAGTTATTGCTAAAGACCAACCCCGTAATAGGCGAGTGGTTCTGTAAGACCAATCCGGTAATCGGCGAGGGATTCTGTAGGTTGTACGCACTAGTCATCCACCACGACAGTGAGAGAAATGCGTACGCCAGTTTTAGCCATTAAGGCACCACCGCTGTCTATGTAATAAAGATCACCAAGGAAGCTAGGACTTTTCTAATGAGCCATTTGCAGTCTTAGCGTATAGAAGCTTTTACTCAGTCATGCATGCTTCAATCTTTGAGACACGCGTGTGATTGCTAGGAGGACCAACCCAGGTTACTATTTTCTGAGGCTCCCCGTCACAATACTGATGGTGATGCGTAGATGTTGTTGTCGTTGCTGATCCCCACACGAATACAACAACACCACGTTACACCACCACCACTGCTCCATACAGAATCGGACGCCTCTTCAGCGAAGAATACTGCATTCATTGTTTGCGTTGTCTGACAACAACGGAGCAACAAAACGGAGAACAACACCAATCCGCGCCCCACACGCATGTGGGTGCGACGCACTGTAGGTTATATTGTTGAGTTTGTTTTGTATTATCGCTCGCTCAAACAACACAACACCTCCAGACTAATAACACACTATCATCATCACTCCGTCCACATCGCATGCCTGCACCCGCGAATATTTATCAGATGAGGGGGAGGAGGATAAAATGAAAAGTGTATTCGTGATCGGGGTGAATCAAACAAACGTTCGCATGCACCGCGCCGCATCAGAAAAACCATGATTGCAACGTTTGCTGATAACGAGATTGGAAGAGAAATCGCACGAGACGGCCTTTCTCTCTAAGAATGGCAGACCACCCAACACGTAAACTACTGCGTGAAAGTGGTAGCATCTCCTTTCTGTTCTCTAAACTCATCCACATCAGATAAAAAGTAGAACGCTTCGCGTTCCCCAGTGTACCGAAAGCCTTTCGGTCGTGTGTCACACTATTGATGACTCGCCACCTGAGAAAAAGCCTCGAACACACTTCCATCGTTCAATTAAGGGGCACGGGTTTGCTCGCAACGTCTGTCTTCCTATCCGCTGAAAAAGGTATCCGAATCATGTGCGCACTCATTAAGGAACACGAAGACATATGTCTACAGGACAACGGCAAAAAACAACGTGCGAAGTTTCCCTGAAGCAACCGCACGCCTAATAATGGCCGCAACGATCTATTGCTACCACCTACAACTTTATCAAATGGGCATTACTCTCCGTTACTGTTGCGAGAGTATCATTTCACGTCGTGCCCTATTCTGATTTTCAGCACGTACCGTCACCATCTAGCAGCGACGCGAAGACGGTGCTGCAAACCACTTTTTGTAGTAGTATTGGTAGTAGTAGCAGTAGTAGTCGTACTAATATACTACTACTAGCAGTAGTTGTAGTAACAGTATAAGTACTACTCCTTCTAGGCTTGAAATTCCTTTCTAGCATTTCGTTGCCACAGCTGAAATACAGCAACGTATTACAGCTTCTTCATGGTCACCCACCTCCCCCCTCGACCAGAAAGGACAGCAGCACAACCAAAATTGGATAATGTTTCTCTTACGAAGAGTTGAAGAGTCTCCACAGTCCGATTTCAGCCCCAAGAACATTCTTCAGCAGGATAATTAGGCTGAAACCTGCCTCATCGTTTACTACAGCAACTGCTGTTGCTACGTCGCGCGTGGTATGTGAGCACGACGATCGATGCCGACGACAACCACTGGGTTGTCAACCACCCGGTCGTTGACCAGGAGAGTATTCAAATAATCTTACCACGGTCAAATACCGTAGTAGCGGTCTCATTGCGAGGGTAGCAATCTATTTTTCTCACACATGCCACTTGCTCGGACACATGGCGTCCAACAGGCCGACCTTCGGTTGAGAACAGTTTTTTCTTTGAACTGATGCCGTATGCAATGTCCAGACAACACTCCACCTACTACATTTATCCCTCGTGCACTGATACGAAATAAAGTACTGCTGAAGGCAGACTACGGCAGTGCATTCTCATTTTCCGGGGCTGGCGGTCTTTCACGAAGAAGTGTGCAGTAATAAGTCCAGAACGTGCAACACTTCGTGCACAGTACGTACTGCTGTCAGTCTCTAAGTATCCTTGGGTTCCTGGAAGACATGAAAACGGCCCAATAGATACAACCTGCGTACTATGATGTGACTGCTATGTATTCTGTTGGACGAAAAACTCTTGTGTGCGACAGTTTGCAGACTCAGAACGCGAGAACTACTGAGTGCACTGCACGGGCGAAGAATTAAATCCTAACGAAATGAATGTGAAAAGATTACGGATTGCTCACGCTGCTGAGGTTCATGAGTGGATTTGCGTAGAGAGCACAGCACTGAGATACTTTGCTCCTCCTTCATAGAACCTACGCTTTTCAGTGCGACCCCTGTGTGGGAGTGGGGAACTCAGTCTTTATCCTTCGTGATACAAGACGTCTTGTGGCTGCAAGTTATATATTGATAACATTTTGTGAGACTGATATCAATCGTATCTTCCAGACAACACTTGAACGACTGTACTTATCAACCGTGCAGAGAAACGGAAGAAAGCACTGCGAACGGTAGACTATCGCAGTACGTTAGTGTCTCCGGGTTCCGTTGTCTTTCAGGAAAAAGTGTGCGGTACTAGGTGCATAGCGGGCAAAACTTCGTGTATAGTGCGTCTTCTTCCCAGCCTGTACGTACCGGTACCGTTGGACACCTAAGGGTCACTACGTGGATAGTGTGACGCGACTGCTGTGTATCCTGTTGGATGAAGGCGTGCCAAGCTTGTGTGTGTTACCGTTTGCAGGCACAGAACGTAGGAACATTTAAGTGCACTGCACTGGAGAGGACTCTTTCCCTAAAGAACTGCAATAAAGTAATAATGTCTGGTTCATCTTGAGGAAATCCGTGGGTTGGTTCTTGGTGATTGCACAGCATAACAAGGTGAAATACTGGCTCTTATACGATTCTCTGCCCTCAAGGCGACGCTTCACCAGTGTGATCCCTGGTGGAGGGGCGTAAACTCAATCTTCCTTCTTAGTGAGACAAGATATCCCGTGACGTTCCCAAATCTTAAAGTAGGCCTGAGTCTGAGACGTTCTCATTCACTTTATCTGTCAAACGTAACAGATGTTGAAGAAGCTGAAAAGATACCAGCCCGAACCTGTGTCTGCTTGCGACTGCTCTTCCTCGGCCCCACATTGCTACATAATTGGCCACTGCTGCAGTTGTAAGTACCGTGCGCGCTGTGGTTGGGTGGGAGCTCTCCTCCTGGCCTGGCGCCCAACATTGGTACGGAACAGCTACAGTTGACCGACAAGCGGCTTCGGGCTATCAGTACATACGCCCATCTTCCAGTGGGTGGCGTGCAAGTTTGGCAGAGCGAACCAGGCCGCTTTTGTTTTGTGAGTAATACGCCCCGCTAAAGGCCACGCAGGTTAGAGCCTGCGCCACGGGTTCATGTACTAGGTGGATGCTCTTGGAGCCGCCTTTCTTCGGACCGACACCCTGAGTAGTACAGGAATCCCCTCAGCATACTATGGACAATGTAAATCCATCCACCTTCCACATCACTATTCTGAAAATGATAGTCGCGCAGATGCTTTTAGTATATAAAAGAGAATATTTGTACGTATACTTCAGCTTGTTGTTCACGTCATGTGTGAAGAGTTCTCAGAATCAGTTAGCACTACTAAAGATGATGACTCAACGCTTATCAGGCGCATGATGTTCAAGCCGACGCGCACGCCGAGTCTGAGTTCTGCAAGGCGCTCGGTTAATGCACGACCGTGCACCATTTCTCTGAGTTTTCAAAGCTCGTCACATTTAATTCCTCACCAGCAAACTGGTATAATCCACCTATGCTTTCGCACGCTAATATCCACTATAACACTGGAAAGCCGGTTGTTCTCCCAGGTTGCAGTCCACATGTTTCCAAATTACGTTGCAGGAGTCTATCAACTTGTTACCAATGATATTCTGTTTACGAAACTGGATAGTTTTTGATACTTGTGCAGCCAAGAACTACGGGCAGAACGATCGAACAACACACCCCAAAAGCTCAAACATTCAACAGTAAGCCGTGAGAGCTGTTCCGTTCTTCTTTTGAGCAAATCTACGTCGGACGGAGTTGCTGTGACCCAACGTAAGACAGCTGACTTATTCCAGCCCGTGTACAATTGTTTTACGCAGGCAGTGTGCAGTAACTCTCATGTGCAAGAAGTTTCGGCGACCTTATCTGAGCTAGTAGATGTTGCATCTGTTTATATATTCTTGAATGCTAGACTTGCTGCCTTTAACGGCATGGTCTTGCAGAAAGAAGCCCTGGATGCCTTAAATTTCACCAGTCGTCTAGAGTCTTTGTGCTAATGTCTACAGGGTGGACGTGCTGTGGATTAAAGACTCTAGCGGGAGTTCAGGTAGTGTATCACCAGTGAATAGAGTCCCGCAACGAGATGTATAGGGGACAAAAGTAGGCCTTCGACGTAGGATTGAACGAGCACTGCTCTATACGCTATTTGTGGTAACCTTTGACTCCGTTGGCGTTCAGTCTGACACGGGAGCAAATCCAAGCTCAACTCCTTTTAGTTTATAGTAATCCCCCTTCTCCCCAAGTCTTTTCCAAAAAACGTGGATGGCACGTTAACACCTGTACGATTGCTTGAACGAGACAACGGCGGTGTTTGAGACTTGTGAGCAGTGCATGCGACTCTCTCAAAGCAGGCTGTCTTGTACGTCGAGAGAGAAACCTCGTAGGGCGGAGTAATTTTCAGATTAACGCCATATTATTTGCAATGCATTACCTCCAAGCATCTGCATGCAGGCCTTCACACACGCGAACTCTCGATCTTCAAAAAGTAGGACACTCGGCTGCAATTTAACAAACCTGTGGAGAGCAGGCATCCTACAAAATGACTTACAGTTCTTGCTATCATCATCACACTTTTCTTTAGTGCAAGGCACTAACCGCCTTGCTGACTGCAGCGCAGGCTTTTGCAAGCTTGCATCAGAGGTGAAGCTGAAGACAATACCTTCCAAAAAAATCTCTAGGCGTACGCGCGTTGCGACGCAAAAGTGTTCAATGTGAGAGGAACTAGGCAATGCCACGGTGACCAGTCTCACGTTTTCGCGTGGTGAAGAGACGAACTATCCCGTGCATCATCTCTTTGTGCTGAACGAAGTGAGGCACTTTACGCTCACGTACGATGACCTGATGCTCTATAGGAGGGAACAAAACAATGCACCGTCATACGTGGAGAAATGAGCTTCTGAAATGCGGTACATAGTACGAATCACAACAGTGCACGAGTCGTCCTGGAAAGAACGATGATGATAACAAGAACTGTAGGTCGTTTTGTAGGACTGCGCCTCGGTTGCACCGACTACACTTGTGTACGCCAACACACTTCCCTTTTTGACTGTCTCTTCAGCCTCCAACTATTAGTAGTAGTACTAGTTCAACTAGTTATGTGTTCATACCTAGACACCAACTCTGCCACAGTAACGGTACTGAATATGTAATGCCGTCAAGAACCCTCATCAGTAACACGTGTTCTAGAATGCGGTGCACACCGCCGCCCTCGCGTCAGCTCACGCTTATACAGCCTTGTTGTTTTACGTACCGCAGACAGTAAGTAGTGGGAGGTCTTGCATGGACGCAAGGGTTTGTATTCTGCACGCATATATCTATATTTAAGTATTGAAATGGAGAAAAGAAGACCCATGTTTAGCACCTCTAAGGTTAACTCATACACGTGAACACCCACACGGTGTTGAAGCGCAATATTGCCTTTCTATTCAGGATGTAGTGGCGGCAGCCTCTTCACGTGTAAAAACAGTTTGAAACCACAGAGACGTGTTCGGGAATAGGTCGCAATATCAAGACCATAGGTGGACGGACTTTAGCCGACGTAGCTGGGTAAGGAATCATACTTAGCCTTCGTTCAGATTCTGACTCTCAAACCGTTTCAACTATTCTTCAAACATGCAGCGCGAAACGAATTAGTGCCGAGATAGAACCTCGGCCCGATAAAAACATAGTTTCCGGGAAGGTTTATTTGCATAAAGCCAAATCATTGACGTGCCAAGTGCTTCAGGGCATCATGCGGGCTCCGTGGACGCCAACTTTTTCGTTAATACATGCTCCATACCAGATGGAACATTCTTTCCAAAGCAACTGTGTTGAGGGTAAGGTAGTTTTCGTTACTCAAGCGAATGATCTGCTTCTATTTAGAACAGACGTCGCCCACAACTGTAACGCTTCGCATACAATTTAGTCGACCGGCCAAGGTAGCGAGCAGCCATTCTATGGTCACGATAACGAGCAAATTTTCAGCAGCACACCATTGTGGCGCAAATAGCCACTTGCAATCACTATGCGACAGGTTGCTTACATGGGGACACTGCGACGTTTGTGAGCCATGTGTGAACCTGAATACTGAGGGTAAAGGCGCCGAGGCTGCAACAAACGGCATTAGTGCTTTTGTGGGCCGCGGAAGACAAGCGTGCCGTATTTACGTCGGCGCTGAAGCATCAAGGACTCGCAGGCCCGGCTGTCAGAACCCCGGCTCACCTGTTCTCGCGCACCTAAATACAAATTCCATAGAAGTCAGATAACCACGACGGTCAGACTTCCTTGTGTTGTTCTTCCAACCAACAACTGCACGTCAGTTGGGCGTACGCCAGGTCGCAGAAGCATTGACTGCAACAGCAGCAACAGTGCCCACGTGGTGTCGCAACGTGAGATATGGAACAGTAGCAGTAGAGCAGGGTGCGGCTACAGCAGTAGAGCCACGAGAGAGACGCACAAGTCACAAAGTGACAGCAGCAGCTGAAACACGAAACCGAAGGACAAGATTTGGCTCACGGAGGTGAATAAAAGTGACTATACTAGCTGGTTCGAAACGTAAGACATGCGTGCAGATGTGTGCTTCCAATGAAGGTCAATGATGGATAGTTTACGCAGGCATCGCAGATGCTTCGCTGCGGCGCAGCTTCTCGCGCCTCTGCAGTTCGCTGCCAATCCGAACTAGAAGCTTTGTTCCTGTAACGGGTGAATGACGGCCTGCCACCACTTACCTCTCTGAACTCTGCGATTCGCTGCAGAAGCTCTCTCGGTTACGAGTCGTAGAGCTTCATTCGGCATTACTTAGGTAGTTCGCCAGCAGTTGTCGACTAGCGCACCTTCTGGACTGTCTGTCGATTTTGCCTCAGGTTTTTCTGCAAGGTCCTCCGAGACACGTGCTGTCACTGCCGTTGCACGCCTGAAGCTTCATGCTGGCTCTTCACCGGTCATGCCTGTTTCCCCTGCTCGCGCCACTTCAGTGTATTCTGTCGGTGAAAGCACTTCTTCATACGATTTACGTACGCTTCGGCTTTCCGCCCGAACATAGTCCTTTCGGCTGTGGCTTGGTCTCCTAGCAGGCGTGCTTCCACATTGGGGGGGCAGACTCTCGACATTTAATCGAGACCTTTCTGCAGCTGAACGCCCGGGACCTAGTCAGTCCCCCGACACTATTGCAGCAGCAGAGCTAATTTCTTCATTACCAGAAAGACGAATGGGTCATCCATATTATGCCGTAGAAGGTAATTGGCCTATCAATGACAAACATCCTATGATTCGCACGCCGCTAATGCTCATATAGGAGCTGCAATAACTAGTGAGGATCAATTATCCTCCTGTTTAAAAATCACAAACCTCTTCGTTCCAAATCATTCAGCAAGGTTCCAAGTACCAAGGGTGTCGATAGATCAGAGTCTATCTCGTTGGCCAGCTTTCCACTGCTCGTGATACTGAACAGGTGCTGCCTTAATGAGATGGCCTCATCAATAACGGTCGGGGCATTTGCTCCTGAACGATTGAACGTTTCGCAGCCCAGCAACGCCACTGTTCAATTAATAGGCTTTTCATTTATACAGTGATAAAAGATGGTCTGGCAACGGAACTGCGGGGGCTAGGCCCTGGAGTACGCCTTCCGGTACGCGATCCTCGAAATTGCAGGAGCAACGGCGCCGGCTTTCCGTGTCCAGCAGCAGGATAGAGGGAGTGGTGGAGTCAGCAAGCTGTACCAGTCTGTTATAATCCGACGCATTGGCGTGCTCTGTTGCTATCGGAAGAATTGAGCCTTTTTCTGACGCCCTTAATAAAGCGCTCTTGTCATCCATACAACCCTCGCCATTTGTTGAAAGCTTCCTTCGTACGTTGGCCTCCGTGTTGTCCTGCTGCGGTGTCGAGGTCAACGCACCTCATCACGCCACAACGGAGTCATCGAGGTAACCGTACGAGGTGCTGCCTCTTTACTAAAACGAGTCTGAGTACCAGAATCCTTTTATGGAAATACTCAGTGACGTTGCGGATTTGTCAGGTACGAGCCTTGTGGGTACTACCTCCTCCATATTCTCCGTATTCGATGACGTTTAAATTTGCAGCACACAGTGGAATCGTTGCAGTGAATGTCGGCATGCAAAGTGGCATTCTAAAGAATGAATGAGGCATTTCTTCAACTTTCGCTCCACAAGGTGTACGAATGCAAAGATGCCTAAAACGTAGCGCATAACAGCTGGCTAGTCCCAGGGACAAACACGCGCCTTCAAGTCATTTCCGCAAAAGAGCGTTTCATGCAGTGCTTTCTCCTAGGTTGCGCTCTGTCGTAAACTAACGTGACGGCCCGACACACCTAAACACGTTCAGCGCGTTTCAGGTGGTAGTCCACTTGATTGATGATGAAACGACATATGCATGTCGGTGATGGTCACGCTGTGTTATACTGCTGTATATGCGGACTCCTTCAACCACGCAATAAAC
>CATKUM010000130.1:53423-125387 GCA_949786405.1 Onychomys arenicola | reverse complement strand
AATCTCTTTCAGAGTAACAACTGGAGGGTATGTCTGGTGCTAGCAGGAGCGCTAATTCAGGCTCCAATGGCGTATACTAAAGCGGATGCAGATAGAAAGCTCAAACTTGGATTGCTGCTGGAGCAGCCAGTCCGCCCTTTTCGAGTGTGCACTTGGCATAGTCTGACGTCTTCCTAAATGGTGTGTGTCGTTATCAATTGTTTGTGTTGATGGCGTGGAGCTGTTAGGGTTGTAATTCGAGTGTTTCAGGCAGGCTTAGTCCACACCACACCTGTCAAGGCGTGGAATAATAAGACAGAATTTTTATTTTATCTGGTTTGGCTCTACGACTGAAGAACGATGCATAGGGATGGTTGGAGGCATTCGCACTCACCTTTCAGCGTTGACACCTTGGATTTCTTGAGAACGAACTCTTGCAGAAGTAGTCGCCACACACGTTTTCATTGATCAAGTGCGAAGCGTAGGGGCTCAAAGACGATCAGATGCCGTCGCGGTCTTAGCCGTAAACTACACCGTAAATGATAGGGAAACGTTAACCTTGACTTGTCCTGCAGGTTACTCGAAACCAAAGTATTTGGGTACTGGCGGGGTCTGGTTTCAAGGCCAAAACTTAAAGGAATTGACGGAAGGGTACCGCCAGGGATGAAGCCTGCGGCTTAATCGGACTCAATACGGGTAGACTCTCCAGTTCCGGACATGGGACGACTTGATTTGGTTGGAGCTCGTCCTTGATTTATGGGTGGTTGGGCGTGGGCCGTTCTTTGTTGGCGGGGTGATCTGTCTGGTTAACTCCGTTGCCAAACGAGACCTTAACCTGCTAAATAGGATTAAAAGCTGCGTCTTCTTGTATCCCTTCTCAATGAGGGACTTTGCGCGGCGAACGCAAGGGCTTTTGAGGCAATAACAGCGTGTGCTGCCCTTAGATGTTCTGGGCGGCACGCGCGCTACATTGGTGCGTCCAACAAGTTTACAACCCGGGCCGACAGGTCTAGGGAATCTTTCGACTGTGCGTCCTCGTGGAGATATATTATTGCAATTATTCGTATTCAAGAGGAATGTTTAATAGGCGCGTGGCAGAGGCCTGCGCCGATTTCGTTCCTCCCCCCGTACACGTCGCCCGTCGCTCCTATCAACTGGATGTTCCTGTGAAGAATCCGGGCTGCCCCTTGCTGATTTTTGTGTCCGGAACTGGAGGTTTTGTAACCTTAACGCTTAGAGAAAGGATAACTGGTAACACAATTTCCATAGCTGAAGATGCGGAAGGACCATTCACGCGTTTCTTCGGATGCATTCATTGACGGAAGAAGGGGTGGTGTGTTTGACCGTCTTTTTTCTCACGGACATCTCTTTTTTTTCAACCCATTTCTTTCAGTCACTGAATGCCCAAGTCGTGCCCACGAAGGTACACAAGGATGCCACTTCTGGCCTTCCTTCCATTCTTCGTGTTAATGGTAATGGTAGTGACGTATGGTGCTGCTAGAGAACTCATTATTATTACTATCTTTGTGTGGATCGCCGTGTGTATCAATATACGTGTGTGGAAGGGAGTTGGTGAAGAGTCCAGACTTTTTCCGCTGTGTTTATATGTCTAGTAGTGCACATGATTTGGAAGTGGAAAGCGCGGCATCTGGGCCGCACGCCCCGTGTTACTGCTGTTGTGGCACGGGGAGGCGTCAATGAGATTACACCGGGTTATTCGTATATTTTCAGAACTACCGGCCAGGATAAGGAGCCGAAGATGAAAATGACTCGCGGTGGTACATCTTCAGTATCATCGTAAGAAATGTGTGGATCTGTTTCCCGGAAAATCAGGATGGTGAGAAGTTTCGAGCATAGAGCGTAGACGATGTTAAGGGTGAATAATAATAGATATCAGCCGGCCCCAGGGTGACGACGCGCGACTCCACTCCCTTGTATACAGTTGTCGGTGTACTCTGCGGGCATCGTCAGGTTGTTGTTATTGTTCTTTAAGGGGAGAGCTCCATTCATTCCCATTGTCAATTCTTTTCAGGCGTTTTCTTTTCGGCTTCTCCCCTCTTCTTTCCTCTCCCCTCGTTTCTCTTTCTCACGTTTCTTTTCCAAGACGAGACGCAGACATGCTTTTTGCATCCATGGTGTCGAACGCATGTTTCTTTATTGCCCGGTTCCAGGACTGCCATGACAACACACTTGTTGCATGGTCCTCATTATGGTGCATAAACAGACTACTATAAGACGTGTCTCTCTATTCGCGATGTGAATGAAGGGCAGTTGAAGGAGTGTTCTGGGCAAGGGGCAGTCAGATTCGTTCTCGAATGAAGTCGAAAATTTTGCTGCTTTCAGCTCTAGACGTCTTGGCTTGCTCAACGAGGAAGGAGGCAGGAAAAGGCAAAAATAAAAAGCAGATTGAACTGCAGAATTTAAAGTCACCAGACTTCGAACGCAGAAGGAGCTGTCGGTCTAGCACCTCTGCTTTGATGTCTTCTACATATTTCATCTTTCTGGAAGTGTGCCTTTCTCAATGCAGAAACGTGCAGCCAGTAATGTAGCCGTCACAAGTGTTAGGTCATGCAAAAATTACCACGGTACACGTCTCCGCACATCAAATTTGCTCACGGCACACCACGTTGTGAAACGGTGGTCATGTAGCTTTGGTTCTCCAGATATATTTGGTTGTCCACTGTGGAAGAGAGAAGTCTTGATTCCAAAGCCATTTGAAGATCAGTGCTGCCTGTGATACCTATACTGCGTGTGCGAAACCACCATTGGAGTGATTGTCCTCTACAGGAGGTAATCATGCCTTCGAGCCAACGATATGTAGTTCGTTGGAGTAGTGTCTTCTTTTCTTGCACATTCTTGTTTCGCTCTACAGCGTGTCTACGCCAGCCACAATGGTGATAACCAAAGGGGAGAGAAAGAGATACAGGCTTCAACGCAATGAGAAACTCTGATTGTGAATACGGGGGAAGACCGCGCGAATAGTGTACAGAGTCGTCTTTGATGATGACATTATCGATGCGAGTCGTGTCTCTTTTGTCCTCCAGAAAGAAGGCATCCAACGGCTTATACAGATTTTAATGCAACGGCATGGTGGTTTGATCTGCCAATACAACTGAGGAGACATGATACGGACACATCAGTTTCCTTGCGTAAGAGGATGCCTTTATTTCGGCTGTTTTACGTAAAAGGTAGCAGCGTTGGTTGTGCTGCGCACCAACATAAACGTGTGTATGTGCTGTAGTCTGTCGCGATGAAAAAAGTATACGCCGACGGATCGTCTTGCGTCCTCCCACCACTCACTGTCTGTGGGGCGACAGCGTCAACAATGTGCGTAGACAGTGTTTCGCCATTAGGTTTTTTCTTTCTCTTCGACCTGACATCACCTGATTACAAGTGAACTGGAATATGTTATTAAGCGGTAAAAAAGAAGGTAAGAATGGTTCCTCTAGTCAGCGCGAGTGAACAGGGGCGAGCGCAAAGGGGGAAGCGTAGATCCTAAGCTATGTTTCCGAATAGAGGCATCACCAGAGTATACTACACTCAAGAGCAAAGAAAATCCGTCATGGTGGCTGCACGCTCCTGCGGAACTGAAATATATTTGCACATAAGAGAATACTTGACAGATATAACGATTCCCGTTTTTTCACAAACAAAAAGCCTCCACAGCAGACATCCCCTCCCCACCACGCCGAGCAACGTCATCAGCCGACTAAGCACAGCAGCAGCACGCCTTTTATTAGTCATCAAGATAGTGTGTCAACAAGGGTGTTCCGTCTATAACACTTTGTTTAACATTAGCAACGAACCTCTTCAAAGCCGCACCACACGGATCCGACGCAACCCTTCAACAGCTGATCACAGCAGCCACCTAATCCTATTAGACAACGACTCACAATACCAGCACCCTTTTGACCATTCAACAACGAAGTGTGAACGTGATCGAACGTCATCTAGCACCGTTTCCATTACAACAGTTCCTTTAAGAATACCGTACGGCTTGCAGGGTGGATGGGCTTGCCCCCAGCGCGAACGCGCCTGCGTGGGAAACGAAGATATCACATTTTGATTTTTTGTATTCCTGTACGTGCCTTGCACTGCTTACGGCTCCACTGTAGCGAAATTTCCCCCACACAGCACACCCCTCTGCAGAACTTTCACGTTTTTCAATCTCATGCATTTCTCGACTTTTTGCTTTTTCGGGAGATGGCTTACAGAAGAACTACACACAGCATTGGTCATGTTCTTTTGCACGTGTCGCTCCCTCTACTACCGCTACCACTACTGTTCCATCCTGCTTGTTACCATTGCTCCTCCTCTTACTACTGCGAGTACTATTTCCGCACATCCTGAGGTATCGGCTTCAATGGCATAGCGTTGCCAGAATTCCATTTCGGGTGCTGCTTTTCCAGAGTGTATTCCGTTGGTTTAGGGTTTTTATTTCGACCGCACAGGGGGATTCCAACTAGGTTCACTAGTCCTACTACTAGTATTACAACTACTGTTTACCGCTACTGCAAGTACGTCTCTATACATATTGGTGAACCTGCAGCTGCCGTATCAACTGCTGCCGTGTCCTATATTGCTGCTGCTGATTTGTACTTTACGCTACGGCTCTTACTGGTGATATCGCTGGTGAGGATGCAGCGAACTGTTCTCCCACCTGTTTGGTCTCCTACCTGGTTCTGTCGCACATGCTCTTCTACTATCCTACCACCAGTAGAGGCAGCTTTAGTAGTTATGAATTCTAAGTCGGGGTATCTACGTACTGTTGTCGCTTGCCATGTTGTTTCCGGGAGCACGTTTTCGTCTTGCTTACACGCAAAGTAGAAGCAACTTCCCGCGATGCAACAGTACCAGCCAGTAGGGCACAAGCAGCAAAAGCAGCTGTAAAAGTCCTGGCCCAACAAACAGGGTTACCGTCTCCACATGTGCTTCTCAGTACACTCAAACAGACTAGAAACGCAGTAGCAGGAGCTGCCCTTGAAACGGCAAAGTAGATATCCCTGCCATCATCACAATTCGTTGCCCCCCCACTCCCCGACCATCCACAGTTCTGGCACACAAGTGAACGGATTATTGACGATACTCTAGACAGCTTGCGGCCCGCGCGCGACCTCGAAGTAAGTTAAAGTAGCTACTATGTAACGAATCTTCCTCTGTATCCGGAGCATCATAGCTATAAGCAGACACGCGCTAGGCTTTTTCGGTTGCAAAGCACGTGTGAACCTTTGGGAATTCTCAGATGAGCCGGAAGCTGCAGATGTCTCATGAGCAACGATAGCTAATCACCATGGTAGCTTTAGTGGAGACCATTGTATACGAGCATTGCATCATCAGACGGCCCAATATAATTGCTCGAGCCAATAACAACAGATCCCTAGCCGTCTGCTGGTTTAATTTTCTACAGAACAGCACAACGCGACATCTGGTTCTGGGAACAGCCCTACGCGTCTCTCAGAGGGCACCAACACCGTTAGCTGGCGAAAAGTGTACCATAACTACCATTCGTGCACAGTTGTGGTAGTGCGGAAAACAGACCAAGGTAGCTTGGCTCCATAGCGCTGTTCTTTGTGGCGCTGTTGCACAAATGTATAGTGTTTGGGCGGACAGGTGAATCGCGTGGCCCTTTCAGTGACTGGTTCATCAAATCAATGTCGTACGGTGGACAGGTAACACTTCATTGTTAATTTCGGCTTCTACTACGGCGGTACATACACCGACGCCGTCAGGGTGAAGCGGGTAGATACTCTTTACTCAACGGGACATTCTGTAGGTCGGGAATGGCGGTGTACGGCTGTATTAGAATAATAATAAACATAGCGTTGCAGCGGCATTAGCGGTATGACAGAACGTCCAGCGATTTCTGGACTGCAACGGGAGTTCGGATCAGTCACGCTAATATCCAAAAGGGAGGAGAGGGCACGAAACGACGATTCTTCAAACAGGGAACTTTGATAGCATCCAGACTCTGTGCTGCGCGTCACATCACGAATGAGCTGACGGAAGTCAATGAGCACTAGCACATTTGAAATAGTAGTAGAATGTTACTTAAGATCCACGGTCAAGGCCTACTTTGAGCCCTGACGGTTTCCGAGCGATGCAGCCTGTGTGGACAAACTGCCGATCGAAACGGTTTGCAGACTGAATTTTTACGAATTTCACTCTGAAGCGGTTGATATATTGCATGTGCATATGTACCCAGAGGCACTTTGGTCTATCGTCATGCACAGGATTGCAATCGCGGGTTAACCACGTCAGTGGAACACTCTCTTCAATGCGCACAGCACTTCTAGTTTTCTACGCAACTTTCCTAGGTCAACGAAGCGTGTGTGCTGACGGCAAAATTTTTGCTGACCTTCGAGAATACACTGCCTTCTGTTCGTGAAGCAGTGTATCTGGGTTGCATTGGGGCATTCGGTGTGTTCTCTCAGTGGAATTGAAGGAGCTTAGCAGTATGTTATGGCACTCCCCAAATCGCCCCCACACTCATGAGCGCAGACAAAAAAAGCTCATTAAAGAGGCAAAGTGGTCTTTTGACGTAGGCACTGCATTCGAACTATATGTGAATGACGTTGTGCAAGATCTCTCTGAAAAGAATGGCCCGGTACGTTGGCATACCCATGCACTCTGGTGGCGGAGAGAGGAGGATATCAAACTGCACGTAACGATTCAGACGGAGTAAACAATGCCCGACAGCCTCGTGTGTTTGTTACTGCCCTGCGCAGCTATACTGACGCAGGCTGCAGCTCAGACTTCTCCATTTTATAATGCAGTGCCGCGTCGCACTGGGCAGTCCGCACTTGCCTTCAGTTCCCTCGTGCCTATGCACATTCGCCGCTACTCTACCAACACGACTACATGATCTACATGCCTAAGAGATATCGTTGAAGCGTGCCGGAGTTCTTTCGAATTCTTCGGCAATGATACGAAGACGCTTAGGCACAGGCAACCGCTCTTCGTAGTCATTACTCCATGCACACGTTCGCGCTCCTTCTCACACCTGCTGTAGCGCATGATGTACAGGACTCGCCTTTTTTTTCGTTGAAAGTCTCCCTCCCATCGTGTAACCCGTTTCTCCATAGAACACACGTGCTAATCTCATCTTTCTGGAGTCTACATTTTCAGAGGCAATAGTTCGCACGTCTGACGATTTGACCTGGCTGGTTTTCTTGAAAGACGGTGCACACAGAATTGAAGAGGCTTGCTAGGTCGTGCAGGGGGTTGTGAGTGTCTCATGTGTTGTATGTTCGGATGAGCGGACTGGCGGTGCCGCCAGTCCTGCAGGCACACCTCATCGTCATTATGCTCTTTTTGCGCCATGTCCTCTGCTAAATGTTCTCAGCAGTCAATCCTCCACCGGATACTGCTTTCTCTTGTAAACCTTCCACATGAACTGCACCTTTGAAAAGAACGCACTCATCTTCCTTAGCCGTCCAGTGTGCACACCCAATATCTTTCGCTTTTGTGCAGAACATGGCACATTCGTAAGCTTTATCCGCGATGTCTGACATCATTTCCTCGTACTTTTTGGTGCTCAGTAGTTCACCTCCCAATATTATACCGGATCGCAGAAACACTCCTTCGATTCTGGAACTCAGGCTGGTTGTTCCGTCGCGTGTACCTGCCGTCAACTTCCCCAGCATACACTTTGGCTTTTCGTATGACCATTGAGCGCACGTGTTGTCACCCTCACAAGCGTCCGAGCACTCCCGCAGGAGGTCCACCTTCACTTCGCGCGCCTTCGATGTCAGCTCCCTACCAACCTTCCCTTGAAGGACAAGGAACACAGCGCGTAAAGCACCTGGAGATAGTTCTGGTTTTCATGTACTAGAACGTGTTAGATTGCTCACGTGTCTGTACTGAGACGTATAGCTCACATGGGAATGTGTCCCGCGCGCGGACACCGAGGTTCCTTCCCGAAACTGAAGGTGGACTCCATGAGCGTCCTACGGCCACAAGCGTCCCAAAAAAGACTTCTTTGAAAAGTTTGCAAGAGTCTGGCACTGTGAATGTCCATCCGACGCACTTTTTTTCCTCGTTGCACATTTTGGAGCACGTCTCCCATTTTCCCACTCCAGCGGACACGCTCAGTTCCTGTCCCACGTATTCTGTCCACATGTAGAGCGCCTTTGTTGGGAGCCTTAGCAACAGGCTTCCTTTAACGGGATTGAAAGCGTAAAAGCCTCCAGCATGACACATGCCCTTGGCGGAATCATCTTTGTGACGCGCAAAGCTGACAGCCAAACAGTCGGGATCTCTCGAGCACTTTTTGTAGCAGTCCAGAGCTGTATCGCCCGAGAGAGGAAGCATGTAGGGAACTCTGAAGCCGTAGTCAAAGTCAACTTGCGTCCAACCAGCAAAGAAACACACCGTCGAAAGCGAGATTACTTTGCAGAATAGTTTTGTTTCCGAATCCTACTTCTACTGGTGCTACACAAAGTTCCTGCCCACGAGTTCTGGCGTTCAGATGGGTAACTATCCCACCACTCACCTATCAGGGCTGAATCGAAGGGCCGTACATTAACGCTGCCGCTGATGTGATCGGGGTCACTTCTCCCGCCTTTTTCAGACGCCAACAGACTGCACTTTCTTGTTCCCAGGTGAAGTGACCAGCTTCTACAACGTGGCTCCGCGTTGCACTGTTCGGAACACTCTGCACCGCTTTCAACTTTCATTGATCGTATTTTATCGCCTTCAGAACCATTGACGAGGTAGAAAGGCTTTATCCATCTGCCTGACTGGTAGAGTACGCTAGACTCCCTTTTTATCGTACTAGCCAAAGAGTTCCCAATCAAGCAGTACGACTTGGCTGCATCTGTGGTGTCCTTATGAAAAGAGGCCATGAAGCATTTGCGGGACTCGCAGGCCGCTATGCAGCTGTGAATATCTCGGGCCTGCACTTTAATGTAGGCGTCGACAACAGCGGCGTCAATGGCTGTCCCGACCTCCGTGTGTAGGCCTGCAGCGTGCAGATATTTTCAATGAAATTGAAAGAGACAAGCATCAGTGACATCCTTGCATTCAGCATGACGGTGTCAGATGACAATGGCAAGGAGCCCGCCGACTGCTTCTTACGCTTATAGGTTTCCTTGTCGGTGAAAATATATCCTGCAACGGACCAAGCGCTTGCTTGTTGAGTCCCTATGGCATCCACCGTGTACAGTGTACAAGTTTTCTCGACTTTATCAAATACCCAGAAAGGTGTTTTAAAATTGGTCTTGGCTTGACACTCAGGTGGCGTGTCTGCATCCATTGTAGCCGCTTTTCCCTTCGTGTAGGTCATCAGGTCGGAGTAGTCTTCCATGAAAAGACTGACTGCGTGTTTTGCTCCAGAAACGCATCTCGGCAAGAATATATCTTTGTTATCATCGCGTTGATATAAGTAACAGCTCCTTTCGCTACTACTGAATGCCCACCGCTTACATGAACCGACTTGAGCACACGCCTCCTGACATTCTTCGTGATTGGCGACGTCTGACACAACTGTATCAACCTGGCCTCTACACTCTCTCTCTTCGTTGTATGTGACTTCCACATTCTTCGTGCCAGACACAGCAGAAGCATCTATAGTCACCGTCACGTCGATGCCTCCCAGCAGCTCGCAGTTTCCCACCGAAGTTCCACTTTGTCGTCGAAGTATCCATCTGCGGCATGCAGACGTCAGCTTGCAGAGTTCCTGGCATTTCCATGGAGTGCGTCTCTTATGTTTTGAGAGAAGCGGCATTTGCACCTTGAAAGCAAAACCTGCCACCGCGAAATCTGCCGCTGAGCACACAAATGGAAAGGATCCAGACGCATGTGTAGGTTTAGTCTGTCCCAACGTCAGCCCTTGTGAAGGAAGACAGCTAAGGCGCTTACGGCTGGGATCAGGTTCTAGAGGCGGGGATGGGCCAGGTGTGGGTGGGGAAGGAGGCGACGGCCGAGGAGGGGATGGGGGAGGGGGCGATGGTGTGGGTGGGGTAGGGGGCGATGGTGTCGGTGGAGGAGGGGGCGAGGGGCGAGGAGGGGATGGGGAAGGGGGCGACGGGGGAGGGGGCGATGGTGTGGGTGAGTGAGGGGGCGTTGGCTTAGGTTTTGGATCTCTGTCCGGTGGGAGAAGGCAATGTACCGGGCCTGACACGAATCCTGCAGCGTATGTGATGAGAGGCTCTCTGTTGTCAGGGGAGGCGCTGAATAAATAGCATTTGCTGTTGGTCACGTCGAAAGAGAAGAATTTGCAGTCATGACCATCCTGACATTTAACTTGGCAGTCGATCGCTGAATTCCCAAAGAGCACTTTGAGCGTCTTGGCACCGTAATAAAAGACATCATTTTTTAGGCACACCTTACTTTCTGGGTCAAAAGGTGGAAACGTAGGTGTTTCTGTGCACGTACGAGGACCCGACACAGAAAACCGTCGGTACAGCTTCTGTGGTGTTCGACGATCTTTGAGAAAGCAATCACGGCTCTCCTCGTCGTACGTCCAGCTTTGGCAACCTCGGAGATACTGGCATGCGTACCAGCAGTCGGCGTGGCTGCCGCTTACTCCTTGAATATGCCTTATAGTGTGGCCACTATACTCGGTGTCGAGGTCCACGCAATCTGTTAAACAAGACAGGAAGAAGCTGCCGGGTTATGCCGCCACTGAGAGGCACGTGTTGCGTTCGCTCAAAACAGTCGGGGACTAGAATGGTACATGCAGCACGCCGTACGTACCGCCAAGACGAGGACACGTTCGCGGGCCACCAAAAGCCTCCACGGCAAATGAATTTTTCGCATGTTCTCCACCTGGTGTGACCCCACTTGTGTAGCAGGTTGTCGTTGGTGCTGACCACCACCACCAGGCGCATCCTCCTGTGGCCATGCATTGCGTGTGACACAAGCTGGGAGAGAACACAGAAGTTTCATTGATAGGTACTATGCTGTGCACACGGAAGGCGGAGTCCGGCTTGTAGCACACACCTGTGTGTAAACGCACAGCCGAGATGCCACACACACCACCTTTAGATCACATTGCAGGGCATCTGACCTGGTCAAAGGCTTCGGAAACGAATACTCTTGAGTTTGCCTGTCAGTCCTGAGTAGGCTGGAAATGTCTCTCAGCTTGCCATACATTTTCCTGCGTATGTCATTTGCTACACTTGCTCACCACCGCGATAACATGTTTTGAAGCCTGAAACAAGCCCATGGGACGTAGTGTTTCCCCTCTTTCCAAGCCTTCCCTGAACTCCTTCAAGATAGCAACTCCATGTGTTGCTCTGCCAGGTCCACACATGGCATTTGTGCTCTGCTTCGCATAATTGCTGACATGCCGAAGGGGAAGGTGTCGAAGCTGGCTGCACGGTAGTAGCGGTATCAACGTAGCCCACGTTTACTTCGTAACAACCTTCAGAAAAGAGGAAAACGGGATTTGGAGAGCAATACAACGTGAGCGTGTGCTTTTCAAAGCGCCACTGGCAACGAGGGAGCAACTTGGCGCGAAGTGCGTAGAGAAAACCATGATATGTTGTGCTGGTCCAACGATGGAACGTTTTATGTCTTCACCAAGCGGCAGCACTCGAAACTAGGCTCCTGTGTGTGCTTTCATGGTGAGCTAGAGCGGACGTTACCTGCTGACTGTGGAGCACAGTCCTTTGCCCCTGATATCTTCCCTATCGAGGTCAAGTCGCACTTCCACGCTTCGATTGCATAGGGGTTCTTTAAGAAACATTTTTTTGTGTTTCCATCCCAAGTCCAGAAGAAACAATCCTTGTGCGCCTTACAAGACGACTGGCAGGAACTTGCGCTCGGACACGTCCAGTGAGACACGTCGCCGATGTCGTGCCCGGCGAACTCTACACCGTGCTCGACGCACAGGTCTGCGGGGCACGCAGAAGGCGAAAGGGGCTCACATTAAACATGTAGATAAAGAAATTATTCGGCACCACAGGATGCAGCGCCTACCGCTGTCACTGCATGTTTTCCGTCCTCACACGTTGCGTCTTGCCTCTCTTTATAGCACGCAGACACACTGGATGCTGACAGAACCAGATTACCACTTTACACTCTGGAGGTCATGACGACGTGTCCTCTCACTCTGTCGTCCATGACAGACTGCAAGTCCCGACACCACTCCAGGCTTAGAAAAATTAACCTTCCGGTTGGAGAAACCGGGTGCGTCTTTCAAGACACACGTCGCCGCTGAAGAGTCATACGTCCAACACGTGCACGCGGGCAGTGCTTGGCACTTCTGTTGGCATGTGGTCGCGGAAAGCTGCGAATCTTGAATTTCCTGCAAGTTAAAACCTTCGCAGTTAACGTTCATCTCATAACAATCCGGGGGGAAAATACGTTTTTGACCATCTTTGGAAACATCTTGCCCAGGGAGGAGAACGCAATCTCGAGAACCTGACGTCACAGCTTCTGAGAGCCTCCCTCGAATAGCCGAACTGCCTGCGTTTTTCCCTTTGATGTAGCAGTCCTGTGTCTCTCTCTCCCAAGTCCAGAAAAAGCAGTGGTGTGTCATTCGACAAAGGTTGAGACAAGAGGCTGGATCGAGAACGGCTCTGCGCAGCAACAGTGTACCGCCTGCAAAGCGCAGGCCTTCTTCGCAGTGAGGGGCTGTATCGTGCGCAGCAAAACAAATAGGCGCCGTATTGTGAGCATATAAAGCTCATTTCTCTGCCGATGTGAGCATACAGACCACATTCTCACCGGATGTCGTTGCACAGTCTTTAGGTCCTGAATACATGCCCACTGTTGTACTGTCCCGCCGTCTTCCTGTGGCCGCATAGGGACCCTTCAAATAGCAGTGCTTGGTTCCACCTACCCAAGTCCAGAAAAAGCATTCTTTATGCTGTCGACAAAGGAGCTGACACGCCTCTGGCGTCTGCACTGTGCCTGTCTCAACCTTTTGTACGTCATACCCGCGGTAATCCACGTTGGCTTCAATGCATCCACCTGCCCAGTGGCGCCACATTCGCAGCCCTTCTAAGCTCATGAGCACTGCATGGAGAAGGTCCGCGTCGTGCAAGCTGTCTGGAACGCGCACGTGTCAGCAGTTAATCGAACTCAAGGCGTACAAAGTGCAAGATGACACGTTCACGGAATGTGCGGATTTCCCTATCGCATGGCGCCGATGTTCTTCAGGCGCCTGTATACAGGCGCTGTACAGAGCTGTACATCCCGTAAGAAGCCGGTCCCCGTCTCACCTGAAATCCCACGTTCAAATGTCGGAATTTCTTGACTACCGGCGCCGAGAATCACTACACCAGTAAGGACAGACAAACCTGAAGCTCCTAAATGCATGGCAGGGTTGATCTGCAGAGGATACAGAAGATTCCTACTAGTACGTCAAGTCGGTGTGCCAGTAGAACGTCGGTTCTTGAGTCCACCACCGTACAGAATGAGTGTACAACTCTGAAAAAAATGCGCTTACTCAAGGGAGTGCGTGCATCAGGCTGAAATATATCAGCTGCTCCCTGTGATAATCTCTGTCTCACGGTTACGGATTTACGTTCTTCCGCAACCGTCTGGTGCACTCCCCAAGAGAGTCAGAGCAGACGGGTGTTTGAGCATATAAGAGGACATTTCTATCAGTCTAGATAGATCAAAATTATAATTGCTCTACGGCTGTAGCGAGAGCAGAGCGGAATACTGGTAGCATTGACCATCCTTTGGTATCTGGAACGTCGGCATGTAACGATTATTACGACAGTTGTCATCGTGTCTTTTTCGTAAGGCGGCTGCTCAACAAAAAGAAGTTTGCCTAGTCCCTCATCGCGTTGGGAGACGTTGACACGTGGAGCTTTCATTTTGTTAATCTATACCTGGACACTGCCCAATGTGTCCTAGCTAGAGGATGCGATGCGAACTCAATAACGGCTGTCATGTAGTGGAGCTGATCGCTAAAATGGAGAACTCAGGCTTTCGTCGTCGTACCGTGAACCCAGCTGACAGAAAGTCGAAAACAGTCACAACACAACCAAGACAGATAATTGGCTTCAGCATGCGTATTGTGCACAACTTGAAAGGAGACCGGAAGCCGGGAAAACACGTAAAGGTACACCGTGGTTGCACTTCACCACGTTAAGCAGCTAAAGCCATCCCTGGCGATTCACGAAACCAGGCCACCTGTATATCTCGGTGCATCACGCTAACAGCGGCGCATCCAATTTATTGTTGCTCTCGCGCGAGTGAGTGTGCGTCAATAGTTAGAAGACGCTTACCTCAAAGATGTAACTGTCAAGACGATAGTCAGGCTATTGCCATGACGGGATGTGCATCTCGCGAGATTTGCCATTGCAAGAACCCTTATGAGCTGCTAGTGGAATGTTTTGTCATGTTCCGCTTGGCGCGCACAGTCAAAGTCGCTATTTTTTGCACACTGAAGTGATTGAAGCGCAGTTTCGTAGAACTGAATGCTTTTTTCTTCATACACTGTGAGAAACGTGCAGCCGATGCGGGCACGGCGCCTCAAAGGCACATGCAGTGAAGGGAGAACTAGATAGACGCCTACTGCAATGATCACTAAACTGCAGTGGTAGTTGCAGGTAGAGACAGGCGCAAAAAAAGTGCCAGCTCATAGTGCTCGCGCTCTGGGGCGTCCCGGAGCGCCGGCACACCAGAGACGCCAGGCTATGCGGCTGCTGGCGTCCACTGCAAGAGACGCCTGAGGGTTCTTGGCTAGTCTGCTTCCGGTTGAGTGTTGGAGGCATGTGGGAACAGCAGTTCGCCTTCGGTTATCGGATACGTAGAGGTGCAAAGACGTGATTCCGCATGTGTGTGCACGTGAGTAAGAGTGGGTGTTCACATATTGGCCCAGGGGCGCATAGAACGCTTGTCCAACTACATGTTTCCACCCATATGCAGGTATAAATGTATCTATCATCTACATGAAAGTATGGACGCACCTTACAAATCCTTGAGCGGTACGTGTTCGTCAGCGCACTGGCGCACACAGCCGCTACAGCGTAAAGCATGTGGCGTCAACTGAAGGCGACAGCGAAAGAGTTATTCAGGCGTTGAGTTGCTTAAATTTATTGACCGGGCCAACACCACTTTATTGCCACTGCATTCGAGGCGTTCAGGTTCCAGAGAATAGCGGTTGCCCGAGAGCTTAGGTCGCGGCGCTTTATCATAGTCTCACTGTTCGCATCCCCTCACATACGTTCCCGACACTGACACTCTACAGCTGGAGTAGTCAACCACAAAGGACAGGTGTGAATAGTCAGCTGGTGGGCTTTGGTGCATAAAGAAGCTTGAACTTTGCACAGGGAGGGCGCATGTGTTTCGCGCATCAGGGTGGATGACGGAGCGCCACTGGCGATCCGCAGCAGTGAGTAAAACAAAAGGAATATCTACATGCCCCCCCGACGGGTGAACAGTGACAATGGGTTAATGAAAGTGCAGTTCTTGGTACACGTACAAACTTCGTGAGCAATATTCGCGAAACGCTGCCCAGCCATTGTTTTTGTTTCTTCCTGAAATCATCATCACGACGCCATCCGCTGTCATCATCTTTCTTCTTCTCCTCTTGAAACTCTCTCGAATGGTTGCTGTTGAAAACCTGCTGCTGCTACTGGGAAGCTGCTGCTGGTGCTGATGCGCTGACTGGCCACGATGAGTCAAGCATTCAAGAGACTCCGCCGTGCAAACCGTTCTGACTAAATCTCGTCCCCGCTACAAGTTGCAGCAATTCGAGTGACGACAGCGTCTGAGGCTGCTCCCAGTAGTCTAATATAGAAAAATCGTTACAGGAAGGCGTTTGTGACAGCCATCAGCGGTTTGGTCGTTGGTGTTCAAACATTTACAAGACGTCAGCGAACACGGGAAGGTGCTTTTCAGGTGGAAGGACCGCAGGCGAGGACAATCTGGCCCATGATCGTTCAAGGGGTGAAAGTTCACTTCTGACATATTTAAGGCGAGGCAACACCGGTAAAAATCAGTCCCCCAGCGACTGTCTCCCGCAGCGTTGCCCCCAAAAGGAGGTGTTCCCTCAGAATGCCTCAAGCGCTTATAACTTACTGCCTTTAACAATACGCACTGAACGTCTGAGGTTCCTTAGTATAACTTCTGTTTTTTTAATTAGGGTGCGGACGGATCTCATGTTTAGTTGTTATTCCTCTTAAGTAGGGCCACTTGAGCTGGACTGTCCTCTGTTGCCCCTTGGGTGGAGAGCGGCTGACCGTAGGCTCCCCGCAAGTTCCTGTTTTTTGCGTAATTGAAGCTATCCGCATTCAGCAGTATAGCACAGCATGATCATCACCGACATGCAAATGTCGTTTCCATCCCTCATGAGCGTACGACTCCGCGAACCACCAGCTATCGGAGTTCTAGGGAACGGTCAGAGTGTCTGCATGCTTCTTCGTGTACGTATGTATGCCCATTGCGGCAAAATGAACAGCTCCTTTGAATGAGCCACAGAAGTCCAGAGGAACTGGAGAGAGATCCTTGAAGAGGTAGCTTGAGACTTTTCGTTCCCAGTCGTGCCGTGATTATCCCCCTGTCGTTCCAGGCGGGCAGTCTTTTCCTGCAGCGATGCAGTGCAATTTGGCGTGCACGCCATAAATCAAGTAGACTACCACCTGAAACGCGCTGAACGTGTTCAGGTGTGTCGTGCCGTTATGCTATTTTACGGCTCAATTTAGGAAAAAGCACTGCATGAAACGCCTTTTTGCGGAAATGACTTGCAGGCACGCATATGTCCCTGGAACTGGCCAGCTGTTATGCACTACGTTTTAGGCATCTTTGCACCTGTACACCTTGTGGAGCAAAAAATGAAGAGATGCGTCATTCATTCTTTAAAATACCACTTTGTATGCCGACATTCACTGCAACGTTTCCACTGTGTGCTGCAAATCTGAAACCCACCGCATACGGAGGAAACGGAGGAGGTACTTCCCGTAAGGCTAGTACCTGACAAATTCGCAACGTCACTGCGTATTTCCATGAAAATGATTCTGGTACTGGGACGCGTTTTGATATAAAGAGGCAGCACCACGTACGGCTACCTCAAGAACTCCGTTGTGGCGTTATGAGGTGCGTTGACCTGGACGCTGCAGCAGGACGACACGGAGGCCAACGTACGAAGGAAGCTTTCAACAAATGGCGAGGGTTTGTACGGATGACAAAAGCCTTCCATTAGGGGTGTCAGAAAAAGGCTCAATCCTTCCGACACCAACAGAGCACGCCAACGCGTCGGATTGTATCATACCGGTACAGCTCGCTGCACTCCACCACTCCCTCTGTCCTGCTGCTGGACTCGGAACGCCGGCGCTGTTGCTCCTGAAATTTCGACGATTGCGTACCGGGAAGGCGTATTCCAGGGCCTAGCCCCCGCAGTATCCGTCGCCAGACCATTGTTTATCACTGAATAAATGGAAAACCTATTAATTGAACAGTGGTGTTACTGGGCTGCGAAACGTTCAATGGTTCAGGAGCAAATGCCCCAGCTGTTATTAATGAGGCCATCTCACTGAGGCAGCACATTTTTAGTGTCAAGAGCAGTGGAATGCTTATCAATGAGATATATTCTGATCTATTCACACCCTTGGTACTTGGGACCTTGCTGGATGGTATGGAAGAAAACGTTTGTGACTTTGCACAGAGAGATAATTGATCCTTGCTAGTTAGTACAGCTTCTATATGAGCATTAACGGCGTGCGAATGATAGAATGTTTGTTATTGATAAGCCAGTTACCTTCTACGGCATAATATGGATGACCCACTCGTCTTTCTGGTAAATAAGAAATAGCCCTGTTGCTGCAATAGTGTCGGAGGACTGACTAGGTCCCTGGCGTTCAGCTGCAGAAAGGTCTCGAGTAAATGTCGAGAGTCTGCCTCCCAATGTGGAAGCACGCCTGCTACGAGCTCAAGCCACAGTAGAAAGGACTACGTTCGGGCGGAATGCAGAAGCGTACGTACATCGTATGAAGAAGTGCTTTCAATGACAGAATACACTGCAGTGGTGCAAGCAGGGGAACGGGTATGACCGTTGAGGAGCCAGCATGAAGCAACAGTTTCAGGCGTGCAACGGTAGTGACAGCACGCATTTTTGAGGACCTTGCAGAAAAATCTGAGGCAATTTCGACAGACAGTCCAAAAGGTGCTCTAGTCGACAACTGCTGGCGAACTACCTAAGTAATGCCCGATTGAAGCTCTACGACTCGTAACAGAGAGAGCTTCTGCAGCGAACCGCAGATTTCAATGAGGTAAATGGTGGTAGGACGCCGTTCACCCGTTACAGGAACAAAGCTTCTACTTTGGAATGGCAGCGAACTGCAGAGGAGCGAGAAGCTACGCCGCAGCGAAGCACATGCGATGCATGGTGAAATTATCCATCGTTGACCTTTATTAAAAGCACACGTCTGCACGCTGGGCTGCAGTTCACACATGTCTTACGTTTCGAACCAGCTAAGTGTAATCACTTTTATTCACCTCCATGAGCCAAATCTTGTCCTTCGGTTTCGTGTTTCAGCTGTTACTGTCTCTCTGTGTCTTGTGCGGCTCTCTCCAGTGGCTTTACTGCTGTAGCCGCACCCCGCTTTACTGCTACTGTTCCATGTCTCACGTTGCGACACGACGTGAGCACTGTTGCTGCTGTTGCACTTAATGCTTCTGCGACCTGGCGTACGCCCAACTGACGTACAGTTGTTGGTTGGAAGAACAACACAGAAGTCTGATCGTCGTGTTTATCTGGACTTCTATGGGACTTGTATTTAGGTGCGCGACAACAGGTGAGCCGGAGTTCTGACAGCCGGGCCTGCGACTCCTTGATGCTTCCAGCGCCAACGTAAATTCGGCACGGTTGTGTTCAGCGGCCCACAAGAGCACTGATGCCGTTTGTTGCAGCCTCGGCGCCTTTACCCTCAGTATTCAGGTTCACACACGGCTCACAAACGTCGCAGTGTCCCCATGTAAGCATCCTGTTGCATAGTGATTGCAAGTGGCTATTTGCGCCACAATGGTGTCCTGCTGAAAATTTGCTCGTTTTCGTGACCATAGAATGGCTGCTCGCTACCTTGGCCGATCGACTAAATTATATGCGAAGCGTTACAGTTCTGCGCGACGTCTGTTCTAAACAGGAAGCAGACCATTCGCTTGAGTAACGAAAACTACCTCACCCTCTACACAGTTTCTTTGGAAAGAATGTTCCCTATGGTATGGAGCACGGGTTAACGAAAAAGTTGGCGTCCACGGAGCCCGCATGATGGCATGAAGCACTTGGCACGTCAATGATTTGGCTTTATGCAAATAAACCTTCCCGGAAACTATGTTTTCATCCGACCGATGTTCTACCTCGGCGCTAGTCCTTTCGCGCTGCTTGTCTGAAGCTGAGTGCGTGGACGTCTAAAGTACTCTACCCTCAACGCCTTCAGTACGACTGAACATATACACGTGCATTCCTTTGAATGTTTTGTTGGCTTCGAAGGCGTACGACCTCATGTAGATATTGCAGTTTGGACTGGTTAGAGCGCGCAGGTCTACTCTTCCCGTGCATATGTACGCATCATCTACTGGACATGTTGTGAAGTGGAAAACTGTGTATAGCGGAAATATATCTTGTCGGCTGTCTGTTCTTCAACTGTCTGTCCCCACACGTAGTCACCGGAGTGGTACAGGGAGATGACGTATCCGCAGGTATAAATGAACATGACATACGTACGCAGGCGCGTTGATCCAAGTGGCGTACATGCGTGAGCGTCTGTCAAAATCAATGTGCGGCTACCTGTCCTCTTCTGTGAATGCGCCGTAACGCGGTACATATGATGGCGTGATGGCGCTTATAGAAGAGAGTTTTTTTTCGCACTCGGGAAAGCCGCCTTTATCCAATACGACCACAGGAAAAGGCATGGTACTCGCGGCGGTGTGGCTGCTGCAGAACACACGCGTGAACGTTGCTACTTCTTGCGCAGACATTTACAAGGAGAAAGTGCAACGCAGCGGACGTTGACCACGCAGACTGTATTCGAGGGTGCTACGGTGTCAGAGACAAGTTCGACCGCAGTGAACGAGGACCTACACGGAACACATTCAGGCTTTTACTCTGAGAAAGTACTAACTCTACAGAGATGCTGAGCACCGTGGACGCATCCTGCAGATAGATGGATTTGCATTTAGCTAGATATGCCAACTGGAGCAAGCTTGAAAAGCACGCAGTATACGCGAATAGTCACAGGGATGAGGCAGTCCTCGACCGCAAGTAGAAAATCATACTGACACTTAATTTTTTTAATATTCAAGACCTTGTCCTCGACAGCCGACGAAGGTACGCTTACGCCTATATACGAAACTAAATACGTGCAGTTCGAGCAGATGCAACAGCATTCGGGTGGAAACCATCCCTAAATGAAGATACGCTGTGTGGCTTGCCAATTTAGGAGAGTTATGCGGGACAAATTCCACCCTTGTTTTGCGTTTGTATCCGACAGGCTCGTCGTAAGGCGCATTATCAGACTGAGCCGTGCGTAAGTGTGGACAGTCGTATGTCGAAAAGAGAGATGCACAGATACATCCATGTATACTTTACATATATACCTGCGCAATTATTTTTACAAGCTGTATTCATGACTAGAAGTCTCTGTTTGCGTACTTGCAGGGTCCACTCTTCCTCTCGACCTTTCCTCCTAATGGCATCGCAGTGGCCGTGGCAGCGAACTGACATGCCACTACCCACACAGCATCGCTGAGCCGGACAGTTGCGACACCGGTATAGGCGGTACCGGAAGGTGAGCCCGAGGGAAATCGTTCGAAAGTCGTTTCTCCCCCTACGGTTTGCTCTATTAGACTCTCTCGCGCTGCAGCCTGTCCTGCTTCAGAAAAGTGTGCAAGCTTCTCTCCTTGCAGGAGGCGCATGTAGCTAATGACGTAGATGGCTACGGTGCCTTCCTCAAGTGTAAAGCGGGCCGCGGCAAACGTGCAGAAGAATACCGCCGAGGACTGCGATTATGCTTCGCACGGATGGCGGAGAGGAAGAGTCGCATGATCCGCGAAACCCTCTCCTTAAATTGGAGAAGTGGATGTATTTAGATCCTTGTTTCGCTTGTAGAGGGGCGGGAGAGGTTCTCGCGCTCCTCTTTTTAGGGCTCGTAGAAAGGCGATGCACAGGCATTACGGCGCCACGAGTAAGACCTACCCTTTCAAACAAAAAGAGCACCGCTTCAATCGCAAAGAGGTAGTCTCTTGACGACGAGGCAGAAAGAGGAGAAAAGCAACAAAACTCTCCGAAAAGTACTTGTTGTTACAAGAGTGGAGGAGGCGGCGCACTGCGGCACGCCGTGTGCAGAGGGACGCAGAGACAAGAGACCCGGCGTAGTTACAGCGGGAAGTGCACACGGGCAGCAGTTTTACTTGCTCGCAGAGGATGTAGCACCGATGCGCTGTGCGTCACCACGTCATGCTTGCTGGAAGCCGGAGTGCTGTACACAGATTCAAATTAATTATTGAAAATACACGCTGTGTTCCTGATGCGCCTGCTTACACGCTGTGGGACACAAGAGGCACGCGTGTAAAGAGCCTGTTAACAGCCACGGAAATGTGGTGCAAATACATACTGAAATACGACGCTGCTTATACGGATGGGGCGATGGGATGCTTGTCTACAGGCATCGCCGTTCCCACACACATCTATCCTCGATCTTTCCCCCCATTACGAAAAGTGTCTTAGTTGTAAGTCCCTCTGCTCTGTCTGCCACCAGGCGCCAATGTTGGGCTTCTATTCAGTCGCCCAACTGGATCGCTGTTAACCAAAAGTATGGACGGGCGTCGCACATTAGTCATTGCATGGGATCTTCGCACATGATCACCTATGACGCGAAGGCGTGCTTGCCTTTGGCAGGATATAGTATCAAAGATCTGCCTCATTTCTTCTGCCTGCTTTTGTACCCTGCATCCATCCCCGCGGTGGCGCACTGCTTTGGCCAGCGAGACCGCAGGACTGTCTGTAGTGACTGTTACCGAGAACAGGCGAGGAATCCACTGGGAACGGACACCCTAAATTCTAACACTAGCCCTATAAACCATCAAATCTGAATCTTAAACCCTTTATGCAAAATGCTTAAAATCCTAAACCGTGGACGCTCCACGGTATACACTGGAAGCGTCGAGTGCGTGTGCATGCAGACTGTGTTGTGTGATCACATGACCGCGGATGAAGCTAGTTGATGTCAGCAGTTCATGTCGTACATGGGCCTCTTTTTTTACGGAATTCAACGCTATATGGAACACAAATGTAGGTATCCTGCTCCATGTAATGATTGTTTTCGCCTGCACCTGTTTCTACCTATCCTTTCACTACTGGCTTTGACTGTGAGTGTCTGCTGTGAAGGCCGAAAGGATCACCAGCTTACGTGGCTGGCAGTGTTCTGCTGAGAAAACTACTGTGGTGCTTCTCCCAGCGTTGTCAACGGTGACATGTGGCAAGCTATTTTATAGATGAAATTAAGCCGAAGTATCACTTGCGCTGGTGCATCACCGTTTGACGTTACAACAAGGTGTCGTCGGCGCCCTTCGCGCGACTTCCTGGGCGGCAAGCCGCATGCCGTTTCTGTACAACCGTCCGTGACGTCCCGCTTCCTTGTTATATTAATTTCTTCCATGTTCCAGCTGCAATTTGGCTGGCATACGTGGATAGTTATTGTAACTAGTATATGCGTATGGGAACACTCAAGTCGTCCTTTCTGTTGTAGCGTCGGAGTGCAGACGCTAAATCCACCGTACGGCTGCCACTCCATATGAAATAAAGAAGACCTCTGTTCAGAGGTGCGAGAGAGTAGCATTCTCTTTTTCCGTTGGAAGCTGTAACAATCTGCGACTTCAGATGCGCTATATTTTTGGCCTGCCGGTCAACTCCAACGCTCGTAACATCCATTAGTTCTTCAGACGTCATCTGCGCTTCTCGCATATACGTCAAGCATAAAGAAGTTATTGCCAACGGCAGGGGCCTTTCTTAAGGACTCCGCCGCGGTCGTTTCCTTACATTATCCAGATTTTTCTCAGCCGTACACACCCAACTACAAGCACGAACAGCTCACGCTCCTGTTTCCTTCCTGCAAAGCAACCTTTCCTCCGAGCTATGGAAGAGACCAGTGACACCTTTATGGAGGGGAATATCACGGCGCGAGAGCGCGATACTGTGACTCGTGTGGACGGCGAAAATTCTCTTAGTGGAGAGCGCCAGTCAATCTTGCAGTACATAATTCTTCGGAAGGATCTCCAGAGTGACTTGAGGTGGTCCATAGGGGCGCTCATAGCGCAGGCGTGTCACGCTTGGTCAGCATAAGCCGTTAGCTGCAGCTGCTTCAGCCGTAGCAGGGGCTATCCATGAGTTTGTTGCTAGATACATATCTAGGTCAAAATCCCTTTCTTTCCCCCACCTACATTGGGCACGTGTGTATGTGGGGAGTGCCGTATGCAGCGTTACACGTTGTTGACTCTGGAGACTAACGATAGCAATGCACTGTTCAGCGAGGCTATTATACGACGCAATACCGTATTAAGCAAGAAGGCGGAGGCAGTTAGGCACGGGCGATTGCTGTTTTTACGATTTCGAACTTCCGGTTTATATTGGGCATGCTTGTTTCATATTTACGTTAAGGAGGGCATTGGTGCACCTGTGTGCACGTTCCCCACAATCGCAGTATTAGGCACGCAGCAGAGGGACTTTTTTCACAGTTTTGCATCCTTGTGAGGAGTGACTGACCAGGCGTTCGTGTCTCTTCTGTGGTCAAAACCTACAAAGACGAACGACCTAAGGCCAATAAGGCGTTGTAGTTAACTGTAGGAGACCTGAACGGAATTTTGAAATGCCCTCACCACCTCGGTTTGTTCGGTCCCCAACACGCAGATACCAGAGCGCCGGGTTTGAGGAGGCGAACAATAGTTGGATCCCCTAGAGGGCTTGTCAGTCACCTATGTATACGTGTATTGATGTATATATTTGTATGTATATGATTACGATCAGAAAAGTTTGATCTACATCTTCAGATGATGCTCTTTTGCGGATCATGACATGATTCTTTTGCAGTTTGAGCGTCGTATCCTCAACCTGGGCATCTTCTCAAACTCAAGCATATGTGGAACAAGGACAGTCGATGCGCACGGTTGTGCTACAGGCGGAAAACGAAAAAGTCCTTCGAAGGCTTGCTAGTCGTCTTCAAGATCAGCGAGTGAAGCACATGTTGTGGACGGAGCAGCCGGAAGGCATTCCTTCCTGCATCGCTGTTCAGCCCCTTCCTAAAGCAGAGGTTTATCCGCTTGTAAAGGGACTGAAACTGTTTATCTAAGCGTCATTCTGCTGTGAGTAGGCCCAGCGGTATGACGTGACAAGGCAATCACCACCTTGAAAAGGCGCTGAGGAGCTACGCAGGCGTTTCCATGTCGTCACAAATCTGAGAGATACAGTTAACGATACCTTTTGCAGAGTCTTGCGCAGCGTAAGAGGATGCACACAAAGTTTGATCAAAAGCTCGACGCAGATGTTAATGCAGACAGAATGGAAAGCCCTCTCGTCACCTCAGGTGCCAAGTGCCTGCCGCTGCTATTTAACGGTCACCTACTTACAACTCGAAGGCTCAGCGCTTGCCGTACCTGCGTCAGGTGCATGCGGAGCCAGCGAAGGAAAGCAGAAATGTAGTGTGATACTAGTTCGGACGTGTGTACGTAGATGTGCAGCCATTTCCAAATGTGGGTGGAAATTCCAATGCTCTGGAAAGAACGTGTGTGTACTGCACGTCAAATGCAGTGTAACTTTTTTCTAGCGACGCACAGGTCTATTTGACAGCTGCAACCGGTAACCCTCGAAAAGGTGAGAGACAAGGTGTTTGTATCTGGCTCCGTGCGCGGTGGATTTGACAGTCATGATGTACGAGCAAAACAAATTACGACGCCTTGACCTCCGTGTAGTGCACGAGTTGAAGAGCGGCATGCTCCTTCCTGTGACATACCGTACGATAGACGATTCATCCCAGTACCGGGAACGAGAGGATGGTCGTAAAGGGCTGGACTAAACTGCTTGAAGCATGCTTCTGAGTGTGTAGCACAACTCAGGTTGACGCTACCTCTCAAGTGGCTACCTCGAAAAGAGCGACTTTTCTTCTGAGAATAATTCTGATGAACCCTGTACAGCTGCAGACCCAGGAAAGTGCGTACTTTCTAGGTGACTCACCACATCAACCAGATGCCACTGTGAAAATAACTACATGATCGCCCAACATTCTGTCTTGTTATTCCACGCCTTGACAGGTGTGGACTAAGCCTGCCTGAAGCACTCGAATTACAGTCCTAACAGCTCCACGCCATCAGCACAAACAATTGATAACGACACACACCATTTAGGAAGATGTCAAAGTTTGCCAAGTGTACACTCGAAAAGGGCGGACTGGCTGCCTTCACCAGCAATCCAAGTATGAGCTTTCTATCTGCATCCACTTTAGTATACGCTATTGGAGCTTGGATTACCGCTGCTGCTGGCACCAGGCATACCCTCCTGTTGTTACTCCGAACGCGATTCAAGTCCCATCATCCCAATACAAAAAATATAGTTTTCAGCGCTAGTAATTGTTATTCTCCTCCAGAGTCATGAATAAGTAGCCTGCCGGCCTGCTGCATTCCTCAGATATGGTAGCCGTCTTTCAGTCTTTCTCTCCGGGCTCCAACCCAATCACGTCAATGTCACGGTCGTCCAGAACTGTACCGTCGAAGGTTGAGAGGTCAGGAACTTGAATGATCCATCGCCATCCAAAATTGACATAAGGCGATCCCTTCAGTTATTGCTAAAGACCAATTTCGTAATAGGCGAGTGGTTCTGTAAGACCAATCCCGTAATCGGCGAGGGATTCTGTTGGTTGTACGCACTAGTATTCCACCACGACAGTGAGAGAAATGCGTACGTCAGTTTTAGCCATTAAGGCACCACCGCTGTCTATGTAATAAAGATCATCAAGGAAGCTATGACTTTTCTAATGAGCCATTTGCAGTCTTAGCGTATAGAAGCTTTTACTCAGTCACGCATGCTTCAATCTTTGAGACACGCGTGTGATTGTTAGGAGGACCAACCGAGGTTACTATTTTCTGAGGCTTTCCGTCACAATACTGATGGTGATGCGTAGATGTTGTTGTCGTTGCTGATCCCCACACGAATACAACAACACCACGTTACACCACCACCACTGCTCCATACAGTAATCGGACGCCCCTTCAGCGAAGAATACTACATTCATTGTTTGCGTTGTCTGACAACAACGGAGCAACAAAACAGAGAACATCACCCATCCGCCTCCCACACGCATGTGGGTGCGACGCACTGTAGGTTATACTGTTGAGTTTGTTTTGTATTATCCCTCGCTCAAACAACACAACACCTCTAGATTAATAACACACTATCATCATCACTCCGTCCACATCGCATGCCTGCACGCGCGAATATTTATCAGATGAGGAGGAGGAGGAGGATAAAACGAAAAGTGTATTCGTGATCGGGGTGAAGCAAACAAACGTTCGCATGCACCGCGCCGCATCAGAAAACCCATGATTGCAACGTTTGCTGATAAGGAATTTGGCAGAGAAATCGCACGAGACGGCCTTTCTCTCTAAGAATGGTAGACCACCCAACACGTAAACTACTGCGTGAAAGTGGTAGCATCTCCTTTCTGTCTCTAAAGTCATCCACATCAGATAAAAAGTAGAACGCTTCGCGTTCCCCAGTGTACCGAAAGCCTTTTTTGATGACTCGCCACCAGAGAAGAAGCCTCGAACACACTTCCATCGTTCAATTAAGGGCACGGGTTTGCTCTCAACGTCTGTCTTCCTATGCGTTGAGAAAGGTATCCGAATCATGTGCGCACTCATTAAGGAACACGAAGACATATGTCTACAGGACAACGGCAAAAAACAATGTGCGAAGTTTCCCTGAAGCAACCGCACGCCTAATAATGGCCGTAACGATCTATTGCTACCACCTACAACTTTATCAAATGGGCATTACTCTCCGTTACTGTTGCGAGAGTAACAATTTATGTCGTGCCCTATTCCGATTTTCAGCACGTACCGTCACCATCTAGCAGCGACGCGAAGACGGTGCTGCAGACCACTTTTTGTAGTAGTATTGGTAGTAGTAGCAGTAGTAGTCGTACTAGTAATACTACTACTAGCAGTAGCTGTAGTAACAGTGTAAGTACTACTCCTTCTAGGCTTGAAGTTCCTTTCTAGCATTTCGTTGCCACAGCTGAAATACAGCAACGTATTACAGCTTCTTCATGGTCACCCACCTCTCCCCTCGACCAGAAAGGACAGCAGCACAACCAAAATTGGATAATGTTTCTCTTACGAAGAGTTGAAGAGTCTCCACAGTCCGATTTCAGCCGCAAGAACATTCTTCAGCAGGGTGGTTAGGCTGAAACCTGCCTCATCGTCTACTACAGCAACTGCTGTTGCTACGTCGCGCGTGGTATGTGAGCACGACGATCGATGCCGACGACAACCACTGGGTTGTCAACCACCCGGTCGTTGACCTGGAGAGTATTCAAATAATCTTACCACGGTCAAACATCGTAGTAGCGGTCTCATTGCGAGGGTAGCAATCTATTTTTCTCACACATGCCATTTGCTCGGACACATGGCGTCCAACAGGACGACCTTCGGTTGAGAACAGTTTTTTTTTTGAACTGATGCCGTATGCAATGCCCAGACAACACTCCACCTACTACATTTATCCCTGGTGCACTGATACGAAATAAAGTACTGCTGAAGGCAGACTACGGCAGTGCATTCTCATTTTCCGGGGCTGGCCGTCTTTCACGAAGAAGTGTGCAGTAGTAAGTCCAGAACGTGCAACACTTCGTGCATAGTACGTACTGCTGTCAGCCTCTAAGTATCTTTGGGCTCCTGGAGGACATGAAGCCTCCAACTGCCAAATAGATACAACCTGCGTACTATGATGTGACTGCCATGTATTCTGTTGGACGAAAAACTCATGTGTGCGGAACTTTGCAGACTCAGAACGCGAGAACTGCTGAGTGCACTGCACGGGCGAAGAATTAAATCCTACTGCACGGGCGAAGAATTAAATCCTAACGAAATGAATGTGAAAAAATTACGGATTGCTCACGCTGCTGAGGTTCATGAGTGGATCCGCGTAGAGAGCACAGCACTGAGATACTTTGCTCCTCCTTCATAGAACCTACGCTTCACCAGCGCGACCCCCGTGTGGAAGTGGGGAACTCAGTCGTTATCCTTCGTGATACAAGACGTCTTGTGGGTGCAAATTTTATATTGATATTATTATGTGAGACTGATATCAATCGTATCTTCCAGACAACACTTGACCGACTGTACTTATCAACCGTGCAGAGAAACGGGAGAAAGCACTGCGAACGCTAGAATATCGCAGTACGTTAGTGTTTTCCGGGTTCCGTTGTCTTTCAGGAAAAAGTGTGCGGTACTAGGTGCATAGCGTGCAAAACTTCGTGGATAGTGCGTCTTCTTCCCAGCCTGTACGTACCGGTACCGTTGGACACCTAAGGGTCACTACGTGGATAGTGTGACACGACTGCTGTGTATCCTGTTGGATGAAGGCGTGCCAAGCTTGTATGTGTTACCGTTTGCAGGCACAGAACGTAGGAACTCCTAAGTGCACTGCACTGGAGAGGAGTCCTTCCCTAAAGAACTGCAATACAGTAATAATGTCTGGTTCATCTTGAGGAAGTCCGTGGGTTGGTTCATGTTGATTGCACAGCACAACACGGTCAGATACTGGCTTTTATATGATTCTCTCCCCTCAAGGCGACGCTTCACCCGTGTGGTCCCTGGTGGAGGGGCGGAAGCTCAATCTTCCTTCTTAGTGAGACGAGATATCCCGTGACGTTGCCAAATCTCAAAGTAGGCGTGAGTCTGAGACGTTCTCATTCACTTTATCTGTCAAACGTAACAGACGTTGAAGAAGCTGAAAAGATGCCAGCCCGTACCTGTGTCTGCTTGCGACTGCTCTTCCCTCGGCCCCACATTGCTACATAATTGGCCACTGCTGCAGTTGTAAGTACCGTGCGCGCTGTGGTTGGGTGGGAGCTCTCCTCCCGGACTGGCGGCCAACATTGGTACGGCACAGCTACAGTTGACCGACAAGCGGCTTCGGGCGATCAGTACATACGCCCATCTTCCAATGGGTGGCGTGCAAGTTTGGCAGAGCGAACCAGGCCGCTTTTGTTTTGTGAGTGGTACGCCCCGCTAAAGGCCACGCAGTTTAGAGCTTGCGCCACGGGCTCATGTACTAGGTTGATGCTCTTGGAGCCGCCTTTCTTCGGACCGACACCCTGAGTAGTATCGGAATCCCCTCAGCATACTATGGACAATGTAAATCCATTTACCTTCCACATCACTACTCTGAATATGATAGTCGCGCAGATGCTTTTAGTATATAAAAGAGAATATTCGTACGTATACTTCAGCTTGTCGTTCACGTCATGTGTGAAGAATTTTCAGAAATAGTTAGCACTACTAAAGATGATCACTCAACGCTTATCAGGCGCATGATGTTCAAGCCGACGCGCACGCCGAGTCTGTGTTCTGCAAGGCGCTCGGTTAATGCACGACCGTGCACCATTTCCCTGAGTTTTCAAAGCTCTTCACATTTAATTTCTCACCAGCAAACTGGTATAATCCACCTATGCTTTCGCACGCTAATGTCCACTATAACACTAGAAAGCCGGTTGTTCTCCCAGGTTGCAGTCCACGTGTTCTCAAATTAGGTTGCAGGAGTCTATCAACTTGTTACCAATGATATTCTGTTTATGAAACCGGATAGTTTTTGAGACTTGTGCAACCAAGAACTACGGGCAGAACGATCGCACAACACAGCCCAAAAGCTCAAACGTTCAACAGTAAGCCGTGAGAGCTGTTCCGTTCTTCTTTTGGGCAAACTCTACGTCGGACTGTTGGGCTGTGACCCAACGTAAGACAGCTGACTTATTCCAGCCCGTGTACAATTGTTTTACGCAGGCAGTGTGCAGTAACTCTCATGTGCAAGAAGTTTCGGCGACCTTATCTGAGCTAGTAGATGTTGCATCTGTTTATATATTCTTGAATGCTAGACTTGCTGCCTTTAACGGCATGGTCTTGCACAAAGAAGCCCTGGATGCCTTAAATTTCACCAGTATTCTAGAGTCTTTGTGTTAATGTCTACAGGGTGGACGTGCTGTGGATTAAAGACTCTAGCGGGAGTTCAGGTAGTGTATCACCAGTGGAATAGAGTCCCGCAACGAGATGTATAGGGGATCAAAGTAGCCCGTCGACGTAGGATTGAACGAGCACTGCTCCATCTCTGTTTGTGGTACCCTTTGACTCCGTTGGCGTTCAGTCTGACACGGGAACAAATCCAAGCTCAACACCTTTTAGTTTATAGTAATCCCCCTTCTCCCCAAGGCTCTTCCAAAAAACGTGGATGGCACGTTAACACCTGTACGATTGCTTGAACGAAACAACGGAGGTGTTTGAGACTTGTGAGCAGTGCATGCGACTCTCTCAAAGCAGGCTGTCTTGTACGTCGAGAGAGAAACCTCGTAGGACGGAGTAATTTTCAGATTAACGCCATATTATTTGCAATGCATTACCTCCCAGCATCTGCATGCAGGCCTTCACACACGCGAACTCTCGATCTTGAAGAAGTAGGACACTCGGCTGCAATTTAACAAACCTGTGGAGAGCAGGCATCCTCGGTCGTTATCAGCACTAACCGCCTTGCTGACTGCAGCGCAGGCTTTTGCAAGCTTGCATCAGAGGTGAAGCTGAAGACAGTACCTTCCAAAAAAATATCGAGGCGTACAGGCGTTGCGACGCGAAAGTGTTCAATGTGAGAGGAACTAGTCAATGCCACGGTGACCAGTCTCACGTTTTCGCGTCGTGAAGAGACGAACTATCCCGTGCATCATCTCTTTGTGCTGGACGAAGTGAGGCACTTTACGCTCACGTACGATGACCTGATGCTCTATAGGAGGGAACAAAACGATGCACCGTCATAGGTGGAGAAATGAGCTTCTGAAATGCGGCACATAGTACGAATCACAGCAGTGCACGAGTCGTCCTGGAAAGAACGATGATGATAACGAGAGCTGTTTTGTCGTTTTGTAGGACTGCGCCTCGGTTGCACCGACTACACTTGTGCACGCCAAAAACACTTCCCTTTTTGACTGTCTCTTCAGCCTCCAATTCAACTAGTTATGTGTCCATACCTAGACACCAACTCTGCCACAGTAACGGTACTGAATATGTAATGCCGTCAAGAACCCTCATCAGTAACACGTGTTGAAGAATGCGGTGCACACCGCCGCCCTCGCGTCAGCTCACGCTTATACAGCCTTGTTGTTTTACGTACCGCAGACAATAAGTAGTGGGAGGTCTTGCATGGACGCAAGGGTTTGTATTCTGCACCCATATATCTATATTTATGTATTGAAATAGAGAAAAGAAGACCCATGTCTAGCTCCTCTAAGGTTAACTCATGCACGTGAACACCCACACGGTGTTGAAGCGCAATATTGCCTGGCTATTCAGGATGTAGTTGCGGCAGCCTCTTCACGTGTAAAAACAGTTTGAAACCACAGAGACGTGTTCGGGCATAGGTCGCAATATCAAGACCATAGGTGCTATTGGACGGACTGTAGCCGACGTAGCTAAGTCAGGAATAATACTTAGCCTTCGTTCAGATTCTGACTCTCAACCCGTTTCAACTATTCTTCAGACAGGCAGCGCGAAACGAATTAGTGTCGAGATAGAACCTCGGCCCGATAAAAACATAGTTTCCGTGAAGGTTTATTTGCATATAGGCAGTTTATTGACGTTCCAAGTGCTTCATGCCATCCTGCGGGCTCCGTGGACGCCAACTTTTTCGTTAACCCGTGCTCCACACCAGAGGGAACATTCTTTCCAAAGAAACTGTGTTGAGGGTAAGGTAGTTTTTGTTACCTAAGCGAATGATCTGCTTCCTATTTAGAACAGACGTCGCCCACAACTGTAACGCTTCGCATATAATTTAGTCGACGGGCCAAGGTAGCGAGCAGCCATTCTATGGTCACGATAACGAGCAAATTTTCAGCAGCACACCATTGTGGCGCAAATAGCCACTTGCAATCACTATGCGACAGGTTGCTTACATGGGGACACTGCGAGGTTTGTAAGCCGCGTGTGAACCTGAATACTGAGGGTAAAGGCGCCGAGGCTGCAACAAACGGCATTAGTGCTTTTGTGGGCCGCGGAAGACAAGCGTGCCGCGTTTACGTCGGCGCTGGAAGCATCAAGGAGTCGCAGGCCCGGCTGTCAGAACTCCGGCTCACCTGTTCTCCCGCACCTGAATACAAATCCCATAGAAGTCCAGATAAACACGACGGTCAGACTTCCGTGTGCTGTTCTTCCAACCAACAATTGCACGTCAGTTGGGCGTACGCCAGGTCGCAGAAGCACTGAGTGCAACAGCAGCAACAGTGCTCACTTGGTGACGCAACGTGAGATATGGAACAGTAGCAGTAGAGCCGGGTGCGACTACAGCAGCAGAGCCACGAGAGAGACGCACAAGTCACAACGTGACAGCAGCAGCTGAAACACGAAACCGAAGGACAAGATTTGGCTCACGGAGGTGAATAAAAGTGATTATACTAGCTGGTTCGAAACGTAAGACATGCGTGCAGATGTGTGCTTCCAATGAAGGTCAATGATGGATAGTTTACGCAGGCATCGCAGATGCTTCGCTGCGGCGCAGCTTCTGGCGCCTCTGCAGTTCGCTGCCAATCCGAAGTAGAAGCTTTGTTCCTGTAACGGGTGAATGACGGCCTGCCACCACTTACCTCTCTGAACTCTGCGATTCGCTGCTGAAGCTCTCTCGGTTACGAGCCGTAGAGCTTCATTCGGGCATTACTTAGGTAGTTCGCCAGCAGTTGTCGACTAGCGCACCTTCTGGACTGTCTGTCGAAATTGCCTCAGGTTTTTCTGCAAGGCTCTCCGAGACGCGTGCTGTCACTGCCGTTGCACGCCTGACGCTTCACGCTGGCTCTTCACCGGTCATACCTGTGTCCCCTGCTCGCGCCACTTCAGTGTATTCTGTCGTTGAAAGCACTTCTTCATACGATTTACGTACGCTTCGGCATTCCGCCCGAACATAGTCCTTTCGGCTGTGGCTTGGTCTCCTAGCAGGCGTGCTTCCACATTGGTGGGCAGACTCTCGACATTTACTCGAGACCTTTCTGCAGCTGAACGCCAGGGACCTAGTCAGTCCTCCGACACTATTGCAGCAACAGGGCTATTTCTTATTTACCAGAAAGACGAGTGAGTCATCCATATTATGCCGTAGAAGGTAATTAGCCTATCAGTAACAAACATCCTATCAGTCGCACGCCGCTGATGCTCATATAGGAGCTGTACTAACTAGTGAGGATCAATTATCCTCCTGTTCAAAGTCACAAACGTCTTCGTTCCATATCATTCAGCAAGGTTCCAAGTACCAAGGGTGTGGATAGAGCATAGCCTATCTCATTGGTAAGCGTTCCACTGCTCGTGACAATAAAAGCTGCTGCCTTAACGAGATGGCCTCACTAATAAGAGTCGGGGCATTTGCTCCTGAACGATTGAACGTTTCGGAGCCCAGCAAAACCACTATACAATTAATAGGCTTTCCATTTATACAGTGATAAGAAATGGTCTGGCGACGGATGCTGCGGGGGCTAGGCCCTGGAGTACGCCTTCCCAGTACGCAATGGTCGAAATATCAGGAGCAACGGCGCCGGCGTTCCGTGTCCAGCAGCAGGACAGAGGGAGTGGTGGAGTGAGCGAGCTGTACCGGTCTGTTACAATCCGACGCGTTGGCGTGCTCTGTTGGTGTCGGAAGAATTGAGCTTTTTTCTGACACCCGTAATGGAAACCTTTTGTCATCCATACAAACCCTCTCCATTTGTTGAAAGCTTCCTTCTTACGTTGGCCTACGTGTCGTCCTGCTGCCGTGTACAGGTCAACGCACCTCATCACGCCACAACGGAGTTCTTGAGGTAACCGTACGAGGCGCTGCCTCTTTATAAAAACGAGTCTGAGTACAAGAATCCTTTCATGGAAATACGCAGTGACGTTGCGAATTTGTCAGGTACTAGCCTTGTGGGTTCTACCTCCTCCATTTTCTCCGTATCCGGTGGGTTTCAGATTTGCAGCACACTGTGGAAACGTTGCAGTGAATGTCGGCATGCAAAGTGGTATTCTAAAGAATGAATGACGCACTTCTTCAGCTTTCGCTCCACAAGGTGTACTGGTGCAAAGATGCCTAAAACGTGGCGCATAACAGCTGGCCAGTTCCAGGAACAAATGCGCGCCTGCAAGTCATTTCAGCAAAAAAGCGTGTCATGCAATGCTTTTTCAAAGGTTGAGCTCTGTCGTAAACTAACGTAGCGGCCCGACACACCTGAACACGTTCAGCGCGTTCCAGGTGGTAGTCTAATGATTTATGGCGTGCACACGTTGCGTTGCCTCGCTGCAAGAAAAAACTGCCCACCTCGAAGGACAGGGGATAACCACGGCACGACTGGGATCGAAAAGTCTCAAGCTACCTCTACGAAAATCTCTCTTAAGTTCCTCTGGAATTCGCTCATTCAAAGGAGCTGTTCATCTTGCCGCAATGGGCATACGTATGTACACGAAGAGGCATGCAGACACTCGGACCGTTCCCGTGAACACAGATAGCTGGCGGTTCCTGGACTCGTACGCTCCTGAGGGATGGAAACGACATATGCATGTCGGTGATGATCACGCTGTGCTATGCTGCTGGATGCGGACGGCTTTTCAACCACGCAAAAAACAGGAACTTGCGGGAAGCCTCCCCTCAGCCGCTCTCCACCCAAGGGGCAACAGAGGACAGTCCAGCTCAAGTGGCCCTACTTGATTGGAATAATAACTATACATGAGATCCTTTCGCATTCTAATTCAGAAAACAGAAGTATACTGAGAAACCTGAGACGCTGATAAGCGCCGCGACCTAAGCTCTGGGCAACCGCTATTCTCTGGACCCTGAACGCCTCGAACGTAGCGGCAATAAAGTGGTGTTGGCCCGGTCAATAAATTTAAGCAACTCAACGCCTGAATAACTCAATCGTCAACTCAGTGGCGGATCCTGGATCTGTGATACATGAGAAAGAGTAACGCACTTTCTCTACTTCCTTCTCTCGCTGTCGCCTTCAGTTGACGCCATATGCTTTACGCTGTAGCGGTTGTGTGCGCCATTGCGCTGACGTAAACATACACCTCAAGGATTTGTAAGCTGCGTCAATACTTTTATGTAGATGATAGATACATTTATACCTGCATATGGGTGGAAACATGTAGTTGCACAAGCGTTCTACGCGCCCCTGGACCAATATCTGAACACCCACTCTTATTCACGTGCACACACATGCGGAAACACGTCTTTGCATTTCTATCTATCCGATGACCGAAGGCGAGCTGCCGTTCCCACATGCCTCCAACACTCAGCCGGAAGAAAACTAGCCAAGAACCCTCAGGCGTCTCTTGCAGTGGACGCCAGCGACCGCATAGCCTCCCGTCTCCGGTGTGCCTGCGCTCCGGGGCGCCCCAGAGCGCGAGCACTATGAGCTGGAATGTTTTTTTGCTCCTATTCCTGCCTGCAACCACCACTGCAGTTTTAGTGATCATTGCAGCAGGCGTCTACCTAGTTCTCCCTTCGCTGTTCCCGCTTCGGCTGCACGTTTCTCACATTCTATGAAGACCATTCAATTTTACGAGACTGCGCTTTAATCACTTCAGTGTGCAAAAAATAGCGACTTTGACTGTGCGCGCCAAGCGAAACATGGCAAAACACTCTAGTAGCAGCTCATACGGATTCTTGCAATGACAAACCTCGCGGGATGCGGATCCCGTCATGGCAATAGCCTGGCCATCGTCTTGGCAGTTACATCTTTGAGGTAAGTGTCTTCGAACTATTGGCGCACACTGACTCACGCGAGAACAACATTATATTGGATGCACTGCTGCTAGCGTGATGCACCGAGATACTGGTGGCCGGGTTTCGTGGGACGTCAGGGCTGGCTTTAGCTGCTCAACGTGGTGAAGTGCAACCACGGTGTACCTTTACGTGTTTTTCCGACTTCCGGTTTCTTTCCAAGTTGTGCACAATACCCATGCTGAAGCCATTTATCTGTCTTGGTTGTGTTGTGACTGTTTTCGACTTTCTGTCAGCTGAGGTAACGGTACGTCGACGAAAGCCTGAGTTCTCCACTTTAGCGATCAGGTCCACTACATGACAGGCGTTTAGGTTTGCATCACTTCCACTAACTGAGACCCATTGGGCAGTCTCCAGGTATAGATTAAGATATGAAAGCTCATCTTTCCAAGCGTCAACGTCTCCCAACGCGATGAGGGACTAGGCAAACTTCCTTTTGAGCAGCCGCCTTACGAAAAATACACGATGACAACTGTCGTTATGATCGTTACATGCCCACGATCAAAATACCAAAGGTTGGCCAGTATACCGGTAATTCCGCTCTGCTCTCGCTACAGCCGTAGAGCAATTGTAATTCCGATAGGTCCAGACTCGTACAAATGTCTTCTTATATGCTCAAACGCCCGTGTGCTCTGACTCACTTGGGGAGTGCATCAGACGTTTTCCGAACAACGTAAGTCGGTAAGCGTGAGACAGAGATTAACACTTGGAGCAACTGATATATTTCAGACCAATGCAGCAGTCCCTTGAGTAAGCGCATTTTTTTAACAGTTGCTCACTCGTTCTGTACGGTGGTGGACTCAAGAACCGACGTCTCACTGTCCAGTTCGATTTTTAACGTACTAGTAGTGATCATCTGTATACTCTGCAGATCAACCCTGCCATGCATTTAGGAGCTTCAGATGTGTCTGTCTTTACTGGTGTAGTGATTCTCGGCGCCGGTAGTCGAGAGATTCTGACATTTGAACGTAGAACTTCAGGTGAGACCGGGACCGGGTTCTTAGGGGATGTACAGCTCTGTTCAGCGCCTGTATACAGGCGTGTGAAGAACATCGGCCCCACGCGGTAGAGGAATTCGCACATTCAGTGAACGTGCCGTCTTGCACTTTGCACGCCACCGATTAACTGCTGGCACGTGCGCGTTCCAGACAACATGCACGACGCGGACCTTCCCCATGCAGTGCTCATGAGCTTAGAGGGTCTGCGATTGTGGCACCACTGGGCAGGTGGATGCATTGAAGCCAACGTGGATTACCCCGGGTATGACGTACAAAAGGTTGAGACAGGCACAGTACAGACGCCAGAGGCCTTGTCAGCTCCTTTGTCGACAGCATAAAGGGTGTTTTTTTTGGACTTCGGTAGGTGGAACCCAGCACTGCTATTTGAAGGGTCCCTATGCGGCCACAGGAAGACGGCGGGACAGTACAACGGTGAGCATGTATTCAGGACCTAAAGACTGTGCAACGACATCCGGTGAGAGTGTGGTCTGTATGCACACATCGGCAGAGAAAATGAGTTGTATATGCTCACAACATGGCGCATGTTTCTTTTGCTACGCACGATACAGCCCCTCACTGCGAAGAAGGCCTGCGCTTTGCAGGCGGTACACTGTTGCTGCGCAGAGCCGTTTTCGATCCAGCCTCTTGTCTAAGCCTTTGTCGAATGACACACCACTGCTTATTCCGGACTTGGGAGAGAGAGACACAGGACTGCTTGCTACCTCAAAGGAAAAAACGCAGGCAGTTCGGCTATTCGAGGGAGTCTCTCAGAAACTGTGACGTCAGGTTCTCGAGATTGCGTTCTCCTCCCTAAGCAAGATGTTTCCAAAGATGGTCAAAAACGTATTTTCCCCCCGGATTGTTATGAGATGAACGTTAACTGCGAAGGTTTTAACTTGCAGGAAATTCAAGATTCGCAGCTTTCCGCGACCACATGCCAACAGAAGTGCCAAGCACTGCCCGCGTGCACGTGTTGGACGTATGACTCTTCAGCGGCGACGTGTGTCTTGAAAGACGCACCCGCTTTCTCCAACCGGAAGGTTAATTTTTCTAAGACTGGAATGGTGTCGGGACCTGCAGTCTGTCATGGAAGACAGAGTGAGTGAACACGTCATCATGACCTCCAGAGTGTAAGGTGGTAAACTAGTTCCGTCAGCATCCAGTGTAACTGGGTGCTATAAAGAGGCAAGACGCAATGTCTCAGGACGGAAAACATGCAGTGACAGCGGTAGGGCGCTGCATCCTGTCGGCCCGTAGGTGCTGAATAATTTCTTTATCCATATGTTTAACCTGAGCTCCTTTCAGCTTCTGCGTGCCCTGCAGACCTGTGCGCCGAGCCAGGTGTAGAGTTCGCCGGGCACGACATCGGCGACGTGTCTCAGTGGACGTTTCCGAGCGCAAGCTCCTGCCAGTCGCCTTGTAAGGCGCACAAGGATTGTTTCTTCTGGACGTGGGATGGAACACAAAAACATGTTTTTTAAAGAACCCCTATGCAATCGAAGCGTGTAAGCGCGACTTGACTTCGACAGGATTTAGGGTTTGGGGTGTTAGGGTGTTAGGATTAGGGTTTAGGGTGTAGGCTTTAGGCTTTAGGGTTTATGGCTTTGGGTTTAGGGTTTAGGGTTTAGTGTTTATGGTTTAAGGATTAGGGTGTAGGGTTTAGGGTTTCAGGGTTTATGGTTTAGGGGTTTAGGGTTTAGGGGTTTAAGGTTTATGGCTTTAGGGTTTAGGGTTTTTAGGTTTTAGGGGTTTAGGATTCATGGTTTTTAAGGGTTTTAGGGCTTAGGATTTAGGGTTTAGTGTGTAGGGTGTAGGGTGTAGGGTTAAGGGTTTAGGGTTAAGGTTTTAGGGTTTTACGGTTGGAAGTTTACGGAGCTGCACTATGTCGAATAATCTTCGAACCACGTATAGACATAGTGTAGAGAGTTTGATGCTAAAGTGTTGGCGGCTTACGGCTGAGTTTTAGAGTTTACCACTAGTAATACAACTACTATTGTTCTGTGTACTCCAGGTAATACTACTCCTGCGAGTGCACTTCCCACACCAGTATCAATTACTGACGCAACTGTTCTATCTGCACCCGTCATTCGTAATGAAGTTCTAGAGTTTGAGGCCGCGGAGGTTGGTGTGTAGGCTTTGCAGCTTAGGATTCAGAGTTTTGCCTTTCCAGCTCCTACAATTGCTACGGAGAGTGTAGTTACCACACGCACCTCACGCACTACTCTCTCTCGTCCTCCGTATATCCTAGCACCTGTTCTATCTCGACACCCCTTCATGGATCGTATAGTCGTGTGCCTTGGGGTTCAGGCTGTGATATCTTGGGTCTACATTAGCCACTAGGGTACAGGACTCACTACTGCTAGTGATACTCGCACGAGCCCTAGTATGTACAATTTTCTTGCACTACAACAACTACTACTACCTCGAGTTTATCACTCGCACAAATTGGTGTCTGACACTTAGGAGTACTGTTGCCGCTGCTATACCTCGGGAAAAATAAAGTCGTAGGCTAGAGTGTTTGGTGATTCGGTGTTAATGGTGTACGGCTTACGGTCTCGACTCTTCCGCAACTAGCAAGGGCACAGCGTCTGCATTTCCTCAACGCGCTGATGTCATGTTGTTCAGACACCGATGTAGTAGTTCTGTCTCCAGCCATCGTCACGGAAAAACGTAGACGTAGGCTATAGTCTTTCACACCTGTTTAGACTGTGCAGCATAGAGTGTACGCTTTGCTGCTATGACAACAGTGCTTCTGTATTCCCTCATAAGTCGATGTGTTGTTGTTCAGACACCGATGCAGGTGTTCTGTTTCGGATTATCCTCGGGGAAGGTGTAGAAGGTTATAGCGTTTCGACAATTTGGTGTCTAGGTTGTGCGGCTTTATGTCTTAGGTTTGCTGCTACTACATCAACGGTACTGCCTGTACGCTTCCCACAAGTGTTGTCTGCATCACCGAATGGCAACTGCACTATGTCGAATAATCTTCGAGCCACGTATAGACATAGGGTAGAGAGTTTGAGGCTGAAGTGTTGACGGCTTACGGCTGAGTTTTTAGAGTTTACCACTAGTAATACAACTACTATTGTCAGTTGATATCCCACACAAATTGGTGTCTGCTTCTTCGGATTCCGACGCAGCTCCTCCATCTCAGGCGAAATGTATTTGTAGGCTATAGTGTGTGACGAATCGGTGTTGAGGGTGTACGGCTTAGGATCTTGAGTCTGCTACGACTAATGGCAGTGCGTGTAGGCTTTGCACACGTGTTGCGGTGTTGTGTGCTGCATCTGATACTGTTGCAGTTGTTCTGTGTACTCCAGGTAATACTACTCCTGCGAGTGCACTTCCCACACAAGTACTGACGCAACTGTTCTATCTGCACCCGTCATTCGTAATGAAGTTCTAGAGTTTGAGGCCGCGGAGGTTGGTGTGTAGGCTTTGCAGCTTAGGATTCAGAGTTTTGCCTTTCCAGCTCCTACAATTGCTACGGAGAGTGTAGTTACCACACGCACCTCACGCACTACTCTCTCTCGTCCTCCGTATATCCTAGCACCTGTTCTATCTCGACACCCCTTCATGGATCGTATAGTCGTGTGCCTTGGGGTTCAGGCTGTGAAATCTTGAGTCTACATTAGCCACTAGGGTACAGGACTCACTACTGCTAGTGATACTCGCACGAGCCCTAGTATGTACAATTTTCTTGCACTACAACAACTACTACTACCTCGAGTTTATCACTCGCACAAATTGGTGTCTGACACTTAGGAGTACTGATGCCGCTGCTATACCTCGGGAAAAATAAAGTCGTAGGCTAGAGTGTTTGTTGATTCGGTGTTAATGGTGTACGGCTTACGGTCTCGACACTTCTGCTACTACCAATGGCACCGCGTCTGCATTTCCTCAACGCGTTGACATCATGTTGTTCAGACACCGTTGTAGTTGTTCTATCTCCAGCCATCGTCACGGAAAAGCGTAGACGTAGGCTATAGTCTTTCACACCTGTTTAGACTGTGCAGCATAGAGTGTACGCTTTGCTGCTATGACAACAGTGCTTCTGTATTCCCTCATAAGTCGATGTGTTGTTGTTCAGACACCGATGCAGGTGTTCTATTTCGGATTATCCTCGGGGAAGGTGTAGAAGGTTATAGCGTTTCGACAATTTGGTGTCTAGGTTGTGCGGCTTTATGTCTTAGGTTTGCTGCTACTACATCAACGGTACTGCCTGTACGCTTCCCACAAGTGTTGTCTGCATCACCGAATGGCAGCTGCACTATGTCGAATAATCTTCGAGCCACGTATAGACATAGGGTAGAGAGTTTGAGGCTGAAGTGTTGACGGCTTACGGCTGAGTTTTTAGAGTTTACCACTAGTAATACATCTACTATTGTCAGTCGATTTCCCACACAAATTGGTGTCTGATACTGCTAATACTGTTGCCGCTGCTATAGCTTTGGAAAAATAAAGTCGTAGGCTACCACTAAAGCTAGTAGTGGTAATGCAATTAATACCACTTTCTCCTCTTGTGCTGTTGTGTCTGCTTGTTCGGATACTACTTCACCTGCATTATATCGCGTCCTCCTGATGACGACCGTCTAAAAAGTTGATTTTTTGTGCTTTCTATTTACCGATTGAAGTTAAGAACGGACAGTTTACTACTAATAGTACTACTTCCACCGGTTGTATTACTAGTACCACTAACGCTATTACTATCACTAGCAGTACTACAGTTACGGTTACTACTAGTACTAGTACAACAACAAGTACTATTACTTACAAGGAGCAGTACTGGTAACTCTATTGACAATAATGCACCTCCCTGCTTTGGTGCGTGTGGTTGCTCCGATAGTGTTGCACGTGTTCTATCTCAAAGACGCCTGATGAAGCATGTAGCCACCGGACTGAGGGTTTCCTCTTTTATGGTTAGGATGTCCATCTTAGCGTTCAGGATGTCATTTGTAGTACTACTACTACTACTAACACTATTACCACTACTACTGGTATTATCACTGATACAGCTAATAATATCAATAGAGCTGTTCCTTTCTATGTTGGTGTCTCTGGATACTGTTTTACCCGGGTTGTCTCGAAGACACCTCATGAACACTGTCGCCGTGTGCCTTAAACGTTGAGCTTTTGTGTCTACGATTTACAGTTCTACGGTCAGGGTATAAAGTTTAACACTACTACCACTACTATGTGTATCTCCAAAACCACGCAACTTTTCGAATACTCTTTACATCCAGCAAACATTCTCCTCTTCCTACCGAGGATCTTACAGTTTCTGTGCGTTCGTGCTTTTGTCATCTTGCGCCACGAAGACGTGTTGAATGTGTACAGGCGCGTCGCCTTCACGACGATCCCTGATCATCAGGTACAATTTGAGCACGGGGTACAAACGAGCAACGTCTGTAGAGTGAAATGCTCTTCCAATTCGAAGAACGCGTTAGCAGATTGGCGTACTACGTCGTGGGGAGCACGTGTCCCGCCCCTCGCGAACAACATTTTTATTGTTCGCAAAGCATCATTCGATGTTGTAGTGTCCGTCATCACTGTGCACTATTCGGCACCAAAGACAGTCGGTAGAGAGAGCTAGTCAGATAAGTGCGTGGATTTACAATGGAATACAAGAGGTTACAGTTGACCTAACACTGACAATTAGCAAAGGAAGGTAGATTGAGGACAGCAGTTAACCAAAAAAATGTGCCGACTCCCTGGAGATATACACTGGTCAAGAAGTCAATTTCACATCCGGTACGAGGCGTCACCGATTCCACCCAGATTCCATCACCTGCTTCGTTTCCCTTCAGCCAGTCCTGGACCTCAAATTGACATTGCCGCAAAACACAGGAGGGAGCACGTATGCAATGACCGTATGCCTTACCTGTAGCCCAGCCTTGTTCGTTATCCTGCACAACAGATTCCATGCAGTATCCTTCCTGCCTTTTTGCACTAGTAGTCGGATAAGACCATGTGTGGGAATGTTTGCTTCTCTTACTGCGTACGTGATACCACACGTAATTTGAGGATGAGGCTAGTGTGCGGCCGCTTGCTGCGCTCCTCTGTCAAGATTGGTCGCATACGCCTGCGTTTACGGTTGAAAAGGTATGTCCCTTGGTGCAGCGATCCGTAAGTGCGCAGCGCGCAGAGACTATCCGTGCTGGCAAATCACGTCTGCATTTCTTTTTTCATACGCCATACGCGCGTGTGTGTCCAATTTGGACAGGTGCCCGCGGCAGACATGTAAAGTTGTCATGTCTCACACATACAGTAAGAAGACGCACCGACAACTACGCCGCCTTGAAGTCACATGTGTAGATCGGAGATGTACGGTGCTTTCTCCCCGAGTGGCCGGAAATCTCTCAATACACATAAGCGGCTAAACCATGAAGGAGAGGGGAGCTCGCATACCCGCTATATTGATGCACACATGGGAGGCAAGTAGAAACATGTGTGGATGCAGGTCACCACCTGCTACAAAATGTAAGGCATCCCTGTGTGTGTGCTGCGCTGATAACGCAAAGCCCCAGCTCTTGCAGATGAGGTGCTAAAATGGTACGATTTGCCCTTCTCACCCAAAAACAAGACAAGCTTACTTAGATCGCAAGACTGCTGCGCCACACTGCCGTCTCCACTTCCGCCGGGGGAGAGTGCCCTCGAAAGCCGCCTATTTGAAGCCTTGTTTGCTGTTTCATATGTGCATGTTAAACTCACTAAGGTAACACGATTGAACTGGTGGTAACGTCATGATCCCAGACGGTCTTTGAACGACGCCAGTTTCTCCTTATGCGTGAGTAATTGTTAGCCGCCGCTTGTGGACGACTCGTGTGAGGACGGCTCTTGACTGATCGGACAAGTTTGGCGAGCTACGAAGCTAAGAATCGCTGGGCAAGGGGACGTGCTGCATTCACTATGCTGCTCAGTCATAGCGAGGTAGGGTAGCACTTCTTGAGTGCTTGAAGATGACGTTGCTATACACAAAAATCCCGGAAAATCAATCTCGATGTCGTGGTTCAACTCATGATGCGGTATCCTGAAGTGGTACATATTTGTACGAATAAGGTTTTCTCGAATATGCCGCACAGTGCGACAGCTGTAAAACGCCTGTATACAAAGTGTATAGACTGGCACGCACCGCCCTGTGAGCCGTTGGAATGCTGCGGATGTTATCGGCGGAGTTCCGACCGTACCGTCAACGTTCAGGCTGTATGTGACTGCAGTGAAGTGATTTATTAATGTCACAAAGCCACCGAGCCTCTCATGTCCCTATGCTGTTACGTGTTTCCTGTTTCACTAGCATTCCACGTTGATATTGACCCGCACAGTATGTGACGAGAACAGATCTACACGCTTGGCTGTAGAACCGCCGTGCCACGGATTCTCCGTCATCCTTGTGAACGTAGTATGCACGCACTTATCATCTCCTTCCCGCGGCGCAGAGGATTATGACGATACTCTTTTGACACACCGGAGTTCGCATATGGGGTGTAACCTAGCAAACACGGGATAGTGCAACTTCTGCGGAGAAGTGTACTTTGTACATGTAGGATCTACAATGGGGAAGAAGAACGTTCAAGGTTTCAGAATATGCTGTCTGCGCCGAAGCACGTCGAGGTGATCAGGTGAGTCCAATATTTCTAGCATAGAGTATTTTTAACGAACAGGCGATGCGTTTGGTGGGGGGCACGGCGTGTGTGTAATATGATATAATCAATACAATAAATCTAGCGCGGCCCAGTTTTTAAGGCCAGAACGGTCACCCGTCTCCTCACCTCGGAGATGACGTCCAGCCACTCTCTTCTCCGCCTTCTCCTACACTCAAAGCAAAATGCATGTGTGCCTGTGTATCTAAACGTACGTGAAACTGTCAGGGGCTAGCTTACCTGGATAATCTGTGAGTAAAAGACTGGCCCTCTACCAACCCTAATCGTACTTCGTGCACGCCCGTCGTCCTTGTGGCAATCCTTTGAAACTGGCTCCCTTACCGTCTTTCCTGGAGAACGAACTTCTCTGTATCATTCCAAGGATGGAAAAGAGTTACGCGCATTCAAGATGTACAGAATCAGTTGGCATGGTTTCCCTCTTAATGTTTTCCGCATTCAGCTGTAATGCCCACGAGCACTAGTTTCCACTCCACTTGCGTTGCCGCACAGTTTATGCAAACATTCGATACGCGCGCTTGTGGCACGTTGCGCGCTTCCTCTTCTGCAAGTATAGAACGCCCATCCAATCGGACGCCGGGCTGGTGGGAGTTGCACCACTGTCAGGAAAATGGTTGCTCGCATCTCGTGTAGTTGCGACGCAACGGGAGGTATGGCGTGGCCACAGTGCTACAGATGTATGTGCTCTTATTTTGCCTAGGAATTAACTGGGGGCGTAAGAAGCCCTCAAAAGCCTGCAAGCCTGCAGACAGAAGTGAATGGACGCTGCAAGCCTTGGAGTGCTTGTTTCCATATGGCACGGAAGGAGTATGGTTGCATCGCCTTTAACATCGTTCCTTTTGTTCACCGGCGTGTGTTTTGGTATTCCACCTTTTACTGGTGCAAACTCACTTTCGTTTCTGGCTTTGTCATTCATGCACACGAATCCGCGCTGTGTATTACACGTGAACACATATCCCCAAGAGAACTTCTCGCACGTAAACGCAGTCTAAAAACTTTATACACATCCGATTGAAGACGGTGACGATTAAAGCATCCGCGTTCTCGCTTCGCAAGCCGCGTACAAGCTTCAGATGAAAGCACACGTACGACAACGAACAAGGATGTCTCTTCTCTGTGTCCCCGAGGGTGCTTCTATATACAAAAAGATGGACTAATATGTTCCTATCCTCGTGGTGTCCTGCTTTATTAAGAAAGAGTGATTAAGGTTGGTGAAAGAGAAGGACACTATGCTTCAAACGTCGTAGTACAGTAAGAAGTGTTGCCCAAAATGAGAGCAACCACGTTGTCATATTCATGTCTTGAGGATTTAGCCATGCATGATTGAATATACGAAACTGCAGGACCGAAACTGCCAGTGGCTCACTAGAACATTTACAGTCCATTTGGTTGTCTATGCTACATACACAAACGCACTAACTCGGCGAGTAGTACTCGCACATTTACTACCTCCCTCATAAAAGAATATTGCACTCTATTCTTATTCAACGACGTTCACCCGTAGAACCTCATTTATTGTTTTCCTTGTCGATCGACGGCAGACGCATATACTTTTGTTTCCGTGAAGGTGGAAAATTGGGGCGTGAGGATGCCACCACGGTGAAAGCGGGCTTGGTTCAGCCTAGTAGTACATCTTTTCCAGCATTGCTAGGACTTACCGCGCAAGGAGTTGCAAATCAGTGGAGAAGGCGAACACTTGTGGCTCGACCATGGGAGAGATGGGAAAATCCTTTAAAACCTGTAGATTTAATCGATCAACCAATTGTCTTTCCTCGCATAAGACGTCTTCCACACTGGTCAAAGTCACCCTCCTACGCTCGGAGTTGGGTCTCCGCTGGAAGAAGCTGGAGAATCCGAGGGCACACGGAAGAGGAGGTCAGCTATGCGCAACGGTACGATCGGTCGAGGCAAGCCAGGATCTTCGATGAATTTACTGACTGTGTGGAAAAATATCTCGAGAAAATCAGGACCGCTGGAATCAGTGGAGTGAATGTACAAGAGTGCCACCTCTACAGTGGACAGCCGCTACGTCGGTGCAGAGGCTGATCAATAAAGCCTTTCAACAGGACGCGCTTAGAGGTTTCGAAAAGCGAGTGGTGCCCAAGATGGTCATGCGGGTTCTCACGCTGGCCTTCAAAGGTAAATTATAGCTGCCATTACCGAATACAAGACGCCAATAAGAAGGTGGAGTACATGAAAACTGCCGGCGTGTACCACCGCACACATTCTACTCATACTGATGTAGGACACCCAGGGCATGTTTCTCTCCGTTCTAGAACTACAAAACGTGTGTACCACCTCTTGCCAAGTTAGGACAGGCTAACGATGATCTTGGAATGAATAGTGATGGCCTACATTCACAACAAGACGATTAGAGGTACAATTACCGATACGGTTCGACGCATTCTTTTCAGTTCACGTGGTCGAACTACTCCATCCACAAATCTTTCGACAGATTGAAAGTGCAGAGTGTATGTCTGTATTCTACGGCCAGTGCGGCTTGGACTTGAAAAGTGCGCGCCTTTGTGTGAACAGAGGCAAAGATACCAAGAAAGAAATACAAAGCATACGGCGGAAGGAGTGTGGGTGCGCACTCAATGGTTTAGCAGTGGACACCTCATAACAACGTACACGCCAGTGTAAACAGGCTCGTACGTTCTTCTGTGATCTCCTGTGCTGAAATTTGCTCTGGAAGAGCGCGACTTTACGTTGCGCAGGTACATGTAGATCCGGGATGCTACCGATGGATCTCATCAGTAAAGCGTTAACCTGAAAGCTTAGAGAGTTTACGGGGCCTCCACTGCTACCTGGCTTTGAAACGCATGAGATACGGTGCTTATTCATCTCATACTGAACACAAAGGCATTACTGATTGCAGTCTACGAGCTAAGAACGGCATAGTAGCGAGAGGCAAATCCCATGCACCGTTTCTGCACCGAATTCTTTTCCGTGAACGCATGTCGTTTATTTTCTAGCCTTTGTCGAAAATATAACAGACGAGCGATCATGGCGCAGCCGAGTCCGACGGAGCCTGCGCCAGCTGGGAAATAGGAAAAAGCAAGCTTTTCCTAGTGGTGCGCTACACATCACCTACATGAATGGTATTTATTTAAGCACAGCGATGCCTGTACTGTGTGTACATGGAAGCGTAAACGCCTGTGTTCTTGTCAGGTCAGAAAACGAGATCGTATAGGCGGCATCATGTTGTACGTATGCCGCTCATAGGTAGCGCATACCGTACACGCGGGATCGTCTGGACGTATATCAGCAGCTGGTTTACACAGAAGCTACAAAGTAAAGCGTTACATCCCATGGTAGCAGGGCTATCCCCATGAAACTGAAGACGCGCCGCAGTACACCGTCCAGGATCAGTCGACTGCACTACAGGAAAGACAGAAGACCAAGCAGACGTTAGATAGAGAAAGGGTGGTAGGGGAACCCTCTAGAACTCCCTTCTACCTGCAAAGTCTGCACTTAACGATATTCGTGCTTGTTGATCCACAGATATCAGTCCTTGCACCAGGGACGCTTTCCACGGAGTACGACGCCTCCCCGGGGTCACTCAGAATAAGAGATAATTTGAAGGAAGGGGAGGAGGGGAAGAATCGACGAGGTCGGAGATGGTCGAGGAGGAGGTAGAGACAATAATTATTGCGTACCGCCGTCATAATAGCGCTACTATTATACTAGTGACCAAGTGGTGCTACTCGTTGCTGTTGTGTATGTGAAGCATGGGAGACACATACCCTCTCGAGCGAGCGGGTACACGCGAACGGGCGGCACGCACAATGTTGTGTGCATATTCAGAACAGTGAGGTAAAATCCACTGTGCCTCGCGAGCCGGCGGTATATCGCCGCTGCACAGAACGAAGTACATATGACATGTCGCAGATACGGGTAAAAAATGTCACCACAGCATCCTCTCCGTACCATCGCGTCCTCTCCCCATCACATCAGAACAACAGCACCATCACGACCACCAACGTGTGTATGCGAACAACGACTTTTTTTGAAGCAGCAGTACCCTCATGTTCCCTCGCACCACTCCGCTTTAACTACTGATAACAACTGCAGGTCCCCCTCTCAATACTCTGTTTGACAACAAGAGAGCACTACATTTAGCACCGTCTTTATGACCCTTCTAATGCAACAGCTCTACCATTCTGTTCCTGCGCACCCGCCTAGCGAACAATAGCACCAACAAGTCACACCAGTCAACTAACCACAGCCGCAGCGCCGTCCTTAGCACTACTCCACAGCGAAGTTTGAAAGTGTACAGATAAAACGTGTAGCACCGTTGATATTATGAAGTGCAGACCGCACACTTTCCAGGGTGTTTGAGAATGTTGCCAGCACGAAACATCCATCGGCATGTGAAAGAGGATACAATTACCTGATTTTTCGCGCTCCTATAGCTGCCTTGAGGTGCTACTGGTACACTGTCGCAAAATCCTGATCATACAACATAATTACTACGAGATTTCCAACTTCACATGCCTAGTAGGAACAGCCTTTCCGTGGATCCCACACGCTGCAGCATTCTGTTGTTGCCGCAGCAGGCCGATTGGTGCAGCAGGTTTGACTGCAGAAGCGCATCGTGGAAAGAGACAGCAGAGTCAGAAGGCAGGCAAAGTGGAGCTCCACACGCAATCACGCAGCAGCAGCATCAGAGAAAAGATGTCATTCTCTACTGTCTCCACCTAGGGCAGGCCTAGCAGCAACAGCAGCGGCAAAGGATTTTTGCATCTACTAAACAGTCTCCTTCGTGCCGCTGTCTCCGCCCCCTTCCATTCCTGCTGCCCCCGTAATGCTGCTGTCTGTATAATTGCTGCTCTCTTATCCTGCTGCTGCTCTCTTCTCCTGCCTCTGCTCTCTTGTCTCGCTGCTGCTCCCTTGTCCTGCTGCTACTGCTCTTCTTCGTAGTTCTGTGGTGCGGCAGCCATGTGATGGAGGGGGAGACGAGACAGGGACAATGTTTCCAAGCGAGATTAGGTGTGGGGTCTGTCTGTCTGCGTGGCTGCCTCTCGGCTGTCTTTCCATTGAAGGCGGGGGCGTCATATACTCTGTCCCTCTGTCTCCACCCCTCAAAAGAACGCAGCGCAAGGTCGGAGACGTTTAGCGTAGAAGTCATGATGAAACGGAATCAGAGAGACGGAGTCCGAGGGATGGAGTCAGAAGGACAGAGTCAGAGAGACGGGAGACAGACAGACGGAGACGGGAGTTGCTGGGCGGTGAAGGAGACGACAGAAATGGAAGAGACGGGTGGAAAGACAGTGACACATGCGTGTGGACGTAAAGAGATATTGAATGAAAGCGACAGATGAGGCAATGCAGAGACAGGTAGAGAGAGAGAAGGTGATAAAGAACGGATCATTCATGTCTGCGATAAGAGATGAAGCAGTCGTACAAAAGAAGAAATCCACATAGAGTAAGGTAAGTTACAAGGAATTTCCCAGCTTATCCACCTAGTCATGCTATACTGCACCGCAAAACCAGTGAGCCTGCTACGATGTCTTTACTGTCGCGGTATCTTTGTTGCTGCGGCGTCTTCGTCTTCCTTGTTGCGCTGTCTTTGCTGCTGCTGTCTTTGCTGTGGCTGCAAATATACTGCTGTTGCAGTCGGGTGCACGCTGGAATGTATGACTTCCTGCAGCTGCTCTCGAATCCTGCCACGGCCACGGACTTTGAGCCGCTCTTCGCTGCTGCTGATACCCGTTGTCTGCCTTGGGCACAGCACCGGCAGGAGGCCCAGCCACCAGCAACACGTGGTAGCAGAGGACGACGAAGATGATGCTGCTGCGGTGCAGCAGCAGCATCTCACGGTAGACGACCTGATGCTGGTACTGGGCAGGTCCTCTGATTTGCAGCAAACTGCTGCTGCGAGGCTTTCTAGCAGCAGCAGGCATGGAGACGCGCGTGCATCAGGTGCTGCAGCAGAAGCATCGCCACACAGTCAACTAATCGTGAAGCAGAAGTTATGTCAGCCAATGCTTCGCTTAGGTCTGAAAGAAAAGAATCTTTGTTGCTACCTCTACACGCATCAGTCCTGCATTGCCCCAAGAATATATACGAGAGCACTCTCATAGTCCCTGTATATATGCATGTAGCTCTCTCTCTTTAGTAGGTCGAAGACATATCTGTAGGTCTTTCTTACTCTGTTTGCCCGTACATATATATATATATATATATATATCAATTATTATATGCATGCATAGGATGGCTATATATCTGTAGCCCTTTCCTTCTCTCTCCTTGTGTGTATATATATACATATATATATATATATATATCTACATATATGTACAGATATAAGTAGGTTGGAGATATGTTTGTAGGCTTTTCCTACTCTCTTTACATACATATACATACGTATATACATATACATGTGTGTATATAAAGAGGTTGGAGATTTACTTGCAGGCCTTTCTTGCTCTCTTTACATATGCGTATATATAAGTAAGAAAGAATGTACTAATAGGCCGCAGACCTTGTATGTGTGAGTATAAGTACACACAGAGGTACTGGTTGACAAGTATATGTGGTAGGAGACAAGCACGATGTTTTATACATATATATATATATATATATGAGAGGATGTGTGATACAGACTCCATTAGGTGCAGGTGGATACCAGTAGCGGCATTCCAGAGAGGCCGCATTGGCCTAGGCGTATTGAAGAGATGCTACTACAATTTTTTTCGAAGCGGGCCTTGACAGGTGCTATGCTGAGAAGAAAACTAGAACGTTAAAATTCTTACATCTTATTCGAACGTCTGCGCATGTAAATGCATGCAGCAGAGTGAAGACGTTCTTCACCTAAAGCTTGCTGCTGTGCTCCTCTTGAAGTTCTTGTTCTGCTGCCTGCTGCTGCAAGGTTGCTGCAGCCACTGGGGCTCACTGCGGCTGCTGCCGCAAGACTGCCGCTGCAAGGTTGCTGCAGCCCGCTGTTGCTGCTGCTGCCTAGTGAATACTGCTGCTGCTGCTGCTGTTGCTGCAGCTGCTGCAAGGTTCCTGCAGCTGCTGGTGCCCACTGTTGCGGCTGCTGTGCTGTTGACGCTGCTGTGCTGTCGCTTCTGCTGCGAAGTTGCTGCAGCGACTAATGCTACTGGTGCTGCTGCTGCGGTGTTGTTACTGCTAGTGCCTCTTGATCCTGATGATGCCACTGCTGCCGCAGGCGTTGGGGAGTTTGTCCACGCGGGAGAGGCTGCAGATGCTGATCAACGAGTGCGAGACTGCTGCTGAAACGCGGCATGCGCATGGGCTTCATGTGCCGTCGGTAGGTGACTCCTGCTGCTGCTGTGCAGTCATGCTGCATCAATCTTCCCTTTGCGACCTGTTGTTTTTGCGGCTGCTGCTGCTGCTGCTGCTGCGTGTACTCCTGCATGCTGCTGCTGCTGCTGCTGCTGTGGCGTCTTCCTGCTGCGGCTCTCCCTGCTGCAGCGCGTTCTGCTGCTGCTGCTATGCTGCTGTTGCAGATCTGCGTTGCAACTGGAGGAGGAGCCGCTGCAGCTACGTCGTTCGTAGCACGCAATGTTGTTCTGCTGTGTATATATTATCACGCTGCTGTCAAGATGCTGCTGCTGCTGCTGCAGATGCGGATATCTCGCTGCTGCTACTATTGTCAAGTCTGCTGCTGTGGTGCTACTGCTGCTGTGGTGCTACTGCTGCTTAAGTGCTACTGTTGCTGTGGTGCTGCTCCTGCAGCGGAGCACGTAGGCTAGCTGACGGTGAAGAAAGCACGCACCGCAAGGGGGATATGCTGCTGCACCACAGGCGGCAAGAAGCGCAGCAGCGAGTTCTATCCATGGAACTTCAACATGAAGAGGAGGTATATATCCGAGATCATCATTGCCGTCGTGCCCCTCCCTCCTCCTGCTCCCGACACCGGCGGCTGCTGTTGCTGCTCCCCACACCGGCGGCTGCCGTTGCTGCTCCCGACACCGGCGGCTGCTGTTGCTGCTCCCGACACCGGCTGCTGCTATTGCTGCTCCCGACACCGGCTGCTGCTACTGCTGCTCCTGACATCGGCCGCTGCCGTTGCTGCTTCTCGTAGCAGAGCAACTTGTTTCGGTGATTCTGCTGCGGCTTCATCATGATGATGCTGGCGCTGCATCACGTGCTGCTGCTGTTTTGGAGGAGGTTGCGCAGTCCCTGCTGCTCGTGTGCTTTCGCGGCTTGGATTACTAGCGCTGCTGCTACAGCACTCTCGATTTTTTTGGTGATTTTGTTGTTGTACTCGTGACGCCCGTGCTGCACCTCTTGCTGCTGCTGATGCTGCTGCTGCTGCAGGCTGGTCCCAGCTGTTGCCGTTCCCGGCGTTGCTGCTGAAAAACTCGGAGACCTGCTTTTGTGGCGCTGGCGCCGCAGCTGCTGCTTCCTTCCGCTGCTGCTGCTGCTGCTGCTGCTCTCTTCTGCTGCTAGTGCCCGCCCCTGCAGCTCCTGTTCGCTGATACTACTACCGTTGTGGGGGTTTCTGCTGCTGTTATGTCTTCTTTGCCCTCAGCAACGGCTCGCGTGCTACCGCGGTCTGTGGGACAAGTTATGGCTAGTCCCTGGTCAAGACGCCCTACAACAGCAAGCTCTGTTTCTTCTGCTTCTTTTCCTTCTTCTTCTCCTTCTTCCTCCTCTAGTTTTTATTTTTGTGAATCTACTGTTCCCTTTCTTCTATGTGACTCTTGTGAACAGCTCACATCAATATATAGATATATATATTCTCACAATAGGAGAGCGGGATATATATATTCACATAATATATATATATATATATATATATATATGTGTATGGCTACAGTAAAATACTGCACCTGCAATGTCATATATATATATATATATATATATTTATATATATATATATATGTATTCATATATATATAAAGAATGACATATTTGTGAGTACCTAGTACACATACATGTATACATGTATAGCTACGTTCAAGAACAGGACCTGCAGTGTTATAATTGTGTACATACGTATGTATGTATATATTCAACGAATATTTTTTCTCAAGAGGCGTCTACAGATATGAAGAACCACGTATTATACAGAGATAGACCCATACATATGCGTACCTAGTGAGGGAAAGAGAAAGAGATCTATGCATGTAGATATATGTATATATAAATATATATATATGTAGTGCCGGATATATATAATATATATATATATATATATATATATATATATATATATATATATATACCTAGATATCTGTCCTTTCCAGCTTGTTTCAATCAAAACATGGACAGATATAAGAGGAGTAGCCGTAACTGAGAGATAGAAGAGACAAATAATCAGAAGCAGCAAGAGAGTGTGAGGGGCAGGAATAGCAACAGCAACAACACTGCTGCGGGAAGCAGAGAATTGAACTGGGGCGACTACATACAGCAGCAATACCACGAGCACTCTCGGCAGCACGGTGTCCCCGTGAAGACGCGCACCAATGGCAACAACAGCAACAGAAACAACAATAACAACAGCAAGAAGCAGTGCGTAAAGACGCAGCAGCACTCCGCACAAAGAGAAAGACGAGTTGTAGTGACACAGGTACGCAGAAGTAGCATGTGCAAAGTCGAATTATCTTCCTCTTCTTCTGAAGGCGGACAAAATGCCGCTACAGGTCCGCGTTAACATAAACCACCGGGCGAATGCATATAGAGAGGACAACGTTGTTAATATTTCGGGACGGTAATCCTTTCTATCAAAGGGTAGAATTCCGTAGAAACAGATGTACGAGGTCAACTGGTGTGGATTACACTTCTCATGTCTACACGTCGGGTAGTTATCAGCACCAAACGTTTGCGCCCTATTCAAATTCACTCTTATTTGCAGCACATCTACAAGCACTCGGCCATGTATCCAGCAGCTGCCCTGCTCCTGGAAAGACGTGATCGCCGGAACGGATAGATCCTCTACTCCATAATCGCGATCATGACGCAAACGACTGCAGGCCCACATGTTCATACGTGGCTTATCCTATATCCACTAAGTGCGTTGTCCGACCACTGACTATGTAGGACTGCTGTATATGCAGGCGAAGTAGATGAGTCAACGCCTTCGTACACAATAGGCAGACTTCCTCTACTAATGTTCAGTAAAGTCCTTACATCTCTGTAGGTCAGTGGCACCGTCGCGCTGAACAACGAATCGCCCACAGCTGCAGTCCTGCCGTCGGCTCCGTGCACGGCTGGTGCTCTTTCATGTTGACGGACACGGAGATACAAAGACACGTATTCCAGTCCAAAGAACGCAAAGCCAGCTAAACCTCCTGTACGCCGACAGAGTTACTGTTGCAATATCTGCATCATGCAATGGCTACACAAGTACTGAGAAAAAACACAGCATTATCATGGTCCCTCAACGGAGCGGATGTAAGCATTGTAAACGTACTGCTTTTGTCCTATTTACATCTTCTCACTCAACATCCTGTGCTCTCTCCGGACCGTTACACTACACCGCTGCAGTAAGAAACTTTTAAACAACGCTGAGTGCGCGTTTAGACGTGACGGCAGTAGTAATTGGCCAACCAGTCCCACTCTTCCTTTACTACAGCACGTAGTCTACCACTTATAGCATGCAGACTCGCAACACAACAAATCCACCGGCTGCATGTCGAGAAAACTGTTAGCAAAGTGTTATTCAACTTTTCGCCCTCTTTTCACAAAAGCAGTGTACGGTTGTTTACATTCCGCAGCCGGCGAGTTGCTGCCATACCGCCTGTGTGGCAAACCCACCCCAGCAAAATTCATGTAATGTAGATGAATGAAACATAAGCGTGCACTCATGTCATAATGCGTAGGAAAAAATCTGATATCCACAGCTTTTGATCGGCCGTACGTCAGCAGGTTTGAGTGGCGGCTTCCAGACGATAAACGGGATCTAACTTCCGCGTCGCCACGCAGCGGTACGCGCCAAAACCTACACATGTGTACCAAAAATAATATCGCATAGACTTGTCGGGTGACCACCTTCGAATGCATGCGCTAGCATCCGAAAACCGTTTCGACACGGCTACCCACGACAAGAGAGAAGGTAGAAGGACGCCCATCTCTACTTTTGCAAAAGTGTTGATCTGCAGAAGGAATGTTCGGTATCCACTTCATTCTGTACTGAGGTGCTCGAGTGATCTTCAGGCCAGACATGGACAGCCGACCATCGGTTTGAGATTGAAGCAGCAGCTTCTTCAAGGCCCCACTGCGTTGTCGCTCTGTCAAAAGATGGGGGATGCGGCTATTAAATCAGTGGGACTCACAGGTTGTCTCACACAATCTAGTACCTACGTCGCGAGATTCTTCTCCAGTTCTAAGAGTAGGAGAGAGTACGAACCACGGTTTCGGCTCTTCCAATGCTGGACGATTAGGAAGTCGCTACCTGCGCAATAGATGCCGTTACCCAAGAAAGAACGTTCATCTGCCTGGAACACTAGCGCATCTGGACGAAAGACTGATGAAGAATGCCCCATGCTTTTGAACAAAAGCAGTGAATCTACGTAGAAGTGTGCAGGCTCCACGTCTGTTTGCTCCGGATTGAAAGCCTAGTCCTCATATGGCCTTGTACGTGGGGACACCACACCGGGGGGGACAGCACCGCTCCGACACTGCAGTTCCAGACACACAGTACTTACTCGTGACATTTCATTGACGCTTACAATTTCAAAGTAATAAGTGCTATTCAGTTTTCCGGTGAATACACCTATACCAACAAAATGTTGTACCTCACAGATAACGCCAACTGTCTCTATGCCATGCTTCTGCACAAGAAAAATATCATGTGTCCTCCAGACGACATGATACACTCAGGAGTCCGAGAAGACATCACGTGGAGCTCAAAGGCTGCCACCTGTCCCTATGGAACATTGTAGCTGGGCGACTGCACTTCGGTTGCGGAGTGCGGTATATTGCGAGATCTTAAGCCCTGGCCTGTCGTTTTATCATTTACTGATGTGTAGTGGTTTTTTTGTCATGGGAATATGATCTTCGCACCTGCTGTGGAGCAATAACGCGCCTTTGTAGAGGCGAAGACAGCGTCCGGCGCTATGCAGACGGCCTATTTTTTCAAGGCGACTTCTGCAGTCTCTCTCGTGGATATGCCGCCGCCTCACAATACCTGGCCACCGCGTACATCCTTGTACTCTATAACAGCTATGCGTAGTCCCATGATACGGAAGGGCTGGACAATCGTTAGGTCGGAATTCTGGCCAACTTTGAGAGAAGATGCAGGTGACATAAGGCGCTGAAAGGCTGCAATAACTCGCCGAATTTTTAAGGCACTCAAGGTGGGTCTGTGTAAACAGTAGAGGATGAAGGCGTACGGTCGAAGAGAAAGCATTTCTTGGGTGCTAACGGACCTGAGGGAAAATCAGCGTCTGTCGGACGCTAGTGGAGGCACAGACGAGTCGTGTGAGCTGGGACATTCGTCGTACTATCTACATACGTTGAACGTTATTACTTTGAATGCAGTCGGTTTCAATGATGGACAGTACTACTGCAACCACGTCTGCATGGGACAGCATGGTGATACGTATTCCAGCGTAGTCATATATACATATATATATATATATATATATATATATGTGTAAATGTGTCGTCGCAGACGTTTCTTCCTCAATAGCACAGGCCGCTGGTGATGTATGTGGTGATCCAGCTTGGAGACGCTTTGCATAGATTGTAGTCATGACCGTTTGGCGATTGTATTGAACCAAAGTATGCTCAGTAATTCCACCTATGTCTTTCACATTTATCCGGCGTTACAGAAGAAGAATCGCCTGACCCCGTCGAAGGGGGAGAAAGAAGAATCCGAGGAGATGGAAATGGGATAGCTCCTGGATTGCGGTGATTATGCTTGCTATCACTTTCTTCACGGTTGCGCGAGTAGCGCATTTGGTACTAGAAACACTTTTGAGTTGTACGTTATACTGCACCTTTTCTGAGGCTGCATGCTTTTAATACATGATACATAATTGATGTCTTGCATATTCTGAAACATACGTTGGCATGTTTCTCTGCGGAAACGTTGATTCATGCCATTCCTCCATTCTGTAGTGTCAGGGTGCTTCAGTATTTTCGCTTCCTGCGCAGCGAGGTGAGACCACGGTACGATGAATGACATTTCGTCATAGAAAGGCGAAAGTTTTGCTGTTTCGCCCCGTGGTGCCACACTGCTCTGCAGCGCAGAACACTCCCTGTCGTCTATATCAAGTGAAAGGTACTTGCCGCAGTCCGCTTCTCGTTGTCTAAAGGGAAGCACGGTATGTGATCTGTGACTGCATAGACAGGCATACGATTTGAAGTCAAGAAAGGTCGCGCGCCTCCTGGCCAAAGAGACGACGTCCATTCACTACTTTTTGCCTTTCCCTACTCTCAAAGCAAAATATTTGTGTACCTTTATATTAGAATGAATGTGAAACTGTCAGAGGCTAGCTCACCTGAATAATCTGCGAGTGGAAGACTGAGCCTCTATCACTTGTAGTCGCTCTTCGTGCACCGTCGTCGAACCTGTACTCCTCCTCTGAATCTGGCTGTCGTACCGTCTTCTCTTCTCATTGCCCGGATGGAAGAACGTCATGGGCATCGTAAATGTGCATATTCAGCTGATATACTCCTCCACATTCTTTTCGTCATTCAACTGTAATGGCCCCGAGCAGTACATTCCACTCCAGTAGTTTTGCCGCACAAGCTTGTGCGATCATTCGATACGTGCTCTTCTCGCACGCTACGGGCATCCTCTTCTACAAGTATAGAACGGCCATCCTATCGAACGCCGGGCTGATGAGAGCGACGGTACTGTCAGCAGACGTGAATGTTCGCATCCATCGCAGCTGCGACGCAACTGGAGGTACGGCATGAACAAAGTGCTACAGATATCCGTGCTCCTATCTTGCGTATGAATTGATACGAGGTATAAGGACTGAAGAGCGTGCACAACTGCACACAGATGCGAACGGACGATGCAAACCATGACGTGATTTGTTGCTGTTTGGCGCGGAGGGAAGATGTGGAACCTCGTTCGCCTTCTTCAGCGTTGTGTCTTCATACTTCGTCGCGCTTCCTTTTCTGGCTTCGTCGTTCCTGAATCCGCGCTGTGTACTACACCCACCACTTATCGGCAAGGGGACTTACAAGCACCTAAGCGCAAATCAAAAGCTTTTGAGTAACAACTGAAGCACGCGAGTTCTCGCTTGGCAGGATGCTTAGAAGCTTTAGCTAATTGCACACGTATGACGACCATCATCTTCAGTTTTCCTGAAGGTGCTTCTGTATACAAAGCAATGAACAAATACGTCCCTATGCTGGTGTTGTCCTGATTTGTTAAGGGAGCAGTAGTATAGTAAGAAAGGTTGCCCAACATAAGAGTAACCTGGTAATTCCATTTGCCATATGCGTGTCTTAAGGATTTAGCCGCGCATGTTCGAACGTATGCATTTTGATTCTGAAACTGCCAGTGGTGGCAGTGGTGGTGAGAGTCTCACTCCCTTTGGTTGTCAATACTACATGCGCAGACGTACAAGCTCGGCGAATAGTGCTCGCATACACACTACCTCCCTCATGAGAATGCACAGTATCTTTATTCGACGACGTTCATTCAATAGGACTTCATTTATCGTCTTCCGTGTTTTCTCGGTCGATCGCAGATGCATATGCTCTCTTTTTTGTGAAGGAGGAGAATTGGGGCGCCGCGATGCGATCCCGGCGAAAGCGGGTCTGTGTCAGCCTAGTAATACATCATTTTCAGCATTGCTAGGAACTGCCGCGCATCGAGTTGCAAAGCATTGAAGAAGAAAAACCCCCTTAGCTCGACCGTGGGGAAGATGTGAAAATCCATTGAAACCTGTGGAGTTGATAAATTTGCAATTATCTTTCCTCGCATGAGACGTTGTCAACACTGGTCAAGGGCCCAACTCCTCACTAGGAGTTGGGTCTCGGGCTGGAAGAAGATTGAGTTCGAGGGCACACGGAAGAGGAACTCAGTGATGCACAGTCGTTCGTAGACTGGAGGCGGCCTTTTACGCTGCGTGGTCTTTTGGAGAATTTGAAGGAAAATTACCGGAAAATCATAACCGCAGGACTCCTGTGCTGGCCAAAGAAGTTTGTAAGAGTGCAACCGCTGCAATGGACAACCCCTCGCTCGGTGCAGACGCTGAATGATGAAGCCTTTCAAGACGAAGCACTTAGCGGTTTGAAAAAGCGAGTGGTGCCCAAGGTGGTCATACGGCATCTCGTGCTGGCCTTTGCCGGACACACCACTCCAGTAAAAAGGTAGGGTATATATACACTGCCGACGTTAGCGAGCATATTTTACTCGTATTGATGTAGGGCATGTTTTTCTCCGTCGTAGAAGTATAAAATCTGTGTACCGCTTCAGTCCACGTGGGCGCATGTGAGTAATAGTCGTGGAATGAATAGTGATGATCTACAACCAAAAGAAAACGACTGCAGGTACAATTATCGATATGCTTTGACGCCATCTTTCGAAATCACGTGGTCACAGTACTCCCTGCACATATCCTTCGACAGAATCATGGTGCAGGGAATATTTCTGCATTCTACGGACAATGGGGCTCGCATTTGACTACTAGTATTTACATTCGTTATGTCAGACGCAAAAACAAAAAAAAACAACAATACAAAGCATACAGAGGAAGATGTGTTATTTTGCTCTGAATGTTTTAGCAGAGGACATCATATAAGAGCATTCAAGCGAACATGAACAGGCTGTCACAGGACTTCACTTTGTGAAACTTGGTTTCGAAGATCGCTACTTCACTTTGCGCGAGTACGTGTAGTTTCCGGACGGTGTCGACGGATCTCAGCCGTACAGTGGTTACCTGAAAGCCGAGAGGTTTTACGGATCATGCACTGCTACCTGGCGTCGAAACGCCCCAGGAACGTCGCTTGATCCCCCTCGTAGCGAACGGAAGGATACTGCTGTATGCGCTATACGACCTAAGGGCCTATTCCTTTTCCTTGAAAGCCTTTAGTTAAATTATAACTTTTTTTAAGAAATACATATGGTTCGAGTTGGACCGTGCCTGCGCCAAGAGAGAAAGAGTAAAAACGGAACTTTTACTTCTGGCGCGCTACACGTCACCTACCTGACTGTTATTTAAGTACAGCGATGTCTCTCCTCTCCGAGTACAAGCGGATAAACACGCCTTTGTCCTTGTTAAGTTGAGAAACAAGTACCGTATAGGCGGCTGAATACTGGATGTATGTCCCTCCGGGGTAATGCGTAGCGTACAGGCGGCATCAGCTGCATATATGTCGGCCGCTGGTTTACAGAGAAAGTACAGCGTAAACCGTTACATTACGTACAAGCAAGGCCATCACTTGAAACTTAACACGCGCCGCAGTAAACCGTCTAAGATCAGTCGGCTGTCCTATACTAAAGACAGAAGCTCAAGTAGTTGGGAAGATGGAAGCTGTTACGGTAACACTGTAGAACTGTAAGGTCGGCACGTAACGCTATGTCATGCTTGTTGATATACAGAGATTGATCCTTGCACCAGGGCCGTTCTTCACATTGTATAAGGCCGTGATTGAATACATACCCCAGACTAACTCAGAATAACTGGTGATGTAGAACACGTGAGTAGGAGGGGAGTCAACGAGGTCGCAGGTGGTGGAGGAGGATGCGAAGCAGGGGACGATGATTTCTGCGTAGCGTTGTAATGATGGCGCAACTACTACACTAGCGAGTAAATGGTGCTGCTTGCTGGTGTAGTGTATTGTGAAGGATAGCCAAAACATACTCTGTGGAGGGAGGGCCTGAACGCGCGAACTGGCGGCGTGCACAACATTATGTATACCCAGAAGGGTGAGGGAAGAATATCCACTGTGCCTCGCGAGCCCGCGGTACGTCACCGCTGCACAGAACATATTACAGTGACACGTCGCAGGCACGGGGGCAATAAAGCGACCCCAGCATATCACAGCATTACTAAAGCAACATCCCATCATTCACTACTATCGACACTCTACGGCGCCACCAGTGCTTCCTCGGTGTTGATTACAACCAACAACTGTCTCCGAAGCAGCAGTACCACTATGTTCCGTCACAACACCCCCCTGTCCTCGCTCCTCTCTCTCACTCCCGCCTTCACATTCTCTCTCTTTCTCTCTCTTTTTATCTCTCTCTCTCTACCTCGCCGCATTTAACAACAACAGCAGGTCTCGTTTATTCTTTCAATACTCCTTGACAGCAAAAGAGAACTACCTGCAGCGCCGTTTTTATGATTTTTTTAAAGCAGCAGCTCGGCCACTCAGTCCCCAAACAACCGGTGTCATTAACATCGGCCAGCGAGCTCTAGCAGCCAGCTAGTCACAGCCGCTGTACCGTCCTTAATACTCTTCAACATTAAAGCTCGAAAGTGATAAGACACAACCTGTACCACCGTTTCCACTACAAATTGCAGACAGTACAGTCTCCCGGGTGTTTGGTAATACTGTTTCATTGACACCTCCACGGGCGTCTAAAAGGATGATACGACGCGAGTCTTCACGCTTCTCTCCCTTGCGGTGGTACTGCTAAGTCAGCAAAATCCGGGACACACAGCTTAATCGCTACATCCAATCAACTACGCATGCTTTCCTCTAAGTATAATTTCCAGAGGCGTTGGTTATTGAAACATTTAGCCACACCATCCCTTATTTCTCATTGCATACGTTGCTGCCCGATTCCTACTGGTACTACCGCGACGAGTAAATAATCGATACGTATTCGTGCGTCTTCGGGTCTTGCTGCAGCTCGTCGAGCTCGAAAGTGTACTTTGGAGGTTCATGTTCGGAGGGTTGAGTGTAGGATATACGACCCTACGCTTCAGGATTCAGGGTTCACTTCTACTACGACTCTTACCGCCTCTGCGAGTCCATTTTTCTCCTGCATTGACGTATCTGATTCATCGGATATGGTTGCAGCTGTTTTGTATCATAGACAGTTTAGTCACACAAGTTATATGATTTGAGCTTTAAACTTCTAGGGCTACGGCTTAGCCCTTGAGTTATACCATTGGCAATAAGATTAATGCTCGTAATATTACTTTTGAGATACTACAGCTCGTGATACTACTACTCGTACTTCTACTAGTACTACTGCTACTACTACTACTACCAGTACTACTACCAGTACTACTACTACTACTAATAATAATACTACTAATAATAATACTACTACTACTACTAGTAGTACAACTACTAGTACTAGTACTAATACTACTTGTACTACCACTAATACTACTACTAGTACTACTACTACTACTGCTACTACTAGTACTAGTACTAGTACTACTATTACTAGTAATACTACTAGGTGCAGTGCCCCTGGCAGTTCTCAAGTGCTGAACCTGCAAGCCTTACAGACGCAAATTCACACGCCATCCTCTGCAGGTGGATACAAAGCATTCATACCAAACTGTTCAGGTAGAGATTCCAGCCCTCGGAGATTGGGACATGATAGCTTCTCCACGTTCAACGGTACGCCACGTAGAGGCTGACAGCAACACGTACTGCGCAGGGAGCGTTGGGCACCAGAAAGCCAGTCCTTCACATTTCCTCGACAAAGACAGCCAAGCTCGGAATACCATAATGCTGCTAGACGTCCTTTAGCCAGTGTTTCTTCGCTCTGATTGCACGAATGCTCAGTGTGGGAGGACTGAATGTTATCTGGAACTCACGTACAAGGTTCAAAATAACGTTATCACCCAGATGCCGAACCGTTGGCGGCCACGCATCCTGTGAACACGCAAGCGTGAAAGAGGAAACGGACCCCTGTTCAAAGGAAAACCGCTCACGATTGTAGAAAATAAAGTGCCGTAGGGATGTGTTTACCGACTAGACACAGTAGACGTGTTTAAATCATAGCGGACGCAGTCGCTTGTCTACTGGTAATGTAGGGGTGCAAATAGTATGCAAAAAAAAGAGGAGGGTAAGAGTAGGATGTCTTTCTAGCCACAACAGCTTGAAAAAGAAAGAGAAACTTCGTGTATGTTATGACTGGCAAACTCGTGGATAGAATGATTAGACGTAGACAAATCTGTGGACAGATTCCAATTAGGATTTACGGTTTGGGACCTACCGTATGACGGTGTTAAAAGTGGTGGATGGGATGGAAGCATATACACGTATAGATGTAGACAGGCAAGTCAAACCTAGACGGGCCAGTGAGATGTTCATAGCCAAACGTAGCGTGCATCCAGCCACTTGTGCCGCCGCCGCCGACTCCTGTGGGAAGGCCGGACTGGCGACGGACGCGCCGCTGACAGCTTACTGGCTATGCCATGCTGGGTACAATGTCGATGCGACTAAAGTCGAAGTGTGAGAACTCTTCAACTCTTGCCGGGAGCTGGATTGTGTTGTTCTCCCTCCTGGTTAGTGGGGAGGTGTTACCACGAAGAGGTTGAAGTATGTTGCTGTATTTCGGCTTTGATAACAAAGTGGTTCTGGAAAGGGAATGAGAGCTTTGAGGGTGTTGTTCTGGTATATTCTGCAAAACGGTTCGCACCACGGTTTCCGCTTTTAAATGAAGGGTGAAGGAGGGTCCGTGTTGAAAATTGGTGAAGGGTGCGACAATGGAGCACACGGGGAAAGAGACGAGATGGAACATATTTCTCGTGTCGTTTGGAAATGCCTTGTGGTTTTGCTTGAAAGCGCACCGCACATGAGTCGGACACATTTCTCAAAGAGATTGCTGACTTGTTTCTGTTGGGTCAAAAAGCCGTGTGCTTTGTCTGAATACTGACGTGCGCTCGGGGCCCAGGCATTTTCGCGTGTCGGGGTCTCATAGACATACCGCAGGCGATGAGTGCAGTGGTGCTTTCGAGTATAGCGCATCATTCGCAGAGGTTGTTGTGCGATTTTACTCTTCTCTTCTAGCACTGTTGTCTGCATACACGTTGTAATGAGAAGCGTTCGCGTGTGACCCGGTGAATGGTCTATGTGGTTGAGCCTTCCCAATCAGCGGTGACTCAATCAGTAATTACCATGGCGCGCAAACTACTCAATCCTGGCTCAGGGAAAAAGTCACAAGAAGTAACAGCGCTGGAAATTGTAGTTTTAGTTATTGGGACGATGGGAATCCAAGCCCCTTTCAGAGTAACAATTGGAGGGCAAGTCTGGTGCCAGCAGCCGCAGTAATTCCAGCTCCAATAGCGTATATTAAAGTGGTTTCAGTTACAAAGCTCGCAGTTGAATTTCTACTGGAAGCAGCAAAACCGGTCTATCATAGAGTGTGCACTTAGTGAATTCTGGCATCCTCCTGATTGATATGTGTTGTGGTGTGTGCTTTTTTGTGTGCATGCGGCACGCAACGATCACGACTGTTACTCTAAAAGGTTAGAGTATTCAAGCAGGCTTATGGCCTTGAATACTGCAGCATGGAATACCGATATAGGATTTTGGTTGTATTTTGTTGATTATTAGAACTGACTTACTGATTAATAGGGACAGTTGGGGGCATTCGTAGATTTGTTAATATCGAACTAGTGCGAAAGCATTTGCCAAAGATGTTTTCGTTAATCAAGAACGAGAGTTAGGGGCTCGAGGACGGTCAAATACCGTCGTAGTCTTAGGCATAAGCTGTGCCGACTAGAGATAGGAAAACGTCATCCTTGACTTCTCCTGCACCTTATGAGAAATCAAAGTCTTTGGGTTCTGGGGAGAGTATGGTCGCAAGGCTGAAACTTAGAGGAATTGACGGAAGGGCACCACCAGGCGTGGAGCACGCGGCTTAATTTGACTCAACACTGGGAAACTCACCAGGTCCAGACATGGGAAGGATTGACAGATTGATAGCTCTTTCTTGATTCTATGGGTGGTGGTGCATGGCCGTTCTTAGTTGGTGGAGTGATTTGTCTGGTTAATTCCGTTAACGAACGAGACCTTAACCTGCTAAATAGGATCGGGAATATTCTTTGATAATGTTCGTGTATCACTTCTTAGAGGGACTTTGCGTGTCTAACGCAAGGAAGTTTGCGGCAATAACAGGTCTGTGATGCCCGTAGATGCTCTGGGCTGCTCGCGCGCTACACTGATGCATCCAACGAGATTTTCACCTTGGCCGATAGGTCTACGTAATCTTTTGCGTATGCATCGTAATGGGGATAGATTTTTGCAATTATCAATCTTCAACGAGGAATGCCTAAAAGGCGCAAGTCAGTAGCTTGCGCCGATTACGTTCCTGCCCTTTGTACACACCGCCCGTCGCTCCTACCGGTTGAGTGTTCCGGTGAATTATTCGGACTGTTCCGTGATGCGTTTTCGGACGTGTTCGGAATGGGAAGTTTTGTGAACCTTAACACCTAGATGAAGGAGAAGTCGTAACATGGTTTCCGTGGGTGAAACTGCGGAAGGATTATTTACGCGTGCTTTTCTTTGTTAATAGGGAGGAATGTAGTGTTCTACTGAGAGCGAACAGCACCAATTTTTTCTTAACACAACAACGACAACCACTGAACCCCAAATTCTGTTCGACGATGATAATATATTACTCGACACAATAATTATCTCGAACGAGCGTTCGTGGGTATTCCGTCCATTAAGAATTATTCTCTTACATGGGAATGGTGGAATGGTGGGAATACTATCGGACGTCGTGTGGGGTATTGGTGTGTTATTATACTATCGTTGTGTAGATCATTATATGTTACATGCAGAATGGCAGTGTATATGATTGAAGAGAGGAAAGGGCGGCACCACGCGTTATTTGGCCTGTGTTGTGGGTGTTTTCTTCTCTGAGGAATCAGGATGGGCAGAAGCCCTCTTTTATTGGAGCATCGATGATGATGATAGTGTGGTTATCATCGTTGTCAACGGCGTGTGCTTGATGGCTTTGGTTTCTTCTGTTTCCTCCCCGCCTAGGTTTGCCCACATGGTTTTTTTCCCAGAGGAGGATGCAGACATGGTTGGTTTTTGACATGGTGAAGGTGATGATCGTGCTGCCTGCCGCAGCTGCTGTTACTACGAGTGCTGTGGGACATGAGTGTGTTCTCGAAGAAGATGCGTATGAATGAAAGGCAGGATGAGATGCTGCCTAGAAAAGGGGCCACTTTATTTGTTTTTTGTTTTGATGAAATGTCGATGATGTCTACTATTTTCAGCGATGCATGTGTTGAAGAACGCAGTGAAATGCGAATCGCAGTGTGAATTGCTGAATGCAGGGAATCATCAGATTTCCAATCGCGAATGGCGCTGTTGGGATACTCCCTGCAGCACGTCTGTTTGAGTGTCTTTGTTTAGTTACATCCTTCTGGACCTTACCGTTTTCGTCTTGTGACAAAATCTACGTGTGTGTGCAGTGTTTATATGCCGGTTTTGAGGTGTTGTTGTCTACTACACATTATTATAGTAGCGGCAACGCATCGATTCTGCCTTCTGCATGCGCGTGCATGCGTTTGTTCACAATGATGTTGGTGGTGTATATCTGTAGTTTCCAGATATGTATGAATGCCTCTGGTGTGTGCTGTGAAGGAGGAATCTCTTAATCTCTCGGTTTGAAATTAAGAGTCGTCTTAAGGAAAGTACAGCCTGAGAAGAAATATGTGTTGTGTGTTTGCGAAACGAACGTTGGGGCTGAGGTGTTTCTCATCCCGTGTTGACTAGGTTATCCAGTGAGTGTATTCTTCCTTTGTTGAGAGGTATACCAACGCAATAATGGGAGGACACCTTGGAGTTGACTACTCGAGGAGGTGATTGCATGAAGAAGAATACATAGAATCATCTTTGAGATACGGTTATTATTCTTTGTGGGCGGTCGAGTCGTCCAATGAATATAATAATACAAATTTCAAAGCTGTCCTTTCTTTTTGCATGCGACCATGTGCTGTTGTACCCCGGTCTTCCGGTCCCGGCCGGGGAAAGGAACAACAGCAGGTAGGATGTTTTCGATTGCGGAACAACATGATGATGGAGGGACATGTACTGGCCATCAGTACTGGTAGAAGAGGAGATGATACATCATCATACCTATATATTTTTTGATCGACGAGGAGGTTTCGTGTCGTTATCGCGTAGACGTTTTCGGTGATTTCCTATGTGTGTATGTATGTGCACTTCTTCTTTCTGCTTTGATTCATTAGACCTGAAATTAGGCGAGATTACCCGCTGAACTTAAGCATATTATTAAGCGGTGGAGAAGAAAATAACAATGATTCCCCTAGTAACTGCGAGTGAAGACGGAAGAGCTCAAAGTGGAAATCGGAGATTCTTGAATGGATTTTCGAGTTGTAGCCTCGAGAGGCGGTTTTGACCAGTGGAGGCATAGGGAGAAGTTTCTTGGAAAAGAACATCAGAGAGGGTGAGAGTCCCGTATTTGCCCTATGTTGTTCCACGGACGGTACGCCTTTATAGAGCCGCCTTCATCGGGATTTGAGCGCAAAATGTGTGGTTTCACATAAAGCTAAATATTGGCGCGAGACCGATAGCAAACAAGTACCGTGAGGGAAAGATGAAAAGTTCTTTGGAAAGAGAGTTAAAAGTATCTGAAATTGCTGAAAAGGAAGCAATTGGAACCTTTATGAATCTAGTATGTGAATGTCTTATTGTATCAAGCCCCGTTCTTACTTCACTCTCTTTAAAATAAAAAGGGGAGGAGAGTGTATGGGTCAGGCAACAAATATCATAGAGACGAGGATCATAATGGAGAGGTCAGCATCAGTTACGAACTAAAGATTAGAAATTCAAAGGGTAGGTCAGTCGTGGGCTGGTTAGTTGCAACATTACCACTGCTTTCGTGCGACTGACGGTGTGTATCTTTTTGCATGGAATTATCGGGCTGCTGTACTCTTTTTCCCGAGAAGGAAGACGACTCGAATTGTGTGATGCTGGCTAAAACGGGTTCACCGACCCGTCTTGAAACACGGACCAAGGAGTCTAACATCTGTGCGAGTATTCGGGTGGCAAACCTGTATGCGTAATGAAAGTGAGAGTAGGGAAGGGTGTGCTTGTTGTGTGTAGGACAGCATTTGTTCTGTGCGCGCCGCGCGCTGCAGTTACGACCGACCACAATCATAGAGAGAGGTTTGAGTTGGAGCATATGTATTTGGACCCGAAAGATGGCGAACTATGCCTGGGTGGAATGAAGTTAGGGGAACCCCTGACGGAGGTTTGTAGCGATACTAACGTGCAAATCGTTCGTCAAACTCGGGTATAGGAGCGGAAGACTAATCGAACCATCTAGTTGCTGGTTTTTCTCGCAGTTTCTCTCAGGATAGCTAGAGTGTTTATTTAGTTTTACCAGGTAAGTCGAAGGATTAGAGGCATCAGGGGCGTGAGGTTCTCGTCCTATTTTCAACCTTTAAATGGGTAAGATTCAATGGTTACTTGTATAATGCTCTGTTGGGCGTAATATGAACTCCAAGTGGACCGTTTTTGGTAAGCAAGAGTGGCGATTAGCGAGGCTCCTAACGCTCGATTAAGGTGCCAAAATGCTCGCTCATCAGATACCATAAAAGATGTTGGTTCACTTTGACAGCAGGACGGTGGTCATGGAAGTCGAAATCCGCTAAGGAGTGTGTAACAACTCACCTGCCGAATGAACCAGCCCTGAAAATGGATGGCGCTAAAGCGGGCTACCGATACCAAGCCATTGCTAAGATATGAAAAATGCTTTCGAATTATTTGTAGCAATGAGTAGGAAGACGTGGAGATTGAGACGAAGCATTTAGCGTAAGCCTATGTGGAACGGTTTCTAGTGCAGATCTTGGTGGTAGTAGCAAATATTCAAATGAGAACTTTGAAGACTGAGGTGGAGAAGGGTTCCATGTGAACAGCAATTGGACATGGGTTAGCCGGTCCTAAGCAATAGCTTAACTGCGATGATAATAGATCTTATTATTGTTGAGTAATTTATTCTCGGTAATATATAAAAGGGAATCGGGTTAATATTCCCGAGCCAGGACGTGGATACTCTATATAATATAGGGTAACGTGAAAGAACTCCTCGACGCAGGTAGGTGTCCTGGGAAGCGTTGTCTTTGCTTTTTAACAGCCTATTTGATTTCTGTACCCTGGAATCAGTTTAACTGGAGATAGGGTTAGATGGCTGGTAATACATCTTGGTTTCCAAGGTGTCGGTGCGCTCCTGACTGCCCATGAAAAGAAGAGGGATATAATTTGTTATTTGCACCCCTGGCCGTACCAATAATCCCATCAGGTCTCCAAGGTTAGCAGCCTCTCGCGAGCTAATAAAATAGAAAAGGAAAGTCGGCAAAATAAATACGTAATTTCGGGGAAAGGATTGGCTCTGAGGCTGGGTACATTGCGCCCCGGTGACCTGTATATGATGGAGCTTGGCACTGCTTCATGCTTTGCGGCGTGTTGCGGATTTGAGCACTGTCTGTTTGTGTTCCGTGGAAAAGATGGTGTGGTACTGTATGCGTCTCCGAACGTGTTGTAGGTGCTCCTCTCTGCCTGCGTGCACGGTGAACGGCGAAATCAAAACTAAAGCGGACACGCTGAATTCGCCTGTTAAATAAGAGTAAAGCATTGCAAGGGCGATAAATATGGTGTAGACGCAATGTAATTTCTGCCCAGTGCTCTGAATGTCAATGTGATGCAATTTAATTCAGCGCGGGTAAACGACGGGAGCAACTATGACCTTCTGGAGGCAGCCAGATGCCTCGATTAATGACGTGCATGAATGGATCAACGAGATTTCCACTGTCCCTATCTACTATCTAGCGAAACCACAGCCACCGGCAGAATCGGTGGGGAAAGAAGACCCTGTTGGGCATGATCCTAGTCCGACTTTGTGAAATGACTAAAGGGGTGTAGAATAAGTGGGAGCCATATTTATTGACGACTGCGAAATACCACTACTCTTAATGTCGTTTCACTTATTCCGCGCAGTAGGCACGCCTGTATAATTTTACATGTGTTTTAAATTCAACATGGTGGGGTGTTATGTTACTACTGACTTACGTGGAAGGCACAGTCAGGTTGGGAGTCTGGCTGGGGCGGCACATCTGCGAAATAATAGCGCCGTGTCCTGAGAGAAGCTCACTGAGGACAGAAATATCATGTAGACCAAAAAGGGAAAAGCTAGCTTGATCTTGATTTTCATTACGAACCCCAACTGTGAAAGCATGACTTGTCAATCCTTTAAGGCTGAGAAACTTCTTCAGCTGTGTCAGAAAAGATATAACAGGAATAACCGGCTTGTGGAAGCCAAACGTTCATAGCGACGTTGCTTTTAAATCCTGCGATGGCGGCTCTTCCTATCATAGACGCAGAAAACTCAAAGTGCAAAATTGTTCACCCGCCAATAGGGTACATGAGCTGGGTTTTAATCGTTGTGACACAGATTAGTTTTGCCCTTTTGATGATTTGTCACTGCGACAATAGTCCAACTTAGTACTAGAGGGACAGTTGGCTCAGACACTTGACAAATGCAGCTGGTAAGAAAAGCTGGTGTCGCGATGCTGCCATTCGTTGGATGATGACTGAACGCCTTTTAAGACAGAATCCACGCTGAGTATGCAGTGTTATTCACCCTTTCCTCTGTTTTCATGCGAAGAAACAGGCTAGTATTACATTTGAACACTATGACTTGTCATTCTCACCATAGTTCCACATTGTGTGAGACAAGGCAGCAACGAGAAACACAATTCCGCACAAAGTAAATGAGACACCCATTGCAGACCACATGGGTGCAACCGGGTACTGTAAGCATAAGAGTAGGCTTGTCCTACGATATACTAGGATTAAGACTGTTGTTCGATGTGGTATTGTTCGGTGCGTATAGCGTGCGGGGTACCTCAGTCGTGCACACCCCGGGGCACAGAGACACGGATGCAGACATTGACGCACAAACACACCATGGTATTCGAGGAGGAGTACAGGAGGAGGGTAGATAGAAGTCATCAGGTGATGAGGAGTGGAGGAGGAGGGGAGAAAGTAGTAGGTGAGGAGGAGTGGAGGAGAAAGGGAGAAAGAAGCATAGAAGGGTGAGGAGGCGTGGAGGAGGAGGGGGAGAACGTAGTAGTCGGGGGAGGAGTAGAGGAGGTGGGAAGAAAGTAGTCGGGTGAGGAGGAGTGGAGGAGGAGGAGGAGGAGAGGAGGGAGGAGTAGTCCGGGGACGAGGAATGGAGGAGGAGTGGACAAAGGAGTAGTAGGGTGAGAGGGAGTGGAGGTGGAGGGAAAAAGAAGTAGTAAGGCGAGGAGGAGGAGGAGGAAAAAGAGATGACGATGATGATTGTGCAGCACTGCTATAATAGCGCTACTATCATACTAGCACGGGGGTGCTGCTGCTACTTCTATTCTTGCAGATGATTGTGTATGCCTCATAAGATATCCAGGACAGTGCTAGGGAGTATTCACTGCGCCTGTCGGGCCCGCGATAGGTTCGTCATCGCAGCTTCGCTGGACGACTTACATATGGCATCTACCGCGGGGAGATACGGAAAATGTCACTA
>CATKUM010000130.1:0-45000 GCA_949786405.1 Onychomys arenicola | reverse complement strand
GAAGATCGCCTCCTGGCCAACGCCTTCACAAGCTTCTCACCTACAGCCTTGCCAATATCGTCGGCACGCTTCTGCATCTCGAAAACGGTAAGTCTTTGCGAACTCGGATTGTCTGCAAGCGAACAGGCGTTACCGCAAAAATCGAACACAAGTCAATAATGTATCTGATGACGCTAACGAGTTCACAGCTAGAACTGTGAAGAGAGAAGAAGTAGAAGTTCTACTCACCAATTTCTAAATATGAAAGTTCAGAAATCTCCACACTTTGAAGTGTGCGACATGGGAACTGGTAAAAAGCACAATAGTTTGAGGCTCCATTAGCAAAGCATATGTGCTTCAACTCATGGCTTTATAAACACCCCGACGAATCTGCATAAGGCAATTCTGCCTACACCATTGCTTACGACACTCATCCTGGTTGGATGCTACTACTGAACAAGGAAAGACATTCATGTTCAACCTACCTTTCTGTGGGGCAGCACAGATGCCCGAAGCTACCAAGATGGACGAGTAAAATTCATACCAGGAAATGTCTACTTTAAAACGCGCACCGCAACCCCCAAACACTCACAACACACAAAACTGACCGGCGAATCTGCTGCCTCCTACACTTGACTACCAATGAACATCAGATGCATTGCAGGCTGCAGAGTCTACACGAAATGGCGGGTAGGTCAAGGCTCACTCTTCTGATTACATCTACTGAGTACGCGGGGGGATGTGGCACGTTATTGCGAAAAAACAAACCTCATGAACCTGCTTCACCTAACCCGTTCAGCAGGGGCATAAGACGTTTGAAACAGAGGCGATTCAAAGCCTCGATGAAGTAACATCTTCTGTGTTCTACCGTCTTGTGTCCCCGCTTCACAGAACTATAGGACAAACGGAACTGCATGAAGTACCGAGCCTCATCCTTACTCCAGCGCTATTGAAAAACTCGTAATTGACCGTGGTCCATAGATGCGACTTCTATTCTGCTGGTCCGCTTCTGTCTTCATGGAATCTCAGGTTGCAGGATTCAGGCGTTCGAGCTACACAAGGTAAACCAGATTTCAGATGACTGATGTGACTAGATTTGAAGAAGACACTTCTCTATTTTGAAACTACCCAGGCTCTGTTAAGCATGCCATTGGAACGGAAGACCATCATCGGAGGGAGCGGCGTTACATAGGTCTGCTTGCCAACGTTTACAATACCCCAGTTCGTTGGAACCTGCACCAGTGGATCTCTCATGCTCCTTTGCTAAAGACGAACAACATGCAGAGCGCATCAGATTAGAATCTTTTCCCCGCACCCATGCCTCTGGAAAAAGCCAGCAGCATGAAGACATTCATGATGACTGTGGCGCAGTTGAGTAGACTGATGGTCTGTGAGGGTGTTTGCTGCGTGTGCGTGGGCGTGTCAAGTAATGATCTTCAGAGTGCGAATCCTTTGTTATTTGATGGTTTCGTCTGTTGTACACAGCTATGATACGCGATGGCTTATGACGCGTCAAAGCCAGCGTCTACCTTTGTGTACACCGAGATGGAGACTTTGGCACTCGCGACGTTTTTTCACAGCAAAGGCACGACACAGCTCTTATGATGCAGACAATGGTGTAAACTCTGGTAGCCGCACGTGCGCGTCCATTTGAGGCTGAGGGAGAGAATCTCAGCCGTCAGAAGGAGGATCTTCACACGAGCGGGTGCAGTCGACTTTTGACCGTCGCTTTTTTGGCACATGAAAGTCGAAGCCGCCGGTGAGCTTTGTGCACTTTAAGATGGTTGAGCTCTATCATTCGTCCTTACAGCCAGACAGGTCAATAAATGTCCGCTTCCCGTCTCCTGCTAAGATCACGCAATATGTACTCCAATATCACCGTCGCCGTGGGCCATTTCGACAATGCACTTAAACGTGGAACTGCCGATCTAATATGTGGCTTTCATGCGTAATACCACAACGATCAATTATTACATTCATTAATTACGGCACACAGTTCGCTCTCATTATACCGTTGCTCATCTACTTACTTTTTCTACACCTTGAAGTTCTGCAAGCCCTTTTAATCATATTTTTTTGCTTGTTTTTTGTGAAAAGCGTTGCACGTCGCCCTGTTTACGAAAATTTACCTTCCCCCCTTTTTCGTAGGGTACAATTTCACGATATAGTTAACTTTCCGTCCTAAAGTATCTCCTTTAGCTTCGGTGTAAGATGATGTGTACCTTTTAGGCTGCTTGACTTCCACGAAATAGATACCGCTTGTCCCACGCTTGTCCCACGATACATTACAGACACAGAAAAAATGTCCTGAGAATATGTTTTACGTACTATTCTAACAACGTCTTAAGCATCTTTGGAAATGTCTCACGACTCAGAGAAGATTCCTTCCTGGACAACGCCTTCACAAGATGCTCACCTACAACCTTACCATTCACGACGGCACGCTTCTGCAACTGGATTTTGTCAACTCCTTGCGAACGCGGATTGTCTGCAAGCGAACAGGGCGTTACCGCAAACATCGAACACAAGTCAATAATGTATCTGATGACGCTAATGAGTTCACAGCTTTCGGGCACAGTAGGAGAGACTCGAGCATCAGATTCCGCTGTGTACTGAACGACACCATCGATGGCCAGCATTAAATACGATTTTGAAATCTGCCCTCATCAAAGTCTTTATGAGCTAATTTCTTTATCACACCAACAGACCAGGCTCAGCTTCAACAAAGTACGTAGTCGGCAACAATATTAATGCCCCTAAAACGATTCGCATTACAACTCTGTAGGTATAAGCGTAGAAGTTCTACTCACCAATTTCTAAATATGAGGTCATAAAGTTCAGAAATCTCCACACTTTGAAGTGTGCGACATGGGAACTGGTAAAAAGCACAATAGTTTGAGGCTCCATTAGCAAAGCATATGTGCTTCAACTCATGGCTTTATAAACACCCCGACGAATCTGCATAAGACAATTCTACCTACACCATTGCTTCGCCGCTTACGACACTCATCCTGGTTGGATGCTACTACTGAACAAGGAAAGACATTCATGTTCAACCTACCTTTCTGTGGGGCAGCACAAATGCCCGAAGCTACCAGGATGGACGAGTAAAATTCATACCAGGAAATGTCTACTTTAAAACGCGCACCGCAACCCCCAAACACTCACAACACACAAAACTGACCGGCGAATCTGCTGCCTCCTACACTTGACTACCGATGAACATCAGATGCATTGCAGGCTGCAGAGTCTACACGAAATGGCGGGTAGGTCAAGGCTCACTCTTCTGATTACATCTACTGAGTATGCAGGGGGATGTGGCACGTTATTGCGAAAAAACAAACCTCATGAACCTGCTTCACCTAACCCGTTCAGCAGGGGCATAAGACGTTTGAAACAGAGGCGATTCAAAGCCTCGATGAAGTAACATCTTCTGTGTTCTACCGTCTTGTGTCCCCGCTTCACAGAACTATAGGACAAACGGAACTGCATGAAGTACCGAGCCTCATCCTTACTCCAGCGCTATTGAAAAACTCGTAATTGACCGTGGTCCATAGATGCGACTTCTATTCTGCTGGTCCGCTTCTGTCCTCGTGGAATCTCATGTTGCAGGATTCAGGCGTTCAAGCTACACAAGGTAAACCAGATTTCAGATGACTGATGTGACTAGATTTGAAGAAGACACTTCTCTATTTTGAAACTACCCAGGCTCTGTTAAGCATGCCATTGGAACGGAAGACCATCATCGGAGGGAGCGGCGTTACATAGGTCTGCTTGCCGACGTTTACAATACCCCAGTTCGTTGGAACCTGCACCAGTGGATCTCTCATGCTCCTTTGCTAAAGACGAACAACATGCAGAGCGTATCAGATTAGAATCTTTTTCCCGCTCCCATGCCTCTGGAAAAGTTAGCAGCATGAAGACATTCATGATGACTGTGGCGCATGCACTACATCTACAGTCTTGAATCGACAAGCTCCACAAACACGATTTTCCTCAAAGCCTCCCGTCTGCCTTCTATCAGGTCTCTCGCCGGCGGTAAATGTGTGCCTGTGCTTCCTATACGGCTGCGGACCCGCAGACGATCGAAAGCATCAAACTGAGGCCTGTTGCTATAGGTTAAAGTCACCAAAGTCTAAGCCGAGCTCGTCTAGTCGCAAAGTACCGTACTTAACTCTTCTGCCATCGTAAATGCTAACTTCTCTGCCTTGATCTGCTTCACGCAGAACATATCTGTCCGCTGCGACATTCAACGCTACGTGCCACTGCACACCAATGTAAGACAAAAGTTCTCGATGAGTTGTCCTCGGTTTCCAATGCTGGAGAAGGCCTACCAGCGGGTGAAGTCGTGAATCCGGCACTGCAGGTTGTACTAACGGACAGACAAATTGTTGAACTAGCGCACGGATGGCTAAACACAAAATGTGTATAGAATAGCCTCGTATTAAAAAGACACTGTCCTCACTGCCACAGACGCAGAGTCTTCATATACCAATTTCTCATGTGGCGTTTAAAGCATGGGGGATATTTTTCACACCACAGATTAGCACAGCCGTCTTCACTTGATACACGAGGGCGGCTCATTTTCGTAGGCTCAATAATGATTTTCATCGAACGCTGACTGCCTGAACTGGAACGCCTAATCTACAGAGTTATGCTATTGCGTCACAACGGCCGCCTACAGGCTGCTTATGAGATCTGCGCTTTTGTAGCTTGCCATGAATCCACGTCGACTGCTCGCGCTGCGAAGGGTACGCGGTTCATCCTACCCAATGCAGATGAAAGCGCCTAGCTAGCTTCCACTGCAATCTTCCAAGTATACATTCATTTAGGTCCTCCGACCCTGCAAACTAGCGTATGCGACAAGTTTGCTTTCCAGGTATCATCTAAAGTGTGGAAGTTCAGCTCCAAATCCTCACCTGGAAGTGTCAGCGCAGCCCACACTAACACGCCAGTCAGGATAGCTACGATAAGAGCACTGGCGAGCACAACCTTCCAGAGACGCTTCTGTAAAAATGGTTTTGCCCAATCGTCTTTTGGATTCCGGTTTCCAGTGTCGATCACTGTGTCAGAAGCGCCCAAAGTCACCTGATCAGCATTTGAGAAAGGATCCAATTCTGACAATTCCTGTACCTTGGAGCATAGTAACTCCATATCATCGGGGCCCTCTGCAAGTCGACGAGGCAGGCTTCTCGCCTGTACTGAGCTGAGCTTTCCACGGAATAGGGCGCACCGCGCATTCAAAGCACGGACGAAGAAAAGTAGTACTCCAGTAGCTACTGGAACCCACCACCATCGTCGCACCTTCGACAATGAGCTTTTCCCTAGAATGCGGCGGATCCTCTCAGAAAAAATGCCGCTTGGTCGCGTCTTTTTTACTAATTCCTTTCCATTTACAGCTGTCCTCTGTTTGATTATCCTCATCTGCTCCGGAGACGTCTAACCACCCGAGCTCCTGTTGCGGGATTTCTTTCTGTATTGAGACTCCCATGTCCCTTGCCACAGGTAAGCCGTGGCTATTCCCCACAAACGGAGAGAAAGACAGCCCGATGAGGACAATGATTGAACGTAGGCAGGGCATGGCTTCAACGATGTTTGCAAGGACGTTGGCGAATGTGAAAACACGTAGGCAGGTCTTGAAATGTAACTTATTACTGTTCGACTGCTTTGGTGAACATTTCAAATGTTTCAAACAGAGACTACATACTTTGGAACAGTATATAAAGTAACGCAAAAAACATTCGAGTGGAACGTCCTTCTACAAGTGTGGGAGGATTTGTGCTGGCAGTAAGCGGAAGGGCCGACGACGTTAGGGTAAGTGGCTCAATGGGCGCAGCGACCTCCAGATCCCACAGGGGTCGCACCGGCGCCCGCCGACGGGTGGGCGCGCGACGCAACGGCGGACCCTGTGCTTCACGCCAGTCCGGAAGGAGAAAACTCTCAGCTCATTCCCGGAGGAGACAAAAAAACAGAGCGAGTAACGCTCCCAAATAAGCGTGTTAAGAACCAATTGAGTGACTGAAACGGGAGAAAGGCTTCGCTTGTGGTGCAAAAGAGCGTGTGAAATAGCAAGTCGGGTGTTGAAACGCAGGAAACGCTTCGCTTATGATCAGTCGGTGTGGCATTGTTAGCTTGGGCGCCCTGCCTGTTGCAGGTGTAGGGCCCGAGGCTGGGCATCCCGCCTGTTGGACGTCCACAGTATACGACACTATTAAGAATTAAGAACGTTGTAGAAGGTAGCATATAGGGAGAGACATATATTAAGGAAAAGCCGTTTCTTCGCCATTGATAGAAGCCCCGCAACCCATGCATATACTCTGTCTTGAAAACTGACGTGTACATAAAGTTGTTTACTACTTCTGGCGGATGCACTAGGGACACCACTCACGCCTACTCTTAGCGGTCCTGAAACGCAGCCGTGCCGTCCAGATATATCCCCATCTTCGTTTATCCTCCGCAAGGACGTGAACGGATCGGCACTCTAAGAGAGAAAATCGTGATAGTCAATCATAAGTGAACCACACAGCACGCAGAAGGGGAAGATTGTCCGCTCAGTTTTAGCGTACGCGTCCTCCGCTTGTAATCTGCGCCTGCCGTGCCTCCTCGCAAGCGTCGACAGCCCCGCGGCATGTGATACTGCCGGGGATTTGTGAAGATTTGACAGGGCCTGACACTTCATGTTCGCAAATACAGTGTTTATCCTACGTACAGTTGTACAAAATTGACGTGCGCTTCAATCTGACGTGCACACATTTTTGCTCAAGAGTTTCGCCCGCAAGGTGTACCAAATGATGTAACTACAGTTGCTTGCGCTTCAGGTGGAAACGTGTGTAAATACGTACGGTCAACGAACTCTGCGCTATTGTACCAGACGGCTTATTCATGGCACAATGCGTACAGGATCAGGTTGCGCGGCAGTGGCAACGCCTATTCGTCTTTACCTGATGTCCTGTACTGCACGTTCTTAAATGAAGAAATTTACTCGAAGTCTGGAGCAGAGACCTGCGCAAAATCAGATAAGCGTCAGGGTCCGTGCGCAGGCGTCTGTGGATCGTTTTGTAAATATGCTTATCGCTGCCGCGCGAAAGAGCCCCCTTGGCGTACCGCTCTATTCTACCACGTGCACGCTCGGTCATAATGTTCACATTCGCCAGCGCAAGCAAGCGCATCTCGCACAACGTCTGAGAGAGCCATGCTTTTCACAAGACCGCAATTTTACGTTTATGCCGACCAGCTTCAACGAAATGATGCCCAAAGTCGAAGGGATAGCAAATGGCCCGAAAACACCAAACAGCTCGCTGGCGCACGTTTTAGGAGGCAAACAGTTGCGTGAAGGCAGCATGCGGAGAACCCTTCGTATGAACGAGCCTGCAGAATCACTCGTCTCCCTGTGTCACAGTCCCAGTTGCGACGGCACTTCTTTTTGCACAGTCTGCTGTGCATAACTCCAGCTGGAGGAAGCATTACAACACTCTGTACAGCAGCACTGAAGTCCCTGCAACGTTCGCTAGCGCGTCTGCGTTGTCCATTGTACAATTTTCAGATTTACCCCGCACAGTAGAGTTTTGCGAGTATCAGCGCAAAAGCTTCATAAGCGCACGTTGTTCATCCACTGTACCGCCCGGACCAATGTGCAGATGTCTGGGCACCAGCTGTGACAGGTGACACTCACGCCGGCACACCTGCCGTGCACAACTAAACTCTCGGGACACACGGTAGTCCTTAGTTCTGTAGAAGGTCACTTCTACATGTGCTAGTAACTACACCAATCTTGCGGAGACGACGACGCAGCGGAATCAACTGAGGGGCTGTAAGAGTCTTTGCTGCCTCCCTCTGATTTTGCCAGGTGGTCCACGCAAAATTCGCAATCGTGAAAGGTGTGCTCATCTCGTCGGTGTACACACGTGCGATGCGAAATGTGCTTGCGATGTATCGCAGCGACTTGGAGCGTACATCAGGTGGTGTACGTAATGAAATCATGGAACGAAATTTGAATTGCTCAGACACTGTCCTCACTGAAACTCCTCGCGTAAAATACGAATTTCGACTGAGACATCATTTGTGGCCTCTATCGCTATGTTAGAAGTATCAATGCTACAGTCCTTGCAGAAGCGTTGCACGCAGATTATTGGTTTATCGACGGGGAAGGACGTAACTACACATGAGAAAACACCGTTGTTATGCTTTCAGGTAGAGCTCCACCGGAGACAGACGACATCCCTCAAGCGAGAGAACGGTGCCGTGGTACGATACGCCTGCGGCATTCTCTGGCACAGGGTAACAATATCGTGCCCGAGAGCGAAAGTCCGAGGATAACACTGTGCACGTGGGCACTGCGCTGCAGAAACCGAACACTCACGAGCCTACCAAACTAGGTGTGCACTGCATGGATTCTTTCCTTGTTTCGGTAGCGATGCAGCCTGGCGCCGCCGACTCGAGTACCTCTTCACGCAGAGAGGAAGACGCGTCCCATCAACTCTCAAGGCTCTACACGCCCACAGCACGCAAACAATTACATGGATCAAATTGAATCGTACCTCGTGACAAGCATCATCGTTGCCAGTAAGGATGTATCCTCTTTAGCTGCGAGAGTGAGCTGACTCCCTCTTGAACCCGCAGACGACGTTTACACGAGCCCTGATTTCAAGGTAATCACAACGGGAAAACCACTAGTGACATGATGGCAATCTTGAATGGATCCAATTTGGTGATAGAGTGTCTTTCCGCGCTCGCCACTGGATGTGCGCGCGGTCTTGCACGTTGCTGTTTAAGAGGAGAGAGAAAGAGGCGCTAGATGCGCACCTATTTGCTTGCGCGTTTGAAAGACGGACGGGAAATGTCGTCAACATTCTCGCGTAAAAGTTCCTGCTCCGGCGTCGCTATTCGAGAGCAGAGAAATATATGCATATACGTCGGCATCCGTCGTCAACGTTATCGTGAAATTGTTACCTGCTCCCGCCGCGGTATTTGGGTGCCGGCAATTGTGAGTACCTAATTGTGAAGACGAAAGTGAGAAGACGTCAGCACCACTTGAATGTTTTGGTCGCGGACACCGTTCTGCAATCGCATGCCAGGATAATTCAGCCTATCAGGAAGGTGAGAAATGACCCCTGTGGGTCAACGTGTGTATGCCCGTATGTATGTATGTCACTACCTATTTCTATATATCTCTGTATACACGGATACATACACAGAGAGAGAGAGAGAGAAAGAGTAGAGAGGTAACAAAAATAAGTACGTAATTAGGTCAACATCAACGTACAACTATCTGACGATACCTGTCCGCCTTCTTATGAAAAAGCGTTACATATACACAAAATCCTAGTATGGCCTATCCTTCTTCCTCATTTGTTGTTGTTCATGTAACACCAGATCTATGTAAAACGCCCTTCCAGAGCGGCGCTGATCTTCTGAATTCGAAAGACGAAGTCCGTGCGGGAGAATGTGAAAATGGAGGACATAGGGCGGCATTGGGACAGACTGTAGGAATGTTCGCACAAGTGGGTTTCCACCTGCATAGACTCACGTGCGGCAGATGCGACTAGACAGTGACCGCGGCATTTCCATATTCACAGGAGGTTTGCCTTGTTGTCTACACTGCTGAATCGACAACCCGGAAAAATGGCATTAAAAAAGGTGAACAGTTAAGGCTCTGCGACAGCAGCCTGAGAGATGCAGATTGTCCGCTATTCCTTGTTGGTGTTCTCCTCTCTTATCATCAACAGTTTCATTTCGAGAATTACAAACCAACACCGGTGTCAATCATTCCAACAGCTTCTGGAAGAAAGCTCTCCAAGCCCTCCCGTAGGCTCATCATTGTGTCATGTTTCTCGGATCGAACTGGTCGACGCAGCTTTGCCACTTAGCCCTTGAAGTCCCCCTAGCCTCGACGATTATCGCAAAGGGATATAATACGCGAAGCCAGCATCCGTGTGCATCCGGGGCATTAGCTCACGAGCATCCGCGTTCAATAGCAGCAATCGATGAAGACTATGGCACTACGCGTTGAAGTGGTAGAACCTGTATTGTCAGCTTGTCGCACTGCACCTGCCGGGAAGTCATGATGAAGAAATTCTCATTTCCAGCTCATTGGTCGGTCGGCTGAACGTTCAGGACATATAGGAGACTGTTCAGCCATGCATCATAGAGAAAGTAGATGAGCTGTTGTGACGAAGCCATGGTTGATGGAGAGGGGAAGGTGGTTTAGTGACATTTTCCGTATCCCCCCGCGGCAGATGCCATATGTAAGTCGTCCAGCGAAGCTGCGATGACGAACGTATCGCGGGCCCGACAGGCGCAGTGAATACTCCCTAGCACTGTCCTGGATATCTTATGAGGCATACACAATCATCTGCAAGAATACAAGTAGCAGCAGCACCCGCGTGTTAGTATGATAGTAGCTCTATTATAGCAGTGCTGCACAACCATCATCGTCATCTCTTCCTCCTCCTCCTCCTCGCCTTACTACTTCTTTCTCCCCTCCACCTCCACTCCCTCTCACCCTACTACTCCTTTGTCCACTTCTCCTCCATTCCTCGTCCCCCGACCACTCCTCCCCTCCTCTCCTCCTCCTCCTCCACTCTTCCTCACCCGACTACTTTCTTCTCACCTCCTCTACTCCTCACCCGACTACTACGTTCTTTCCACCTCCTCCACGCCTTCTCACCCTTCTATGCTTCTTCTTTCTCCCTTTCTCCTCCACTCCTCCTCGCCTACTACTTTCTCCCCTCCTCCTCCACTCCTCATCACCTGATGACTTCTATCTACCCTCCTCCTGTACTCCTCCTCGAATATCATGCTGTGTTTGTGCGTCAATGTCTGCATCCGTGTCTCTGTGCCCCGGGGTGTGCACGGCTGATACCCCGCACGCTATTGGTACCGAACAATACCACATCGAACAACAGTCTATATCCTAGTATATCGTAGGACAAGCTTGCTCTCATGCTTACAATACCCAGTTGCACCCATGTGGTCTGCAATGGGTGTATCATTTACTTTTTTTCGAAATTGTGTTTCTCGTTGTCTCACACAATGTGGAACGATGGTGAGAATGACAAGTCATAGTGTTCAAATGTATTACTAGCCTGTTTCTTCGCATGAAAACAGAGGAAAGGGTGAATAACACTGCATACTCAGCGTGGATTCTGTCTTCAAAGCGTTCAGTCATCATCCAGCGAATGGCAGCATCGCGACACCAGCTTTTTTTACCAGCTGCATTTGTCAAGTGTCTGAACCAGCTGGCCCTCTCGTACTAAGTTGGACTATTGTCGCAGTGACAAATCACCAGAAGGGCAAAACTAATCTGTGTCACGACGGTTAAAACCCAGCTCATGTACCCTATTGGCGGGTGAACAATTTAGCACTTTGAGTTTTCTGCGTATATGATAGGAAGAGCCGACATCGCAGGATCGAAAAGCAACGTCGCTACGAACGTTTGGCTGCCACAAGCCGGTTACTCCTGTTACAACTTTTCTGACACGTCTAGCTGAAGAAGTTTCTCAGCCCTAAAGGATTGTTAAGTCATGCTTTCACAGTTCGGATTCGTAATGAAAATCAACATCAAGCTAGCTTTTCCCTTTTTGATCTACATGATATTTCTGTTCCCAGTGAGCTTGTCTCAGGACACGGCGCTATTATTTCGCAGATGTGCCGCCCCAGCCAGACTCCAAACCTGACTGTGCCTTCCACGTAAATCAGTAGTAACATAACACCCCACCATGTTAAATTTACAACACATGTAAAATTATACAGGCATGCCTACTGAACGGAATAATTGAAACGACATTAAAATTAGTGGTATTTCACAGTCGTCAATAAATATGGGTCCCACTTATTCTACACCCCTTTAGTCATTTCACAAAGTCGGACTAGGATCATGCCCAACAGGGTCTTCTTTCCCCACCGATTCTGCCGTTGGCTGTGGTTTCGCTAGATAGTAGATAGGGACAGTGGAAATCTTGCTGATCCATTCATGCGCGTCATTAATCGAGGCATCTGGCTGCCTCAAGAAAGTCCTAGTTGCTCCCGTCGTTTACCCGCGCTGAATTAAATTGCATCACATTAACATTCAGAGCACTGGGCAGAAATTACTTGCGTCAACACCATATTTATCACCCTTGCAATGCTTTGTTCTTATTTAACAGGCGAATTCAGCGTGTCCGCTTTAGTTTTCATTTTGCCGTTCACCGTGCACGCACAGCAGAAAGAGCACCTACACCACGTCCGGAGACGCACACAATACCACACCATCTTTTCCACGGAGCACAAACAAACAGCGCTCAAATCCGCAACACGCTGCAAAGCATGAAGCGGTCAAGCTTCAATCATATAGGTCACCGGGTGCAATGTACCCAGCCTCAGAGCCAATCCTTTCCTCGATATTACGTATTTATTTCCCCGACATTCCTTTTCTATTTTATTCTATCGCGAGAGGCTGCTCACCTTGGAGACCCGAAGCGATTATTGGTACGGCCAGGGGTGCAACTGATACCAAAATTCCCCTCCTTTTTCCAGGAGCAGTCAAGAGTGCACCGGACACCTTGGAAACCAAGATGCAGAACCAGCCTTCCAACCCTATATCCAGCTAAATTGATTCCAGCGTACAGAAATTCAAACACGCTGTCAAAAGGAAAGACAGCCCTTCCCGGGACACCTGCCTGCGCCGAATAGCTCAATCAGATTACCGCATTATAAACAGCCACATCCTGGCTCGGGAATATTAAACCGATTCTCTTGTGCACGTCGATATCGAGCAAATGCAATTTAAAAAAGAAACGCAGTCAAGCTAGTGCTTAGGCTTACCCATGTCCAACTGCTGTTCACTGGAACCCTTCTCCACTGCAGTCTTCAAAGTTTTCATTTGAATACTTGCTACTACCACCAAAATCTGCGCTAAAAAGTGTTCCACACAGGCTCCCGCTACATGCTCCGTCACAATCTCGAGGTCCTCCTGTTCAACGCCACTCAAACTCCTGTATAAAGCACTGATTCGTAGCAATAGCTTAGCATCAGCAGCCCGCTTCAGCGCCATCCATTTTCAGGGCTGGTTCATACGGCAGGTGAGTTGTTACACAAAACTTTAGCGACCACCGTCCCTCTGTCAAAATGTACCAACACTTTTTCTGAGATATGATGAGCGAGCACTTTGGCACCTTAACCAAGCGTTAGGAGCATCCCTCATCGCCACTTAGCTTACCAAAAATGATTGATTCTTACCTATTTAAAGTTTGAAAATAGGACGAGGACCTCACGCCCCCTATGCCTCTAATCATTCGATTTGCCTGGTAAAACTAAACAAACACTCCAGCTATCCTGAGAGAAACTGCGGAAGCAACCAGGTACTTGATAATTCGATTAATCTTCCGCTCCTATACCCAAGTTTGACGAACGATTTGCACGTCAGTATCGCTACAAAGCTCCGTCAGGGTTTTCCCTAACTTCATTGTACCCAGGCATAGTTCGCCATCTTTCGGGTCCAAATACATATGCTCCAACTCAAACCTCTCTCTATGATTCTGGTCGGTCGTAACTGCAGGGCGCGCCGCGCACAGAACAAATGTTGTCCTACATACAACAAGCACACCCGTCCCTACTCTCACTTTTATTACGCATGCAGGTTTGCCACCCGAATACTCGGACAGATGTTAGACTCCTTGGTCCGTGTTTCAAGACGGGTCGGCTGAACCCGTTTTAGCCAGCATCACACAATTCGAGTCGTCTTCCTTCTCGGGAAAAAGAGTACAGCAGCCCGAAAATTCCATGCAAAAAAAGATACACACCGTCGCACGGAATCAGTGGTAATGATGCAACTAACCAGCCCACGACTGACCTACCCTTTGAATTTCTAATCTTTAGTTCGTGACTGATGCTGACCTTTCCATTATGATCCTCGTCTCTATGATGTTTATTGCCTTACCCATACTCTCTCCTCCCCTTACTATTTTTTAGAGAGTGAAGTAAGAACGGGGCTTGATACAATAAGACATTCACACACTAGATTCATAAAGGTACCAATCGCTTCCTTTTCAGCAATTTCAGATACTTTCAACTCTCTTTCTAAAGAACTTTCCATTTTTCCCTCACGGTATACGTCTGCAATCGGCCTCGCGCCAATATTTAGCTTTATGTGAAACTTACCACACTTTGTGCTGCAATCCCGATGAACGCGACTCTATAAAGGCGTACCGTCCGTAGAATGACAACATAGGGCAGATACGGAACTCTCACCCTCTCTGATGTTCTTTTCCGAAAAACGTCTTCCCGTGCCTCCCCTGGTCAAAACGCCTCTCGTTGGCTACAACACGAAAGTCCATTCAAGAATCTCCGACCTCCACTTTGAGCTATTCCCTCTTCACTCGCTGTCACTAGGGGAATCATTGTTATTTTCTGTTCCACCGCTTAATAATATGCTTAAGTTCAGCTGGCAATCTCGCCTAACTTCAGGTCTAATAAATCAAATCAGCAAGAAGAAGTGCACATACATACACACATAGAAAATCACCGAAAACGTCTACGCGATAACGACACGAAACGTTCTCGTCGATCAAAAAATATCTAGATATGACGATGTATCATCTTCTCTTTACCAGTACTAATGGCCAGTACATGTCCCCCCATCATCATGTTGTTCCGCAACAGGAAACATCCAACCTGCTGTTGTTCCTGTCCCCGGCCGGGATCGGAAGACCGATGTACAACAGCACGTGGTCGCATGCAAAAAGGAAGGACAGCTTTGAAAGCTGTATCATTATATTCATTGGACAACTCGACCGCCCACAAAGAATAATAATCGTATCTCAAAGATGCTTCTATGTATTATTGTTCATGCGACAGCCTCCTCGAGTAGTCAACTCCAAGATGTCCTCCCATTATTGCGTTGGCGTACCTCTCAACAAGGAAGAATACACTCACTGGATAACCTAGTCAACACGGGATGAGAAACATCTCAGCCCCAACGTTCGTTTCGCAAACACACAACACAGGTTTCTTCTCAGGCAGTACTTTTCTTAAGACGACTCTGGATTTCAAACCGAGAGATTCCTCCTTCACACCACACACCAGAGACATCCATACATATCTGGAAACTACAGACATACACCACCGACATCATCGTGAACAAACGCATGCACGCGCATGCAGATGGCAGAATCGATGCGTTGCCGCTACTACAATAGTAGTAGTAGTAGACAACAACACCTCAAAACCGGCATATAAACACTGCAGACACACGTAGATTTTGTCACGAGACGAAAACGGGATGGTCCAGAAGGATGTAACTAAACAAAGACACTGAAACAGACGTGCTGCAGGGAGTATCCCAACAGCGCCATTCGCGATTGGAAATCTGATGATTCCCTGCATTCAGCAATTCACACTGCGTTTCGCATTTCACTGCGTTCTTCATTGTTACGCGAGCCAACACATGCATCGCTAAAAATAGTAGACATCATTGACATTTCATCAAAACAAAAAACAAAACAGTGGCCCCCATTCTAGGGCAGCATCTCATCCTGCCTTTCATTCATACGCATCTTCTTCGAGAACACACTCATGTCCCACAGCACTAGTAGTAACAGCAGCTGCGCCAGGCAGCACGATCATCACCTTCACCATGACAAAAACCAACCATGTCTGCATCCTCCTCTGGGAAAAAAACAATGTGGGAAAAACTAGGCGGGGAGGAAACAGAAGAATCAAAAGCCATCAAGCACACGCCGTTGACAACGATGATAACCACACTATCATCATCATCGATGCTCCAATAGAAGATGGCTTCTGCCCTTCCTAATTCCTCAGAGAAGAAAACACCCACAACACAGGCCAGGTAACGCGTGGTGCCGCCCATTCCTCTCTTCAATCATATACACTGCCATTCTGCATGTAACATATGATGATCACAACGATAGTATAATAATACAACAACACCCCACACGACGTCCGATAGTATTCCCACCATTCCACCATTCCCATATAAGAGAATAATTCTTAATGGACGTAATACCCACGAACGCTCGTTCGAAATAATTATTGTGACGTGTGATATATTATCATCGTCGAACTGAATCTGGGGTTCAGTGGTTGTCGTGGTTGTTGTTAAGGAAAAACTGGTGATGTTCGTTCTCAGTAGAACACTTCATTCTTCCCTATTTACAAAGAAAAACACGCGTAAATGATCCTTCCGCAGGTTCACCCACGGGAACCATGTTACGACTTCTCCTTCATCTAGGTGTCAAGGTTGACAGAACTTCCCATTCCGAACACGTCCGAAAACGCATCACGGAACAGTCCGAATAATTCACCGGAACACTCAATCGGTAGGAGCGACGGGCGGTGTGTACAAAGGGCAGGGACGTAATCGGCGCAAGCTGCTGACTTGCGCCTTCTAGGCATTCCTCGTTGAAGATTGATACTTGCACGAATCTATCCCCATCACGATGCATACTCAAAAGATTACGTAGACCTATCGGCCGAGGTGAAGATCTCGTTGGATGCATCAGTGTAGCGCGCGAGCAGCCCAGAGCATCTAAGGGCATCACAGACATGTTTTTGCCTCAAACTCCCTTGGGTTAGACACGCAATGTCCCTTTAAGAAGTGATACAAGGACATTATCGAAAAATGTTCCCGATCCTATTTAGCAGGTTAAGGTCTCGTTCATTAACCAGACAAATCACTCCACCAACTAGAACGGCCATGCACCACCACCCATAGAATCAAGAAAGAGCTATCAATCTGTCAATCTTTTCCATGTCTGGACTTGGTGAGTTTCCCCGTGTTGAATCAGACTAAGCCGCAAGCTCCACGCCTGGTGGTGCCCTACCGTCAATTCCTCCAAGTTTCAGCCTTGCGACCATATTCCCCTCAGAACCCAAAGTTTTTGATTCCTCATAAGGTGCAGGAGAAGTCAAGGATGACGTTTTCCTATCTCTAGTCGGCACAGTTTATGCCTAAGACTACGACGGTATTTGATCGTCTTCGAGCCCCTAACTCTCGTTCTTGATTAACGAAAACATCTTTGGCAAATGCGTTCGCAGTAGTTCGTTTTTAACAAATCTACGAATGCCCCCAACTGTCCCTATTAATTAGTACTTAAGTTCTAATAACCAACAAAATAGAACCGAAATCCTACATTGGTACTCCATGCTGCAGTATTCAAAGGCCACAAGGCTGCTTGAAATACTCTAATCTTCTCAGAGTAACAGTCCTGATCGTTGCGTGCCGCGTGCACACAAAAAAGCACACACCACACCACATATCAATCAGGAGGATGCCAGAACTCACTAAGTGCACGCTCTATGATAGACCGGTTTTGCTGCTTCCAGTAGAAATTCAACTGCGAGCTTTGTAACTGAAACCACTTCAGTATACGCTATTGGAGCTGGAATTACCGCGGCTGCTGGCACCAGGCTTGCCCTCCAATTGTTACTCTGAAAGGGGTTTGAATTCCCATCGTTCCAATAACTAGAACTACAGTTTCCAGCGCTGTTACTTCTTGTCACTTTCTCCCTGAGCAAGGATCGAGTAACTTGCGCGCCATGGTAATTACTGATTGATTCACCGCTGATTGGGAGGGCTCGACCAAATAGACCATTCACCGGGTCACACGCGAACACTTCTCATTACAACGTGTCTGCAGACAACAGTGCTAGAAGAGAAGACCGAAATCGCACAACAACCTCTGCGAATGATGCGCTATACTGGAAAGCACCACTGCACTCATCGCCTGTCGTATGTCTAGGAGACCCCGACACGCGAAAATGCCTGGGCCTCGCGCGCACGTCATTATTCCAGACAAATCACACGGCTCTTCGAGCCAACAGAAACAAGTCAGCAATCGCTTTAAGAAATGTGTTCGACTCATGTGTGGTGCGATTTCAAGCAAACCACAAGACATTTCCAAACGACACGAGAAATATGTTCCATCTCGTCTCTTTCCGCGTGTGCTTCCTTGTCGCACCCTTCACCAATCTTCAACACGGACCCTCCTTCACCCCTCATTTAAAAGCGGAAACCGTGTTGCGAACCGTTGTGCAAAATATACCAGTACAACACCCTCAAAGCTTCCATTTCCTTTCCAGAATTACTTTGTTATCAAAGCCGAAAAACAGCAACATACTTCAGCCTCTTCGTGGTAACACCTCCCCACTAACCAGGAGGGAGAACAACACAATCCAGCTCCCGGCAAGAGTTGAAGAGTTCTCACACTTCGACTTCACTCGCATCGACATTGTACCCAGCATGGCATAGCCAGTAAGCTGTCGGCGGCGCGTTCCTCGACAGTCCGGCCTTCCCACAGGAGTCGGCGGCGGCGGCACACATGGCCGGATGCGCGCTACGTTTGGCTATGAACATCTCACTAGCCTGTCTAGATATGACTTGCCTGTCTACGTCTATACGTGTATATGCTTTCATCACATCCCCCACTTTTAACACCGTCATACGGTAGGTCCCATATCGTAAATTCTAATTGGAATCTGTCTACAGAATTGTCTACGTCTATCCACGAGTTTGCCAGTCATAACATACACAAAGCTTCCCTTTCTTTTACAGGCTGTTGTGGGTAGAAGGCCACTCTACCTTACCCTCCTTTTTTTTTTGCATACTATTTGCACCCCTACATTACCAGTAGACAGGCGACCACGTCCGCTATGATTTAAACACGTCTACTGTGTGTGTCGGAAAACACATCTCTACGGCACTTTAGCTTCTACTATCGTGAGCGGTTTTCCTTTGATCAGGGGTCCATTTTCTTTTTCACGCTTGCGTGTTCACAGGATGCGTGGCCGCCAACGGTCCGGCATCTGGGTGAGAACGGTATTTTGAACCTTGTACGTGAGTTTCAGATAACATTCCACCTCCCACGCTTAGCATTCGTGCAGACAGAGCGAAGAAACAATGGCTGGAGGACGTCTAGCAGCATTGTGGTATTCCGAGCTTGGCTGTCTTTGCCGAGGAAATGTGGAGTACTGGCCTCCTGGTGCCCAACGCTCCCTGCGCAGTACGTGTTGCTGTCAGCCACTACGTGGCGTACCGTTGAACGTGGAGAAGCTATCGTGTCCCTATCTCCGAGAGCTGGAATCTCTACCTGAACAGTTTGATATGAATGTTTTGTATCCACCTGCAGAGGTTGGCGTGTGAGTTTGCGTCTGTAAGGCTTGCAGGCTCAGCACTTGTGAACTGCCAGGGGCACTGCACCTAGTAGTATTAATAGTAGTAGTAGTAGTAGTAGTAGTACTAGTACTAGTACTTGTACTAGTACTAGTAGTAGCAGTAGTAGTAGTAGTACTAGTAGTTGTATTAGTGGTAGTACAAGTAGTACTAGTAGTAGTAGTAGTAGTAGTACTAGTAGTAGTAGCACTAGTACTAGTTGTTGTACTAGTAGTATTAGTAGTAGTATTAGTAGTGCTAGTAGTAGCACTGGGAGTAGTACTGGTAGTAGTACTAGTAGTAGTAGTAGTTGTTGTTGTTGTTGTATCACAAGCTGTAGTATGACAAGACTAATATTACGAGCAGTAATCTTATTGCCAATGGTATAACTCAAGGGCTAAGCCGTAACCCCTAGAACTTTAAAGCTCAAATCATATAACTTGTGTGACTAAACTGTCTATGATACACAACAGCTGCAACCATATCCGGTGAACCAAATACGTCAACGCAGAAGGAAAATGGACTCGCAGAAGCGGTAAGAGTCGTAGTAGAAGTGAACCCTGAACCCTGAAGCGTAGGGTCGTAAATCCTACACACTCAATCCCCCGAACATGAACCTCCAAACTACACTTTCGAGCTGGACGAGCTGCAGCAAGAGCCGAAGACGCACAAATACGTATCGATTATTTACTCGTCGCGGTAGTACCAGTAGGAATCGGGGAGCGACGTATGCAATGAGAAATAAGGGATGGTGTGGCTAAATGTTTCAATAACTAACGCCTCTGGAAATTATACTGAGAGGAAAGCATTCGTAGTTGATTGGATGTAGCGATTAAGCTGTGCGTCCCGGATTTTGCTGACTTAGCAGTACCACCGCAAGGGAGAGAAGCGTGAAGGATCGGGTAGTCGTATCATCCATTTAGATGCCCGTGGAGGTGTCACTGAAACAGTATTACCAAACACCCGGGAGACTGTACTGTCTGCACTGCGTAGTGGAAACGGTGGTACAGGTTGTGTCTTATCACTTTCGAGCTTCAATGTTGAGGAGTATTAAGGACGGTACAGCGGCTGTGACTAGCTGGCTGCTAGTGTTCGCTGGCCGACGTTAATGACAGCGGCTGTTTAGGGACTGAAGTGGTCGAGCTGCTCCTTTAAAAAATCATAAAAACGGCGCTGCAGGTAGTGCTCTTTTGCTGTCAAGGAGTATTGAAAGAACAAACGAGACCTGCTGTTGTTGTTAAATGCGGCGAGGTAGAGAGAGAGATAGAAAGAGAGAGAAAGAGAGAGAATGTGAAGGCGGGAGAGAGAGAGAGAGGAGCGAGGACAGCGGGGTGTTGTGACGTAACATAGTGGTACTCCTGCTTCGGAGACAGTTGTTGGTTGTAATTAACACCGAGGAAGCACTGGTGGCGCCGTAGAGTGTCGATAGTAGTGAATGATGGGATGTTGCTTTAGTAATGCTGTGATATGCTGGGGTCGCTTTATTGCCCCCGTGCCTGCGACGTGTCACTGTAATATGTTCTGTGCAGCGGTGACGTACCGCGGGCTCGCGAGGCACAGTGGATATTCTTCCCTCACCCTTCTGGGTATACATAATGTTGTGCACGCCGGGAGTTCGCGCGTTCAGGTCCTCCCTCGACAGAGTATGTTTTGGCTATCCTTCACAATACACTACACCAGCAAGCAGCACCATTTACTCGTTAGTGTAGTAGTTGCGCCATCATTACAGCGCTACGCAGAAATCATCGTCCCCTGCTCCGCATCCTCCGCCACCACCTGCGACCTCGTTGACTCACCTCCTATTCCCATGTCTACATCACCAGTTATTCTGAGTTAGTCTGGGATGTGTATTCAATCACGGCCTTATACAACGTAAAGAAGGGCCCTGGTGCAAGGATTAATCTCTGTATATCAACAAGCATGACATAGCGTTACCTGCCGACCTTACAGTTCTACAGTATCACCGTAACAACTTCCATCTTCCCGACCTTAGAGGGTTTACTGCGGCGCGTGTTAAGTTTCAAGTGTTGGCCTTACTTGTACGGAATGTAACGGTTTACGCTGTACTTTCTTTGTAAACCAGCGGCCGACATATATGCAGCTGATGCCGCCTATACGCTACGCATTACCCCTGAGGGACATACGTCCAGTATTCAGCCGCCTATACGGTACTTGTTTCTCAACTTAACAAGAACAAGGGCGTGTTCACCTACTTGTACTCGGAGAGGAGAGACATCGCTGTACTTAAATAGCAGTCATGTAGGTGACGTGTAGTGCGCCATAAGTAAAAGCTCCGTTTTTACTATTTCTCTCTTGGCGCAGGCACGGTCAACTCGAACCATATGTGTTCGTAAAAAAAAGTTATAATTTAACTTAGGGATTCCAAGGAAAAGGAATAGGCTCTTAGGTCGTATAGCGCATTCAGCAGTATCCTTCGCTACGAGGGGGATCAAGCGACGTTCCTGGGGCGTTTCGACGCCAGATAGCAGTGCATGATCCGAAAAAACTCTCGGCTTCCAGGTAACCACTGTACGGCTGAGATCTGTCGACACCGTCCGGGAACTACACGTACTCGCGCAAAGTAAAGTACCGATCTTCGAAACCAAGTTTCACAAAGTTAAGTTCTGTGACAGCCTGTTCATGTTCGCTTGAATGCTGTCATATGATGTCCTCTGTTAAAACATTCAGAGCAAAATAACACATCTTCCTCTGTATGCTTTGCATTGTTTTTCTTTTGTGTTTGCGTCTGATATAACGAAAGTAGTCAAATGCGAGCCCCATTGTCCGTAGAATGCAGAAATAATCCCTGCACCACGATTCTATCGAAAGATATGTGCAGGGAGTACTGTGACCAGGTGATTTCAAAAGATGGAATCAAAGCATACCGATAATTGTACCTGCAGTCGTCTTCTTTTGGTCGTAGATCATCACTATTCATTCCACGACTATTATTCACATGCGCCCAGGTGGACTGAAGTGGTACGCAGATTTTATACTTCTACGACGAAGAGGAACATGCCCTACATCAATACGAGGTATATACTCGCTAACGTCGGCAGTATATATATACCCTGTCTTTCTACTGGAGTGGTGTGTCCGGCAAAGGCCAGCACGAGATGCCGTATGACCACCTTGGGCACAACTCGCTTTTTCAAACCTCTAAGTGCTTCGTCTTGAAAGGCTTCATCATTCAGCGTCTGCACCGAGCGAGCGGCTGTCCACTGCAGCGGTTGCACTCCTACAAACTTCCTTGGCCAGCACAGGAGTCCTGCGGTTACGATTTTCCGATCAATTTCCTTCAAATTCTTCAAAAGACCACGCAGCGTAGAAAGCCGCCTCAAGTCTACGAACGACTGTGCATCACTGCGTTCCTCTTCCGCGTGCCCTCGAACTCAATCTTCTTCCAGCCCGAGACCCAACTCCTAGCGAAGAGTTGGGACCTTGACCAGTGTTGACAACGTCTCATGCGAGGAAAGATAATTGCAAATTCATACAACTCCACAGGTATCAAAGGATTTTCACATCTTCGCCACGGTCGAGCTACGGGGGGTTTCCTTCTTCAGTGCTTTGCAACTCGATGCGCGGCAGTTCCTAGCAATGCTGAAAATGATGTAGTAACAGGCTGACACAGACCCACTTTCGCCGTGATCGCATCGCCGCGCCCCAGTTCTCCTCCTTCACAAAAAGGAGAGTATGTGCATCTGCGGTCGACTGAGAAAACACGGAAGACGACAAATGAAGTCCTATTGAATGAACGTCGTCGAATAAAGATAGTGTGCAACATTTTCTCATGAGGGAGGTAATGTGTATGCGAGCACTATTCGCCGAGTTTGTACGTCTGCGCATGTAGTATCGACAACCAAAGAGAGTGAAACTCTCGCCACCACTGCCACCACTGGCAGTTTCAGAATCTAAATGCATACGTTCGAACATGCGCGGCTAAATCCTCAAGACAGGCATATGACAAACGGAACTACCAGGTTACTCTTATTTTGGGCTACCTTTCTTACTATACTACTGCTCCCTTAACAAATCAGGACAGCACCAGCATAGAAACGTATTTATCCATTGCTTTGTAAACAGAAGCACCTTTAGGAAAACTGAAGATGACGGTCGTCGTACGTGTGCAACTAGCTAAAGCTTCTAAGCATCCTGCCAAGCGGGAACTCGCGTGCTTCAGTTGTCACTCAAAAGCTTTTGATTTGCGCTTAGGTGCTTGTAAGTCCCCTTGTCGATAAGTGGTGGGTGTAGTACACAGCGCGGATTCAGGAACGACGAAGCCAGAAAAGGAAGCGCGACGAAGTATGAAGACACAACGCTGAAGAAGGCGAACGAGGTTCCACATCTTCCCTCCGCGCCATACAGCAACAAATCACGTCATGGTTTGCATCGTCCGTTCGCATCTGTGTGCAGTTGTGCACGCTCTTCAGTCCTTATACCTCGTGTCAATTCATACGCAAGATAGGAGCACGGATATCTGTAGCACTTTGTTCATGCCGTACCTCCAGTTGCGTCGCAGATGCGATGGATGCGAACATCCACGTCTGCTGACAGTACCGTCGCTCTCATGAGCCCGGCGTTCGATAGGATGGCCGTTCTATACTTGTAGAAGAGGATGCCCGTAGCGTGCCGGAAGAGCACGTAACGAATGATCGCACAAGCTTGTGCCCCAAAACTACTGGAGTGGAATTTACTGCTCGAGGCCATTACAGTTGAATGACGAAAAGATTGTGGAGAAGTATATCAGCTGAATATGTACATCTACGATGCCCGTGACTTTCTTCCATCCGGGAAATGAGAAGAGAAGACGCTACGACAGCCAGATTCAGAGGAGGAGTAGAGGTTCGATGACGGTGCACGAAGCTCTACTACAAGTGATAGAGGCTCAGTCTTCCACTCACAGATTATTCAGGTGAGCTAGCCTCTGACAGTTTCACATTCATTCTCAGATACAGGCACACAAATATTTTGCTTTGAGACTGAGGAAAGGCAGAAAAGATAGTGGATGGACGTCGTCCCCTTGGCGAGGAGGCGTGCGACCTTTCTTGACTTCAAATCGTATGCCAGTCACAGATCACATACCGTGCTTCCCTTTAGAGAACTAGAAGCGGACTGCGGCAAGTACCTTTCACTTGATAAAGACGATAGGGAGTGTTCTGCGCTGCAGAACAGTGTGGCACCACGGCGCGAAACAGCAAAAGTTTCGCCTTTCTAAGACGAAATGTCGTTCATCGTATCGTGGTCTCCCCTCGCTGCGCAGAATGCGAAAAAACTGAAGCGCCCTGACACTACAGAATGGAGGAAGGGCATGAATCAACGTTTCCGCAAAGAAAGATGCCAACATGTGTTTCAGAAATGCAAGACATCATGAGAGTATTATGTATCAAAAGCATGCAGCCTCGGAAAAGGTGCAGTATGGCGTACAACTCAAAAGTGTTTCTAGTACCAAATGCGCTACTCGCGCAACCGTCAAGAAAGTGATAGCAAGCATAATCACCGCAATCCAGGAGCTGTCCCATTTCCATCTCTTCGGATTCTTCTTTCTCCCCCTTCGACGGTGTCAGGCGATTCTTCTTCAGTAACGCCGGATAAAGGTGAAAGACATAGGTGGAATTACTGAGCATAATTTGGTTTTAATACAATCGCCAAACGGTCATGGCTACAACCTATGCAAATCGTTTCCAAGCCGGATCACCACATACATCATCAGCTGCCTGTGCTAGTGAGGAAGAAACGTCTGCGACAACACATTTATACATATACATATATATATATATATATATATATGTATATATGACTACACTGAAATACGGATCAGTACGCTGTCCCATGCAGACGTGGTTGCAGTAGTACTGTCCATCATTGAAACCGACTGCATCCAAAGTAATGACGTTCAACGTATGTAGATAGTAGGACGAATGTCCCAGCTCACACGACTGTCTGTGCATCCACTAGCGTCCGACAGACGCTGGCTTCCCCTCAGGTCCGTTAGCACCCAAGAAATGCTTTCTCTTCGACCGTACGCCTTCATCCTCTACTGGTTACACTGACCCACCTTGAGTGCTTTAAAAATTCGGCGAGTTATTGCGGCCTTTCAGCGCCTTATGTCACCTGCATCTTCTCTCAAAGTTGGCCAGAATTCCGACCTAACGATTGTCCAGCCCTTCCGTATCATGGGATTACGCATAGCTGTTATAGAGTAAAAGGATGTACGCGGTGGCCAGGTATTGTGAGGCGGCGGCACAACCACGAGATAGACTGCAGAAGTCGCCTTGAAAAAATGGGCCGTCAGCATAGCGCCGGACACTGTCTTCCCCTCCACAAAGGCGCGTTATTGCTCCACAGCAGGTGCGAAGATCATATTCCCATGACAAAAAAACCATTACACATCAGTAAATGATAAAACGACACGCCAGGGTTTAAGATCTTGCAATATACCGCACTCCGCAACCGAAGTGCAGTCGCCCAGCTACAAAGATCCGTAGGGACAGCTGGCAGCCTTTGATCTCCACGCGATGTCTTCTCGGACTCCTGGGTGTATCATGTCGTCTGGAGGACACATGATATTTTTCTTGTGCAGAAGCACGGCATAGAGACAGTTGGCGTTATATGTGAGGTACAACATTTTGTTGGTATCGGTATATTCACCGGAAAACTGAATAGCACTTATTACTTTGAAAGTGTAGACATTGCAGCGTCAATGCAATGTCACGAATAAGTACTGTGTGTCTGGAACTGCAGTGTCGGAGCGGTGCTGTTCCCCCCGGTGTGGTGTCCCTACGTAAAAGGCCATATGAGGACTAGGCTTTCAATCCGGAGCAAACAGAGGTGGAGCCTGCACACTTCTACGTGGATTCACGGCTTTTGTTCAAAAGCATGGGACATTCTTCGTCAGTCTTTTGTCCAGAAGCGCTAGTGTTCCAGGCAGATGAACGTTCTTGCTTGGGTAACGGCAACTATTGCGCAGATAGCGACTTTCTAATCGTCGAGCATTAGAAGACCCGAAAGCGTGGTGCGTACTCTCTCCTACTCTTAGAACTGGAGTAGAATCTCGCGACATAGGCGCTAGATCGTGCGAGACAACCTGTGAGTCCCACTGATTTAATAGCCGCATCCCCCTTATTTTGACAGAGCAACAACGCAGTGGGTCCTTGAAGAAGCTGCTGCTTCACTCTCACACCGATGGTCGGCTGTCCATGTCTGGTCTGAAGATCACTCGAGCACCACAGTACAGAATGAAGTGGATACGGACCTTCTGCAGATCAGCACTTTTGTAAAAGTAGAGATGGGCGTCCTGCTACCTTCTCTCTTGCCGTGGGTAGCCGTGTCGAAACGGTTTTTCGAACGCTAGCGCATGCATTCGAAGGTGGTCACCCGCCAAATCTATGCGATATTATTTTGGTACACATGTGTAGGTTTTGGCGCCGACCGCTGCGTGGCGACGCGTGGAAGTTAAATCTCCGTTTGTCGTCTCGAAGCCGCCACTCAAACCTGCTGACGTACGCCCGATCAAAAGCTGTAGATTTTCCTACGCATTATGACATGAGTGCACGCTTATGTTTCATTCATCTACATTACATGAATCTGGTTGGGGTGGGTTTGCCACACAGGCGGTATGGCGGCAACTCGCCGGCTGCGGAATGTAAACAACCGTACACTGCTTTTGTTGAAAAAGGGCGAAAAGTTGAATAACACTTTGCTAACAGTTTCCTCGACATGCAGCCGGTGGATGTGTTGCGTTGGGAGTCTGCATACTATAAGCGGTAGACTACCTGCTGTGGTAAAGAAAGAGGGGGACTGGTTGGCCAATTGATATTGCCGTCACGTCTAAACACGCACTCAGCGTTGCTTAGAAGTTTCTTACTTACTTGATGAGTCAACGCCTTCGTACACACTAGGCAGACTTCTTCTACTGATATTCAGTGGAGGTTCTTACTGCAGCGGTGTAGTGTAACGGTCCGGAGAGAGCACAAGATGTTGAGGGAGAAGATGCAAATGGGACAAAAGCAGTACGTTTACAATGCTTACATCCGCTCCGTTGCTGGACCATGATGATGCTGTGTTTTTCCTCAGTACTTGTGTAGCCATTGCATGATACAGATATTGCAACAGTAACTCTGTCGACGTACAGGAGGCTTAGCTGGCTTTGCGTTCTTTGGACTGGAATACGTGTCTTTGTATCTCCGTGTCCGTCAACAAGAAAGAGCACCAGCCGTGCACGGAGCCGAGGGCAGGATTGCAGCTGTGGGCGATTCGTTGTTCAGCGCGACGGTGCCACTGACCTACAGAGATGCAAGGACTTTACTGAATATTAGTAGAGGAAGTCTGCCTAGTGTGTACGAAGGCGTTGACTCATGCACTTCGCCTGCATACAGCAATCCTACATAGTCAGTGATTGGACAACGCACTTAGTGGATGTAGGACAAGCCACGTATGAACATGTGGGCCTGCAGTCGCGTTTGCGTCATTATCGCGATTATGGAGTAGAGGATCTATCGTTCCGGCGATCACGTCTTTTCAAAAGCAGGGCAGCTGCTGAATACATGGCCGAGTGCGTGTAGCTGTGCTGCAAGTAAGAGTGAATTTGAGTAGGGCGCAAACGTTTGATGCTGATAACGACCCGACGTGTAGACATGAGAAGTGTGATCCACACCTGTTGACGTCGTACATCTGTTCCTAAGGAATTCTACCTTTTGAAAGAAGGGATTACCGGCCCAAAATATCAACAACGTTGTCCTCTCTATATGCATTCGCCCAGTGGTTTACTATCTGTAGCGGCATTTTGTCCGTCTTCAGAAGAAGAAGATAATTCGACTTTGCACATGCTACTACTGCGTACCTGTGTCACTACAACTCGTCTTTCTCTGTGTGCGGAGCGCTGCTGCGTCTTTACGCACTGCCTCTTGCTGTTGTTATTGTTGTTTCTGTTGCTGTTGTTGCCATTGGTGCGCGTCTACACGGGGACACCGTGCTGCCCGAGAGTGCTCGTGCTATTGCTGCTGTACGTAGACCCCAGTTCAGTTCTCTGCTTCCTGCAGCAGTGTTGTTGCCGTTGCTGTTCGTGCCCATCACACTCTCTTGCTGCTTCTAATTATTTGTTTCTTCTATCTCTCAGTTACGGCTGCTCCTCTTATATCTGTCCATGTTTTGATTGAAACAAGCTGGAAAGACACATATATAGGTACACATATATATATATATATATATATATATATATATATATCCGGCACTACATATATATATATATATATATATATATACATACATCTACATACAGAGATCTCTTTTTCTTTCTTTCTCTAGGTACGCATATGTATAGGTCTATCTCTGTAGTATACGTGTTTCTTCATAGAAGTATCTGTAGACGCCTCTTGAGAATAGACATTCGTTAAATATATAATACATACGTATATACACAATTGTAAGACTGCTGTTCTTGAACGTAGCTATACATGTATACATGTATGTATACTAGGTACTCACAAATATGTCATTCTTTATATATATATATATATATATATATAACATTGCAGGTCCAGTTTTTTACTGTAGCCAAACTTATATATATATATATATATATTATGTACGTATATATATCCCGCTCTCCTACTGTGAGAATATATATATTTATATATCGATTAGCTGTTCACAAGAGTCACGTCGAAGCAAGGGAACAGTGATTCACAGAAAATAAAACCACCGAAGAAGAAGAAACAGAAGGAGAGGAGGAAGAGGGAGAACAAGAAGAAAAAGAAGCAGAAGACGCATATCTTGCTGTTGTAGGGCGTCTTGACCGGGAACTAGCCATAACGTGTCCCACTGACCGCGGTAGCACGCGAGCCATTGCTGAGGGCAAAGAAGACATAACAGCACCAGAAACCCCCACACGCAGGGGCGGGCATTAGCAGCAGAGGAGAGCAGCAGCAGCAGCAGCAGCGGAAGGAAGCAGCAGCTGCGGCGCCAGCGCCACAGAAGCAGCAGGTCTCCGAGTTTTTCAGCAGCAACGCCGGGAACGGCAACAGCTGGGACCAGCCTGCAGCAGCAGCAGCATCAGCAGCAGCAAGTGGTGCAGCACCGGCGTCCCGAGTATAACAACAAAATCACAAAAAAAACCCGAGTGTGCTGTAGCAGCAGCGCTAGTAATCCAAGCAGCGAAAGCGCACGAGCAGCAGGGACTGCGCAACCTCCTCCAAAACAGCAGCAGCACGTGATGCGGCGCCAACATCATCTGCTGCGGCTTCATCCGCCGCAGCAAAATAACCGAAAAAAGTTGCTCTGCTACGAAAAGCAGCAACGGCAGCGGCCGATGTCAGGAGCAGTAGTGGCAGCAGCCGGTGTCGGGAGCAGCAACAGCAGCCGCCGGTGTCGGGAGCAGCCACAGCAGCCGCCATTGTCAGGAGCAGGAGGAGGGGCACGACGGTAATGATGATCTCAGATACTATACCTCCTGTTCACGTTGAAGATGCGTGGATAGAACTCGCTGCTGCGCTTCTTGCCGCCTGTGGTGCAGCAGCATATCCCCTTTGCGGTGCGTGCTTTCTTCACCGTCAGCTAGCCTAGGTGCTCCGCTGCAGGAGCAGCACCACAGCAACAGTAGCACTTCAGCAGCAGTAGCACCACAGCAGCAGACTTGACAATAGTAGCAACAGAGGAATATCCGCATCTGCAGCAGCAGCAGCAGCATTCTGACAGCAGCGTGATAATATACACAGCAGAACAACACTGCGTGCTACGAACGACGTAAGTGCAGCGGCTCCTCCTCCCGTTGCAACTCATCTGCAACAGCAGCATAGCAGCAGCAGCAGCAGCAGAACGCGCTGCAGCAGGGAGAGCCGCAGCAGGAAGACGCCACAGCAGCAGCAGCAGCATGCAGGAGTGCACGCAGTAGCAGCGGCAGCAGCCGCATAAATAGCAGGACGCAAAGGGAAGATTGATGCAGCAACAGCAGCAGCACGACCACCCAGAGCATTACCGCACAGCAGCAGCAGAAGTCACCTACCGACGGCACGGAAAGCCCTCCGATGCGCATGCCGCGTTTCAGCAACAGTGGTCTCGCACTCGTTGATCAGCATCTGCAGCTTTTCCCGCGTGGACAAACTCCCCAACGCCTGCGGCAGCAGTGGCATCATCAGGATCAAGAGGCACCGATAGTAACAACACCGCAGCAGCAGCACCAGTAGCATTAGTCGCTGCGGCAACTTCGCAGCAGAAGCGGCAGCAGAGCAGTGTCAACAGCACAGCAGCCGCAACAGTGGGCACCAGCAGCTGCAGGAACCTTGCAGCAGCAGCAGCAACAGCAGCAGCAGCAGCAGAATTTACTGGGCAGCAGCATCAACAGCCGGCACCAGCAGCTGCAGAAACCTTGCAGCGGCAGTCTTGCGGCAGCAGCCGCAGTGGGCCCCAGTGGCTGCAGCAACCTTGCAGGAGCAGCAGCCAGCAGTAAGAGAACTTCAAGAGGAGCACAGCAGCAAAATTTAGGTGAAGAACGTCTTCACTCTGCTGCATGCATTTACATGCGCAGACGTTCGAATAAGTCGTAAGAATTTTAACGTCCTAGTTTTCTTCTCAGCGTAGCACCTGTCAAGGCCTGTTTGTAAAAAAAGTAGTAGTAGCATCTCTTCAATATGCCTAGGCCATTGCGGCCTCTCTGGATTGCCACTACTGGTATCCACCTGCACCCAGTTAAGTCTGTATCACACATCCTCTCATATATACATATATATATATATATATATATATATAAAACGTCATGCTTGCCTCCTACTACCAGATATACCTGTCACCCAGTACCTCTGACTCACACATAGAAGGTATGCGGCTTATTAGTACATTCCTTCTTACTTATGTATGTACGCATATGTAAAGAGAGCAAGGAAGGCCTGCAAGTAAATCTCCAACCTGTTAATATACAGACATGTATATGTATGTACGTATATAAATGTATGTAAAGAGAGTAGCAAAAGCCTACAAATATATCTCCACCCTATTTATATCTGTGCGTATATGTATATATATATATATATATATATATATATATATATACACACACAAGGAGAGAGAAGAAAAGGGCTACAAATATATAGCCACCCTATGCATGCATATACATAAATTTATATATATATATATATGTTCGGGCAAACAGAGTGAGAAAGACCTACAGATATGTCTTCGACCTACTGAAGAGAGAGAGCTACATGCATGTATACAGGGACTATGAGAGTGCTCTCGTGTATATTCGTGAGGCAGTGCATGACTGACGCGTGTACAGGTAGCAACCAAGATTCTTTTCTTCCAGACCTACGCGAAGCATTTGCTGACATAACTTCTGATTCACGATTAGTTGACTGTGTGGCGATGCTTCTGCTGCAGCACCTGCTGCACGCGCGTCTCCATGCCTGCTGCTGCTGGAAAGCCTCACAGCAGCAGTTTGCTGCTATGCAGAGGACCTGCCCAGTATCAGCATCAGGTCGTCTACCGTGAGATGCTGCTGCTGCGGTGCAGCAGCACCATCTTCGTCGTCCTCTGCTACCGTGTGTTGCTGGGGCTGCTGGGCCTCCTGCCGGTGCTGTGCCCAAGGCAGACAAGGGGTATCAACAGCAGCGAAGAGACACTCAAAGTCCGTGGCCGTGGCAGGATTCGAGAGCAGCTGCAAGAAGTCATACATTCCAGCGTCCACCCGACAGCAACAGAAGTATATTTGCAGCCACAGCAAAGACAGCAGCAGCAAAGACAGCGCAGCAAGGAAGACGAAAAAAAACACCGCAGCAACAAAGACACTGCGACAGTAAAGACATCGTTCGTAGCAGCAGGCTCACTGGTTTTGCGGTGTAGTATAGCATGATTAGGTGGATAAGCTGGGAGTTTCCTTGTTTCTCAGCTTACTCCCTGTGGATTTCTTCTTTTGTACGACTGCTTCATCTCTTATCGCAGACATGAATGATCTATTCTTTATCACCTCTCTCTCTCTACCTGTCTCTGCATTGCCTCATATGCTTTCCTTCAATATATCATTACGTCGATACGCATGTGTCACTAGCCCTCCACGCGTCTCTTCCATTTCTGTTTTCTCCTTCACCGCCCAGCAACTCCCGTCTCCGTCTCTCTGCTTCTGTCCCTCTGACTCCATCCCTCTGAGTACGTCTCTCTGATTCCGTTTCATCATACCTTCTACGCTAAACGTCTCCGACCTTGCGCTGCGTTATTTTGAGGGTGGAGACAGAGGGACAGAGTATATGACGCCCCCGCCTTCAATGGAAAGACAGTCGAGAGGCAGCGGCGCAGACAGACAGGCCCCACACCTAATATCGCTTGGAATCGTTGTCCCTGTCTCGTCTCCCCCTCCATCACATGGCTGCCGCACCACAGAACTAAAAAGAAGAGCAGCAGCAGCAGGACAAGGGAGCAGCAGCGAGACAAGAGAGCAAAGGCAGGACAAGAGAGCAGCAGGAGGACAAGAGAGCAGCAATTATAGACAGCAGCAATACGAGGGCAGCAGGAATGGAGAGGGGCGGAGACAGCGGCACGAAGGAGACTGTTTAGTAGATGCAAAAGTCCTTTGCTGCTGCTGTTGCTGCTAGGCCTGCCCTAGGTGGAGACAGTAGAGACTGACATCCTTTCTCTGATGCTGCTGCGTGATTACGTGTGGAGCTCCACTATGCCTGCCTTCTGACTCTGCTGTCTTTTTCCACGATGCGCTGCTGCAGTCAAACCTGCTGCACCAATCGGCCTGCTGCGGCAACAACAAAATGCTGCAGCGTGTGGGATCCACGAAAAGGCTGTTCCTACTAGGCATGTAAAGTTGGAAATATTATAGTAATTACGTTGTATGACCAGAATTTTGCTACAGTGTACCAGTGGCACCTCAAGGCAGGTATAGGAGCGCGAAAAAATCAGGTAATCGTATCCTCCTTTCACATGCCGATGGATGTTTCCTGCTGGCAACATTCTCAATCACCCTGAAAGTGTGCGGTCTGCGCTTCATAATATCAACGGTGCTACACGTTGTGCCTTTACACTTTCAAACTTCGCTGTGGAGTAGTGCTAAGGACGGCGCTGCGGCTGTGGTTAGTTGACTGGTGTGATTTGTTGGTGCTGTTGTTCCCTAGACGGGTGTGCAGGAACAGAATGGTAGAGCCGTTGCTTTAGAAGGGTCATAAATACGGTGCTAAATGTAGTGCTCTCTTGCTGTCAAACAGAGTATTGAGAGGGGGGACGTGCTGTTGTTATCAGTAGTTAGAGCGGAGTTGTGCGAGGGAACATGAGAGTACTGCTGCTTCAAAAAAAGTCGTTGTTCGCATACACACGTTGGTGGTCCTGATGGTGCTGCTGGTTATGATTTGATGGGGAGAGGATGCGGTGGTACTGAGAGGATGCTGTGGTGACATTTTTTACACGTATCTGCGACATGTCATATGTACTTCGTTCTGTGCAGCGGCGATATACCGCCGGCTCGCGAGGCACAGTGGATTTCACCTCACTGTTTTGAATATGCACAACATTGTGCATGCCGACCGTTCGCGTGTACCCGCTCACTCGAGAGGGTATGTGTCTCCCATGCTTCACATACACAACAGCAACGAGTAGCACCACTTGCTCACTAGTATAATAGTAGCGCTATTATCACGGCCCTACGCGATAACCATTGTCTCTACCTCCTCCTCGACCACCTCCGACCTCGTCGATTCCTTCCCTCATCCCCTTCCTTCAAATTATCTCTTCTTCTGGGTGACCCCGGGAAGGCGTCGTACTACGTCGAGAGCGACCCTGGTGCAAGGATTGTGGTGGATCAACAAGCACGAATATCGTTAAGTGCAGACTTTGCAGGTGGAAGAGAGTTCTAGAGGGTTCTCCTACCACCTTTCTCTATCTAACGTCTGCTTCGTCTCCTGTCTTTCCTGTAGTGCAGTCCACTGATTCCGGAGGGTGTACTGCGGCTCATGTTCAGTTTCATGGGGATAGCCCTGCTACCATGGGATGTAACGCTTTACTTTGTAGCTTCTGTGTAAACCAGCTGCTGATATACGTCCAGACGATCCCGCGTATACGGTATGCGCTACCTATGAGCAGCGTACGTACAACATGATGCCGTCTATACGATACTCGTTTTGTGACCTGACAAGAACACAGGCGTTCACGCTTCCATGTACACACAATACAGGCATCGCTGTGCTTAAATAAATACCATTAATGTAGGTGATGTGTAGCACACCACTAGGAAAAGCTTGCTTTTTCCTACTTCCCAGCTGGCGCAGGCACCGTCGGACTCGGCTGCATCATGATCGCTCGTCTGTTATACCTTTGACGAAGGCTAGGAAATAAACGACGTGCGTTCAGGGAAAAGAATTCGGTGCAGAAGCGGTGCATGGGACTTGCCTCTCGCTACTATGCCGTTCTTAGCTTGTAGACTGCAATCAGTAATGCCTTTGCGTTCAGTATGAATAAGCACCGTATCTCATGCGTTTCAAAGCCAGGTAGCAGTGGAGGACCCTTAAACTCTATAAGCTTTCAGGTAAACGCTTTAATGATGAGATCCATCGATAGCATCCCGGATCTACATGTACCTGCGCAACGTAAAGTCGCGCTCTTCCAGAGCAAATTTCAGCATAGGAGACCACAGAAGAACGTACGAGCCTCTTTACACTGGCGTGTACGTTGTTATGAGGTGTCCTCTGCTGAAACATTGAGTGCGCACCCACACTCCTTCCTCCGTATGCTTTGTACTTCTTTCTTGGTATCTTTGCCTCTGTTCACACAAAGGCGCGCACTTGTCAAGTCCAAGCCGCACTGGCCGTAGAATACAGATATACAATCTGCACTTTCAATTTGTCGAAAGATATGTGGAGGGAGTAGTTCGACCAAGTGAACTGAAAAGAATGCGTCGAACCGTATCGGTAATCGTACCTCTAATCGTCTTGTTGTAAAGGTAGGCCGTCACTACTCATTCCAAGATCATCGATAGCCTGTCCTAACTTGGCAAGAGGTGGCACACACGTTTTGTAGTTCTAGAACAGCGAAGAACATGCCCTGGGTGTCCTACATCAGCATACGTAGAATATGTGCGGTGGTACACGCCGGCAATTTTCATGTACTCCACCTTCTTATTGGCGTCTTGTGTTCGGTAATGGCAGCTATAATTTACCTTCAAAGGCCAGCGTGAGAAGTCGCATGACCATCTTGGGCACCACTCGCTTTTCCAAACCTCGAAGCGCGTCCTGTTGAAAGGCTTTATTGATCAGCCTCTGCACCGACGTAGCGGCTTGCCACTGCAGAGGTGGCACTCTTGTACATTCACTCCAGTGGATTCCAGCGCTTTTGATTTCGTCGAGATATTTTTCCACACAGTCAGTAAATTCATCGAAGATCCTGGCTCGCCTCGACCGCTCGTACCGTTGCGCATAGCTGACCTCCTCTTCCGTGTGTCCTCGGATTCTCCAGCTTCTTCCAGCGGAGACCCAACTCCGAGCGTAGGGGGGTGACCTTGACCAGTGTGGACGACGTCTTATGCGAGGAAAGACAATTGGCTGATCGATTAAGTTTACAGGTTTTAAAGGACTTTCCCATCTCTCCCATGGTCGAGCCAGAAGTGTTCGCCTTCTCCACTGATTTGCAACTCCTTGCACGGTAAGTCCTAGCAATGCTGGACAAGATGTACTACTAGGCTGAACCAGGCCCGCTTTCACCGTGGTGGCATCCTCGCGCCCCAATTCTCCACCTCCACCAGAACAAAAGTATACGCGTCTGCCGTCGATCGACAAGGAAAAAATGAGGTTCTAAGGGTGAACGTCGTTGAATAAGAATAGAGTGCAGTATTCTTTTACAGGGAGGTAGTAAATGTGCGAGTACTACACGCCGAGTTAGTGCGTTTGTGTATGTAGCATAGACACCAAATGGACTGTTAGTGTTCAAGTGAGCCACTGGCAGTTTCGGTCCGGCAGTTTCGTATATTCAAACATGCATGGCTAAATTCTCAAGACATGAATATGACAACTGATAGAACCAACGAGGTTGCTTTCATTTTGGGCACTTCTTTTTGTACTACGACGTTTGAAGCTCAGCATCCTTCTCTTTCAACAACGTTAATCACTCTTTCTTAATAAAGCAAGACATCACGAAGATAGGAACATATTAGTCCATCTTTTTGTATATACAAGCACCCTAGGGGAAACAGAAGAGACATCCTTATTCGTTGTCGTACGTGTGCTTTCAGCTGAAGCTTATACGCGGCTTGCGAAGCGAGAACGCTGATGCTTCAATCGTCACCGTCTTCAATCGGATGTGTATAAAGTTTGTAAACTGCGTTTACGTGCGAGAAGTTCTTTTGGGGATACGTGTTCACGTGTAATACACAGCGCGGATTCGTGTGCATGAATGACAAAGCCAGAAACGAAAGTGAGTGTGCACCTGTAAAAGGTGGAACACCAAGACACACGACGGTGAACAAGAGGAACGATGTTGAAAGGCGATGCAACCACACTCCTTCCGTCCCATATAGAAACAAGCACTCCATGGCTTGCAGCGTCCATTCACATCTGTCTGCAGGCTTGCAGGCTGTTGAGGCTTTTTTGAGCCCCCCGTTAATTCCTAGGCAAAATAAGAGCACGTACATCTGTAGCACTGTGGCCACACCATACCTCCCGTTGCGTCGCAACTACACGAAATGCGAGCAGCCATTATCCTGACAGTGGTGCAACTCCCACGGGCCCGGCGTCCGATAGGATGGGCGTTCTATACTTGCAGAAGAGGAAGCGCGCAACGTGCCACAAGCGTGCGTATCGAATGTTTGCACAAGCTTGTGCGGCAACGCAACTGGAGTGGAAACTAGTGCTTGTGGGCATTACAGCTGAATGCGGAAAACATTAAGAGGGAAAGCATGTCAACTGATTCTGTACATCTTAAATGCGCGTAACTCTTTTCCATCCGTGTTATAATACAGAGAAGTCCTTTCTCCAGAAAAGACAGTAAGGGAGCCAGTTTCAAATGTTTGGCACAAGGACGACAGGCGTGCACGAAGAACAATTAGGGTTGGTAGAGGGCCAGTCATTTACTTACAGTTTATCCAGGTAAGCTAGCCCCTGACAGTTTGACGTACATTCAGATACACAGGCGCACATGCATTTTGCTTTGAGTGTAGGAAAAGGCGGAGAAGAGAGTGGCTGCACGTCATCTCCGAAGTGAGGAGACGGGTGACCGTTTCAGACTTAAAAACGCATCGCCGTTTCTGCAGTCACAGCTCACATACTCATAGGCTTACATCCAGACAGCTGGGAGCAGACTTCAGCAAGTACGTTTTACATGGCGTAGACAGCACGGAGTGTTTTGCACTGCGGCGCCGTGCTGTGCGACGGATTAAAACGGGAAATGTTTTGTCTTTCGATGACCAAATGTCATTCACCATATCCTGGTCTCACCTGGCTGTGCAAAAACCGCAGACGCACACGTAGGCGTACGCATCAGAAATTAATATGAAGCGTCCTGACCCCTCTGAATGGAGAGACGGCGTGAACAGAAGTTTCCAAAGATACCCACGTTTTTCAGAAACCGCAGCACAACATGAGAGCGCCATGTATCAAAGGCATGCCAATCGCAGGAAGGTGGGTTTTGACGTACAACTCAAATGTTCTTCGGGTAGCAAATGCGCTACTCGCGCAACGGTGGATATAATGATAGCGAGCATGACCGCCGTAATCCAGGACCTGTACCATTGTCGTCTCCTCCACCTTTTATTCCTCCTCGTTGACGGTGACGCTCGGTTCTTCTTCAATAACGCCGGAGAAAGATGGAGGAGCCGACTGGAATTTCTAAGCACACGCTAGTCCGACACAACCGCCACATGGTTATGACTAGAATCGGTACAAATCGTCTTCACGTCGTATCATCGCATGCTGCCCCAATGTCGTGCGCTAGCGGGAAAGAGGATCTGCGACGATATGTATATATATATATATATATACATATACATATATATACACGGATGACGATGAGGGGGAAAACATATCATTACGCTATCCCATGAAACGTGGTAGCAATAATACTGTCCGTCATCGAAAGCTACAATGTGAAAAAAAAAATGGTACAACGTATGTAGACAACGCGACGAATGACTCAGGCCACACGATTCGTCGTGCGTCTCCTCTACTGTCCAGACGCTGGCTTTCCCTCAAGCCGGAGAGCGTCCACAGAATGTCTTCTCTTCCATCGTATGCTTCTCATCTACAACTTACACAAAAGAAGTAACCCGCCGTAGTGAGATCAAATTCGACGACTTAGTTTCAGTTCTGTCTGCACCCTCTGTCACCTGCATCTTCACTCGCTGTCAGCCAAACTTCCAAAGTAACGTTCCTCCAGCCCTCCAGTATCACTGTTGTACTACGAGTAGTTGTTATAGAGTACACGGACGTCCGCGGTGGCCAGGCATTCGCGCACCGATGACATGGACTGCCGAAATCGCCTTGAAAGACCAAACCATCCTCACAGCGCCGGACGCTGTCTTCGCCTCTACAAAAGCACGTGGTTGCGCCACAGCAGGTGCCAAAATTATCTTCCTACTCACAGAATCACCATGTGCACATCAGCGGATGATAGAACAACATGCCTGGATCTCGCAATGCTCCACAAGAGTGTGCGCCCATTCACGGCGTTCCATAGCGACAGCTGGCAACCTTTGGTCTCCACGTGGTGGGCCTTCAGGCTCTGTGGTACATCCGGTCGTCGTGGTAGACACACGACAATGTCCTTGTGCAGAAGCTTGGTGTGGAGACAGGTGGCGTTATCTACGAGGTACGATGAATTTTTCATGGGGGATTTTTCAGTGAAAATCTGAATTGTAGGCATTGCGGTGTCCATGACACGTCACGGGTGAATGTCACGTCGCTGGAATCGCAGTACCGGCGTTGACAGCTTCGAGCGACACGGCGTTGCGATGTGTCTGGAATCGCAGTGTCGGCGCGGCGCTGTCACCCCTGGTGTGGGCATACGCGGCTAGGCTCCCACTCCGGAGCCCGGAGCCAACATCAATATAGCCTCCACACTTTCTTTCGTCCCACTGCACGAAACAACATTCCTCAGCATTTTACCTTGAAACTCTAGTGTCCGAGACAGATGAACGTGCTCGCATCGCCAGCGGCAACTATTGCGCAGGTAGTGACATATTTATCGTGCAGCATCACAAGACCTCAAATTTTGGTCTTGACCCGCTCGTACTGTTAAAACTGGCGTACATTCGCGGAACGTAGCTACTAGATGATGTGAGACTGCCTGTGAGTTCAACTGGTGCTACGGCCGCACCCCCGCCCTTTTGATAGAATGACAACGCAGTGTCGCCTTGAAGTGCACAGCAGTCATAGCTGCTTCTTCACTCTCCGTTGTTGTCGGTTCTCCATGCCTGGTTTGAAGGTTGTATTCAGGCACACCAGTGCAGAATGAAGCTGACATGGGGAATACCTTGTGCATGTCAACATGTTTGCAAAAATATAAAAAAGGCGACCCCCACACCCTACTATCTTCTCTCCTTTCATGGGAAATGTAGTCGAGAGTGCTTTGAGTTGCTAGCGAATGCATTCCTAGGTGGTCACTTGACAAGTGCAAGCGTTGACATTTTGCTGCATTTGTTTAGGAGAGGATGTCTGTCATGTGTGTACCAGGATGTTGTCGTATCAACTTGTGTTTGGATATTCGGCATTGCTACGCATTCAGGCTTTTAGGACGTGGGACAACGCACCTAGTGCATGATGGATAAGCTGAGTAGAAACAGGCGTGCTTGCAGTAGTCTGCGCCTCTGTCACGATGATAGAGCAGAGGATTCATCTGTACAGGCGACCACGACTTCCCAGAAACACGCGGCTGTTGCTGGCTAAGCGCCCGGGCACTTGTAAACTCGTAGCAAAATCAGAGTGGATTGGATTCGGGCGCAGATGTGCGTAGTGCTGACCACGAACGCAACTCGTCGAGATGAGAAGTGTGATCCGCGGAGGTTAAGGTCGAACATCCGTTTCCACCTACTTCAACATTTTCAGAGGGTCGGGTACCGACGAAAAATAACAAGACGATCTCCTCTATTGGTGCATTCGCTCTGTGGTAAGTTTTACCGAGTGCATGTAACAGCATTTTGTCCGTCTTCAAAAAAAAAGACAACCTGTTTTGTACATTGTACTTGTACATACCTGTATCTCTGATTCCTATTTGTGCTGTCACATCTTATTTTTTTCCTTTGCTCTACAGTCTATTAAGCCTCCGTAGTGTCTTCCCTGACACCCCCCAAGTAGGGCATGTACTTCTGTTTCGGCTAAAACTTTTTTTGTGGCTCCTCTCGCTACGTTGGTGAAGCATCAATGATATAGTCATCACAGAAGCATTTCGCGCAAAACATCGATTGATTGATGCTGGGGATCGTGAATGCACGGGGGAAAACTTCGATATAAATGCTTCCGGGTAAAGCCTCAGGCTAGACAGACGTTATCGCTCATACGTGAGAGCTCTGCGGAGCTATGATACGTCTTGACGCTTTCTGGCATGCGTTAACAAACCCCTTCCCGACAGCCGCACCCACTTAATACTGTGCACGTGGGTGCTGCGGTGCTGAAGGCAACACGCACGAGCCCACCAAACTCTGTCTGCACTTCTTCCGTTCTCAACTCATTTAGGCAGCGACGCAGTCTGGCGCCTCCGTCTCAAGTACCTCACCACACAGAGAAAAAGACGCGTGCCACTAATTTATAAGGCAGCAGTCGCTCTCTCCACGCCAGCAGCTACATGGTTCCAACAGTTATTTTGCATCATTTATAGCAGTGTGCATGCTTCTAACTAAAGTACTTTTTTTAGATTTTTTTTCGCAAAGATACTACCTATACATTACAAGAATTGTCTGTGCCCACAGATATCCGCGCCGTCTCAAGCGTCCTGAAATCCGTCGATTATTTGTGTCAGGTGACGTCTTCCGCACTAGGCCTGAGTGTTACGACATTGTAGCAAGAAGCTTTTGGAAGTGTTTTCGAACATGGTTCTTGTTCACACAGCAACACGCCAGTACAATACAACGCATCACATACAGTCATTTAACGTGTCGTGAACGCGAACATGCACCACGTGCCCGTCCAAACAAGTGCAGATGCGACCACGTACACTAACATAAAAAGCCGCAGCCGCACGGCTTGCGTGAAGGGTTGCTCATTCTGCTGCGCTGCCTTGGTTCAGCAGTCCAACGTTATCGTAGAGGTCGCGATAGTCTTATGAGCGCGCGTGGTCAGCTAATACAGGTGTGTGTGTTTGGACACAGGCCTAATCTTCTGTACAACTTTGCTTATAAACCGGTTTCGCTACGCTTTACTGTACGCGAACTTGTACTGTGATTCTGCGAAAGCGTCTAAACATAAGCTCTTTGGCAGAGCGAAGACGTAGTGCGGCAGTACTTGTTCGACCAACGTTAGAAAGATGATGTATACTCCAGCGCAGTTTCATGCTCAACATTTCAGATTGCGCACACGGACACAGGGGCGCAATCTCTCGGGCAAAAGTAACAATTGGCGTTGTAGTCCACGTAGATACTGGGCCGCGCGAGATTTATTGTATCGATTACAACATATTACACACACACCGTGCTCCCCACCAAACGCATCGCCTGTTCGTTCAAAATACTCTATGCTAGAAATATTGGACCCACCTGATCACTTCGAAGTGCTTCGGCGCAGACACCATATTCAGAAACATTGAACGTTCTTCACCCCCATTGTAGATCCTACACAGTACACTTCTCCGCAGAAGTTGCACTATCCCATGTTTATTAGGTTACACCCCATATGCGAAGTCCCGTGTGTCAAAAGAGTATCGTCATGATCCTCTGCGCCGCGGGAAGGAGACGATAAGTGCGTGCATACTACCTTCACAAGGATGACGGAGAATCCGTGGCATGGCGGTTCTAAAGCCAAGTGTGTAGATCTGTTCTCGTCACATATTGTGCGGGTCAATATCAACGTGGAATGCTAGTGAAACAGGAAACACGCAACAGCATAGGGACATGAGAGACTCGGTGGCTTTGTGACACTAATAAATTACTTCATTGCAGTCACATACAGCCTGAACGTTGACGGTAAGGTCGGAACTCTGCCGATAATATCTGCAGCATTCCAACGGCTCACAGGGCGGTGCGTGCCAGTCTATACACTTTGTATACAGGATTTTTACAGCTGTCGCACTGTGCAGCATATTCGAGAAAACCTTATTCGTACAAATATGTACTTCAGGATACCGCATCATGCGCTACCTTTCCTCGCTATGACTGAGCAGCATAGTGAAAGCAGCACATCCCCTTGCCCAGTGATTCTTAGCTTCGTAGTTCGGCAAACTTGTCCAATCAGTCAAGAGCCGTCCTCACACGAGTCGTCCACAAGCGGCGGCTAACAATTACTCACGCATAAGGAAAAACTGGCGCCGTTCAAAGACCGTCTGGCATCATGACGTTACCACCTGTTCAATCGTGTTACCTTAGTGAGTTTAACATGCACATATGAAACAGCAAACAAGGCTTCAAATGGGCGGCTTTCGAGGACACTCTCCCCCGGCGGAAGTGGAGACGGCAGTGTGGCGCAGCAGTCTTGCGATCTGAGTAAGTTTGTCTTGTTTTTGGGTGAGAAGGGCAAATCGTACCATATTAGCACCTCATCTGCAAGAGCTGGGGCTTTGCGTTGTCTGCGCAGCACACACACACGGATGCGTTACGAGTTTGTAGCAGGTGGTGACCTGCATCTACGCGTGTTTCTTCTTGCCTCCCATGTGTGCATCAAAAAAGCGGGTACGCGAGCTCCCCTCTCCTTCATAGTTTAGCCGCTTATATGCATTGAAAGATTTCCGGCCACTCGGGGAAAAAGCGCCGTACATCTCCGATCTACACGTGTGACTTGAGGGCGGCGTAGTGTCGGTGCGTCTTCTTACGGTATGTGTGAGACATGACAACTTTACATGTCTGCCGCGGGCACCTGTCCAAATTGGGCACACAGGCCCGTATGGCGTAGGAAAAAAAGAAATGCAGACTGATTTGCCATCACGGATCGTCTCTGCGCGCTGCGCACTTACGGATCGCTGCACCACGGGACATGCCTTTTCAACCGTAAACGCAGACCTATGCGACCAACCTTGAGAGAAGAGCGCAGCAAGCGGCCACACACAAGCCTCATCCTCAAATTACGTGTGGTATCACGTACGCAGTAAGAGAAGCAAACACTCCTGCACATGGTCTTATCCGTCTATTAGTGCAAAAAGGCAGGAAGAATACTGCATGGAATCTGTTGTGCGGGATAACGAACAAGTCTGGGCTAGAAGTAAGGCATACGGTCGCTGCATACGTGCTCCCTCCTGTGTTTTCCGGCAGTGTCAATTTGAGGTCTAGGAGTGGCTGAAGGGAAACGAAGCAGGTGATGGAATCTGGGTGGAATCGGTGATGCTTCGTACCGGATGTGAAATTGACTTCTTGACCAGTGTATACCTTCAGGAAGTCGGCACATTTTTTTGGTTAACTGCTATCCTCAATCTACCTTCCTTTGCTAATTGTCAGTTTTAGGTCAGCTGTAACCTCTTGTATTCGATTGGAAATCGACGCACTTAACTGACTAGCTCTCTCTACCGACTGTCTTTGGTGCCGAATAGTGCACGGTGATGACGGACACTACAACATCGAATGATGCTTTGCGAACAATAAAAATGTTGTTCCTGAGGGGCGGGAGACGTGCTCCCCACGACGTAGTACGCCAATCTGCTCACGCGTCTTCGAACTGGAAGAGCATTTCACTCTACAGACGTTGCTCGTTTGCACCACGTGCTAAAATTGTGCCTGATGATGAGGGCTTGTCGTGACGGCGACGCGCGTCTACACATTCAACACGTCTTCGTGGCGTAAGATGACAAACGCACGAACGCACAGAAACTGTAGCACCTTGGATCCTCGGTAGGAAGAGGAAAATCTTTGTTGGATGTAAAGAGTATTCGAAAAGTAGCGTGGTTTTGGAGATACAAATAGTAATGGTAGTAGTGTTAAACTTTATACCCTGACCGTAGAACTGTAAATCGTAGACAACCAAAAGCACAAAGTTTAAGGCACACGGCGACAGTGTTCATAAGGCGTCTTCGAGATAAAACGGGTAAAACAGTATCCAAGGAATCAGAGACACCAACACAGAAAGGAACAGCTCTATTGATATTATCAGCTGTATCAGTGATAATACCAGTAGTAGTGGTAATAGTGTTAGTAGTAGTAGTAGTACTACAAATGACACCCTGAACGCTAAGATGGAGATCCTGACCATAGAAGAAGAAACCCTCAGTCCGGTGGCTACATGCTTCGTCAGGCGTCATTGAGATAGAACACGTGCAACAGTATCGGAGCAACCACACGCACCAAAGCAGGGAGGTGCCTTATTGTCAATAGTGTTACCAGTACTACTCCTTGTAAGTAACAGTAGTTGTTGTTGTACTAGTACTAGTGGTAGCCGTAACTGTAGTACTGCTAGTGATAGTAGTAGCGTTAGTGGTACTAGTAGTACAACCGGTGGAAGTAGTACTATTAGTATTAAACTGTTGGTTCTTAACTTCAATCGGTAAATAGAAAGCACAAAAGATCAATTTTTTATATGTTCGTCATCAGGAGGACGCGATAAAATGCAGGTGAAGTAGTATCCGAACAAGCAGACACAACAGCACAAGAGGAGAAAGAGGTATTAATTGCATTACCACTACTAGCTTTAGTGGTAGCCTACGACTTTATTTTTCCAAAGCTATAGCAGCGGCAACAGTATTCGCAGTATCAGACACCAATTTGTCTGGGAAATCAACCGACAATAGTAGTTGTATTACTAGGGGTAAACTCCAAAAACTCAGCCGTAAGCCTTCAACAC